>RYFJ01003927.1:0-76051 GCA_003991445.1 Oryza meyeriana var. granulata | reverse complement strand
TCTGCTGACAGGCCTCTGTCTCTAGCACGAATATGGTATTCTTATGAGGCCGATTGATGAGTCCAAACGCTCTCATGTACCGCAATATAAATTTGGCTTTTCCAATTCAGGCATCTAGATGAACTCCTTCAAAAGTCTGATAATATAAATCCCATCAAGCAACCATACTTAGTAGCTTAAAACCGAAGCTTCTGAAGATTGCGATGGATTTTGTAGATACCAATATTTCCTGTCTCTAAGTCATCGCTTTTGTTTGAATGTCATTATTGGACTATTTCAACTCAACTGCTATTCGCCGATAACCAGAAGCAATCGTGCGCGTAACGGTGACTTGGCATTCTATCGCTGTTTTAGGAATATGGATTAGGTTGAAGCTATTCGTCGAGACTCCTCTTCTACAATTTTAATTGAAGTATTCTATGAGATGTCCACGGGTAGCCGTCTCACACGAGAGCTACATCGCCTCACCGGACTCGGGACATAGCTCTGTCCAAGGGCCGACGCCTTTGTGCGCACAGAGGGCTAGTGAGCTCTCTGCCCTAGGCACTCAACTCATATTTCTCAGACAGGACTCGAGCTGGCTTGTCATAATCCAACAATCAGAATCAACATTCATGATATCGAACTCCGATCCTGCATTATATAAATTGAAGTGCGTGTTAAGCGCGATGGGGTAGCTATTGCTGCTTGCATTCACTTGAGTGCGATACGTCTGCAATGGTTTGATAGTTGTACGAGCGCACTTCAAAATTGGCCGACCAGAGCCGCCGATATGTTAGGGCTGATGAGCTCCCGCTGGTAGTCAGACAGTAGAGACTTTTGACTTTGGCAGGGCGTAGGAGATAAGCGGATCGTATCAGATAAACAAGTCTGCGATCCGACGGCTACGCATACTTATGCAATCTTGCGGACTCGAAGCCCGCTCCATGTGTTGTGACAGATTGGACATTTACAAGTAGGAGCAGCGGGAGCGAAGGGCATGGGGCAGAGGTCGTGTGACTGCTTATACAGCAGAAGGATCAGAATTCAGATAATGGCAAAACATTCTTAAAATTTATACTTCGGTATCTTTAACCAGGAGCGGACGCTGTATTTCACCAAAACCACTTGGCTGTAGGCCACTTCGCTGATCTGATAAAAAGGAGGATCATGGTTATAAGGCTGACAGGTAAGCGATTAATTGAAGGGCGCTCTGCTCTCTACTTGTTGTTTGCCTCATCGGAGACATTTCCATGGAACGGCTCTCATAATTTCTCTCCTACGTCTACAAGGTATATCTCTTTTGTTTCAGAGACGCAGCAAGCGTCCCTTCTGAGGCTTACATAGAAAGACTCGCTCCTGCTTCTCGAAAATTCTCTATGTGAATTAGAAAGTGAACACCGCGCTAGAACTATATCTATCTGACTGGATAGCTCGATAGCATGAAAGGAGCCACCAGGAGTAGGCGTATCTTTATTTGTCTTGCGCGCGGAATTCAGCGAAAGTACGGCTGGAATACACTGATATAAATTTCTCTTATTTGATAGTCTCATAAAATTGCGTGTCTGATATCCTATTCCCCCTCCCCCAATCTGATCGGTCCTTGGATCGACAGCGTTCAGATATGATAGAAAAAAACTTTCAATTCTCCTGGCCTGAAACGTTTGATTGAAATAGCATACAGGGGGTTCCAGATCTCCGCCGTTGATCGCTTTTATCAAATATCTCTCTCGGACATGGGATCAGACGCAGGTAGTTGGGGAATGGTCATATTCTTCTTCTGTCTCTGTGTTGCACTGGTGGCGCGCGTTCGTTCCGTGGTTAATGCATGACACTCGGTGGACAACTCACGTTTCAGAGCTCGAGGAGGCACTCATTGACCCATGTACGAGCGCACAACATACGCCCAGACACGGAGTCCGTGGTACCAACACCGATCACCCCAAAGCGATTTATCGTGGAGTCATATGGTTAGCCTTGCGCATGCGAGTTATCTCGCCACGTTTCTCTCAGCTCTCTCTTGTAGCGGGCTTCTCTACCTTTGAGGCAATGGGCCTGGAGAGGACTATTGGTGAGCTCTTTCTTGCATTCTCTCGGCTACTTAACACCACGAGATCGGGATACGAATAGAGAAGCGATTGCCTAGATAGCAAGCCGATGAGGGCAATAAGTGAAGAGCTGAGGAACATTTTTCTATTGGGCGGCTACCGCGGCAACCCTCCCTGGATGAGGAGCCATTGTGCCATCAGGGCATTTCAACCAAACGGCGTGATGTACTCGAATGACGGCGGCACAGCCGCATAAATAAAGCCCGCCATCGGTATACGGCCGTGTCCACACCAGGACATCGAATCAGTCTTGGGTGTATATCTTCTTCAGCCCCATATGATAAATATCTAGCATTGTCCTAAGAGCATGGCAACTGTCGTTACCTGAGAAATACATAGAGATAAAAGAGTAATTAAAATATGGTGATGACTAGAGTAAGTAATTATAAAGTATAAAATGTTCTACCAACAGCAAAGATTGATACATTTATATGGCAATTGGGGTAGATTATTTTCTTTTGTGTGGGTCTGCGTCTCAATTATTCTCATTATAACTATCGGATTTTTCAGTGGAATTCTCAGAGCACAGGAAGGTAAATGTTTTTAATAAATTCCTAAAAAGCTTTAATTCTGGAATATATTTAAAATCTTGTTCACTGGAAATGGATTTTTCTTTTTCTTCTCGTTATATCTTTAGCTAGTCGGGCACTAGGGAGACTCATCGTGCGTGATGCTCTGGCCTCCGGCTTTATTAATTTGGATCATATAACTTGTGATTTCGCTTTTGATTGGCTGTTATATTCTACTGAATGCCTCCCTGGGAGGCTGCTTGAATGGCGAGGTTTCTTTGGTTTAATGGCAGCCCGAGTGGTCCGGCAATTCCCGATGCCTGCTGATCGCCTCGCGCCTCGCTTGATCCTCCGGCGCCATCTCTGAATATCCTCCCAGCGCAAACACCGCGGCCACAGGCCTCCAAGCTAGAGTTATAATTCTTCTCAACCGGGAGTTCAGCGTGGATCAGTAAATCTGTTGTCTTCATTCGTTATCGTTGCCCGCATCTAGGGCATGTGAGTACATAATCTGCGTGGATGAACTCGTGAGTTTTCTCGAAATCAGCACGGCCGACGTAACCTGCCTTCACCGTTGCCTCCTATCGAAACTACAGTCTATCATTGCACGGGCCCTATTTAAGAGTACGGAGCCATTGGGGACAGCGTCGGACCCACTCCTGTCTGGAATTCTCCGGTTTCGCAGGCCTCGTATTCACTCCCACTAAATTGCGCGCGCGTCGGTTAAACCTTAAGGATTCACAGCAGTCCTTTACTATGTTTTTCCAGAAAAGTAATCATCACACGCTCGATAGATAACTCTCATAGTCGTTGCATAACGATTGGAAGACCTGGTTGGGTTGACGCTTGCTACGGTACCGATGCCTCTCTCCAGCGACTACAATAGACTAGTCATCTCTTGCCCTCCTGCTCTTCATTTTTCCCCAACACACCGTATTTCCCGTGCTTAGGAACCGACCCACACCAGCTCAATTTGATGTATCGTGGGCGAGCAAAAAGTGCGCTAGCTTTTTGAATAAACAGTTCCTGATCTTCAAGCTTGTCAGATCTTTTCACGAGCTCTCATTTTCATCAATAACAGGCGATAAGACCGTGTAGGATAGCTGCTGCTTGTTTTGCCACTGTAACTCCACTGGTTTCCGAACAGATGCGTCAATTCGGCTACCTCTAATGAATTCCGCACCGAAGTCTTTTAGCTAAAGCCATATTGCCTGTCTTGATTAAATCTTCGGTGAGAGTCTACTTTTTCCTGCTATTCCCAATTTTCAGAGAAAACGTAGCATGAGTCCATGAGATTAACTAGTGGCTGCGCGCCCATTCTAGCCCCATCTATGAAAACCGAAGAGCATCTTTGTATCAGGCTTCCATTCACATAACCCTTGATATATTAATGTTTTAAGAATGACACGATGGCTTGGTGTAGAGACTCTTTCGGTCAAGTTTATCAAATATGGCCTGGTCGGGTTGCAAGTGTCAGCTGAGCGAAAACTTCTCATTGCCTTTCTTCATCCGATGTGAACCCAGTGCTTATACTGCGCGGACCGGAGGCAAAAAAAACCATATGACTTATTGGGGCCACTCCGATGGACTTTCTCATTTGTCTTGTCCAGGACCTTCAATCCTCTTCATCTGCCATTATACCCCGACCATCGAAGCTCCGTCGCCTTGTTTGGTCTCTGTTGTGACAGATGATCGCGATAGCGCTTCGGATACTCTTGAGTTTTCTCCGCGCCTCTGTTTCCTGTTGCTCTCGGTGTCGTAGCCGTTGTGCCCTTTCTTTGATTCTTTGTGAATATTCCACGTCTAGGACACCATTGGCAGGATCTTTGGACTTGTTTTTCATGCACCGACTCCTCTTTATTTTCTTCCAAGAATTCGTTTCATGAACTGGCCCTAATCGGCTGGTTGTGTACCGATCTCGCCCGTTCCTAGGTGGCTGATTCTGCGACGACTTTCTGATGATTCCTACTGAAACTTAGATTATCGGGTGGCACTCAGGCAATCTTCAATTGACAGCAATCTCATCCCTTGAATCCCAGCAGAATCGAGAAGAAACGGACAATCCAGTGAATCGCGTGGATTAAATCTTCCCTGTCCGGCTCAATCACTGCTCTTCGTATTTTGAGTATTTCTCTATCATACCCGATGAAGTAATCCTTGATTTTTCTATGATCCGCATGTCTTCCTTCATCGGCTCGAGTCGTCTTGATGATGATCCACATAAACCATGTTTACGGGGGGAACGGGTGTCCGTGAGGTTGGTCGATTTTCATCGACTTCTTGTCTTCAAACTGGGTGATTCTTCCTCTGCTCAACAGCCGATGGAGGTAGTTGGTTTTGACTGGGGCATGCCGCCGAAAACTTTGCATCGTTAGTATGATGCGATATAGTATTGGTGCCACTTGCAATATGTTCTTTCTTCTTTAGCTTCTTCGGCTGATGGAATCACGTGGTTTGGCGGAAGTTGTATCTGTTTCTTGTAGCATAGCAAGTCATAGAGATTTTAGTCGGCTTGCAATATTTAATATCAAAAATCATAACCGCTCCTCCTTGCCGATATCCTTGACCCTGTCTTGGGGCTGATCGGACTGATTTCTCGATTTGTCTCTTGGCCTAGTCTCTTAATTCCTAGTCCGTGTAATTAACTCTGCCGAATCCGACTTCAGCATCGATTTTAATAGATCATTGCACGTCTGAGTCCGATGAATAAATCATGTACATATGGCTGAGCAATCCATTTTCTCTGATATTTATCTTTTTTCGCATACTCTTGAAATGCGCTTTTCATGAGCCGAAATACTTCTGTCAAATAGAATGGCTAGAAAATCATTGTGCGCCAGATCTCGATTAACTCTTGCCCATGATTCTGATTTTTTAAAATTTGTTCTCTCCTTAACTCGGCATTGTAGAGCCAAGAGAAAGCCAAGATTGGCTTTCGAGTAATGCCCACTCCGTCAAGTTTAGAGCTGTAACATCGGTTTTCGATGACGTCACCGAATCGCCTAGAATGTATTCCGGTACCTAGCGGAGCTCAGGAAGTTAACATCTGTTTGTGTTGTTTCGTACTTTGGAACAAGTTTCAAATTGGGTCGTCTTTTGCCTATTTTAACGATGAACTCATTTGTCAGCTCCTCATTAGCTCATGGATTCCATTATTAATAGTCTCAAGATGTGGTGTGTTTATGTATGAAAAACTGTATTCTCTAGGATGGCCATCAGCCTAGAGATTTGATATTGAATTCGGTGCGTGGCTTGTAACGAGAGAAACATGTGTAAATAGCCGATCCGATAGTTCCTCTCAGTATGGAAAAGGGGACAAAACTAACTCTCAGAGAACATTATGTGTGTTGACCCCCCGCACTTTGTGCCAGATATGTACGACTCTGAGTAGCGTAGAATATTGTTAATGTAATTAGGCTACTGTAGGTTTGTGTCTTGACCCTGAACTTGGAATCTAAACTTCTGGACCCTGGTATCGGTGTGGCAATGGCACTCATATCAAACCACTTCGGATATGGATGCCTGATACTAAAATGTTTGCTCCTTGGGCTTGATCCCAAACTGTTGTGGCCTTCACTATCTTCCGCAACCTTGTTGATAAATCTCTGTGACCTCGGGTTGTCCTGTTGATACTGTGCAGGTGAGTTTGTCGCCAATTGTCTAGGATACTCCTCTTGGTAACTACCTGGATCAGCAATGCCACCTGGGTAATTCTGTTGATATCCTCCATAATAGGACGAAGAGATGTATCTAGCAGGAATATCCTGTTGCCCCCCAGCCTGGGTTTGTGCGAACATGTTCTCCAGTACGTTCGCTGATTTTATCCCATAAAAACGCTGATTTGGCTCTGTCTTTGGCAGGAGATAGACAGGACCTCGAGTAGGCTCTTGAATAATTGATCCATCCACCGTCTTCTTTATGAGATTATGAAGCGTGTTCACCAGGATCCCGGATTGATTGATGAGTACATGATGCACTGCTTCGTTTACCATATCTTGCAAAGGTTTCACCGGTGGACTTTCGGGTGTGTGTGGCTCGATTCACCAAACAGACTGGTTTTTGGAAACCTGCGTCTTCTGAATCGGCCCTTGTCTTGTCATGGCTGAAGCATTCCAAGCAAAGTTTCTAAAAATTTGCCATATTTTGCTCAACTTGTTGTCTTTGCTCATCTGTTAAATCTTCCATGTTGACCAGAATCATATTGTCTTATTTGATCTTTTTTCCAGCCATCTTGAAACTTCAGATTGAAACTTTGTGTTGAAACTTCGGGTCCCACCAGGCGTGCCAAAAACGTGTTGATGCCGAAAACTCGCCGGGGGCCATTCGGCGTCTTGGAAACACGCGAAGGCCTGGGAGATTTGCTTCACTCCAGTGCAGGTCCTAAAATCTTGAGGTTCGTAGGCGTGCCAGTCAATTTGACCCTACAATTGACAAGGAGATGGAAAAAATTAGATCAATGAGCCAATCGGCTGGAAGCCGATCTTGACTCGTCTCATCGGCCGATGGCCGATATGAACTGCGGCACTTATACACCGACTGGAAGCCGATGATGGCATGAGCAGTAGCATAATAGAAAACAAATATTAAACTAGCTGACCATCGAAGGGATGCTCAAAAATCGACTGTAAACTGATAAAATAAATAAGCAGTATGCGTAAATAAATAGATTAAATAAACTCCAGCCGATTATGATTAAAATTACTAGTGTCGCCGCAAAGATGCTGCCCACACCCGTGCCCGGGCCCTTGCCCGTGCCCGCGCCCGGATCTTCACCTGCTGTCCGTGCCCGTGCTCAGGTCCCTGCCTGTGCTCGTGCCCGGATCCTTACCTGGTGTTGTACCCGTGCCCGGGTCCTCGCCTGTGTTCGTGCCCGGGTACTTGCTTGCTGTTCGTGCCCAGGTTCTCGCTCTTGTTCACGCCCGGGTTAGCAGCGATTTTCTAACTGTTTGTGACAAATCGGCTAGATATGAAGATAACTCATCGGCTAAGCACTCCGATAAAACATCGCATAAAACCCATCGACTTATTAAGAATAGAGTTATTATTACCAGTCTAGTAGATCGGACCCAACCGTTGCAGCACAGACTGGTGACAATAACAAGATCTCGATAGGCTGATAGATCTAATGTGATCGTGATGAACTATGATAACTTATCGGCTATACATTCTGATAAAACACTTGCACAGAAAATATCAACCTAGCAGGAGTAACTTATCGAAGGTAGTTTAGTAGGTCGGACCTAACCGATGCAGCACAAACTGTCGATAAGCTACACCCAGTAAGCCGATACGATCTGTGCACATGTGATGTGATATACCTAATCGATCTATGAGGTCAAACTAAACTGATGCAACCATAGATAAAATAGATATATCGTGGTAAGCCGTCCACCGTAAACCGACTAGAATATCGGACTTAACCGAGGAAGTCCTAGCCGATGTGGTGTCCGGGGTGACGAGACTTACCCTCTCGCAGAGGTCGAACTTAACCGATGCAGCCTAGCTCGAGAAGCAAGAACCCGTCGAAGGGGTGGCAATGCGCCGAGATTATATTGATCTGGTTGATGTCGATAGATTACACAGTACCCGGGCATACGTATTTATACCCCGAGTTGACATGAGTCCTTATTGGACATGGTACATGATTTCCTAATTATAACAGGAAACACTAACATGACCCGACCGGACACGAGGTCAGGTTTTCTAAAGATAAAATATTAATCCTTGCCTAATTAATAGTTACCTACCATACTGTGGTCTTCACGGCTTCTTCCTGGATTCGGCCCCTTCTGGATCAACTCCCATTAATTAACTGTAATTTTCTTCTTAACCGAATCTGATACAGAGCCATACCAAATTTTGGCGTTAACAGCGGGCAAGAGAGATCGAGGCCGAACGGCTCCAATCGTGCACGGGAGAGAGAGCGACGGTGTGGAGATCATGCGCGTGATTCGCGAGGGAGAGGGGATGTGGACGCCAGGAAACTCGGGAAGTGGGCGCGGTCTCGGTCCCATCCCGTTTGAACCAAAGGCGAGCGCGGGAGGAGGCAGGAGGCGGCGCTGGATCGGACGGCGGAGGGATTTTTCCCCTCCGCCAGTTTCGGGCGGAAGAGGGAGACGATGCTGACAGGCGGGCCTAGCCTGTCAGCGGGAGGCGCGAGGCGCGCGGGCGAGAGACGGCCTGACGAGCGGGCCCCGGGCACAAAGAGATAGAGCAAGCGGGAGAGAGGCAGGCGCATAGGAGAGATGGGCCGGCCCAGTGCCGGGGAGGAAGAGGCCGAGGAGGAGCAGGCCGACAGGCGCGCGGGGGTTGGCGGCACAGGAGCGGGCCATCGGCCCAGAAGGAGAAAAAGAGAAAAGAAAAAGGGAAAAGAATTCCCAGGGTGATTTTAATTCCAGTAAACGTTTTCAATTTATTAAAAATAGCTCCAGTGCTCTGAAAATTCCACTAAAAATCCAGTTAATGTATTTTGGCACAGGGAACACAAGAAAAATATTCCCGACCACAATAATTTATTATTTCGCATTTTACACCTTTAATTAATTCTTGTTGCCATTTTTAAATTCATTTTCTTGGGTATTTTTCAGATATTATTTAGTGTGGCTAATATCAGGGTGTGACAACCCTACCTAGCAGAGTGGTACCTGAGTTCTGATTGGTGCCGGAGGTCAGTTATTAGCCAAATAAGGTACTCGAACCTCGCATTAACATAAGATTCGGCTGGTGACCCTCATGGGCGCACCTTACCCGGCAGAATGGTACCCGAGCTCCGACGAGTGCCAGAGGTCGGTTATTAGCCGAATAAGGTACCCGAACCTCGCATTAGCATAGAATTCTGCTGGTGACCCTCATGGAGCATACCTTACCCAGCCAAGTGGTACCCAAGCCCCGACTGGTGCCGGAGGTCGGTTATTAATCGAATAAGATACCCGAACCTCGCATTAGCATAGGATTCGGCTGATGACCCTCATGGGGCGTATCTTACCTAGCCAAGTGGTACCCGAGCCCCGACTGGTGCTGGAGGTCAGTTATTAGCCGAATAAGGTACCTGAACCTCACATTAGCATAGGATTCGGCTGGCAACCCTCATGGGGCATACCTTACCCAGCCAAGTGGTACCCAAGCCCCGACTGGTGCTAGAGGTCGGTTATTAGCCCACATGGAGCGTACCAAAGTAAAGGTGACATTCGAGTCCCGACTTGCGCGAGTACTCTGACAATAGCCCTCTTGTAGCATGCCAAGTAATTCTTGAAGCGTCACACTCCAAGTGTATCATGGCAAACTGGTTCAGCCCCCGAGCATAGGAGATAGGCTCGTAGCCCTGAGTTCCTATTACGCGTATCCAGAACTGGCACTGCGTTATAAACATATCGGATGAGTAGCATCTGATGAAGAAAACAATTACTCGAAGAAAATTTATGTATTTTACAATAGATGTAAATATGTGTTCCTCCTCTTTGATATTAATTTCCCCGAGTAGTTGACCCCTTACATTTAAACACTCTACTCGACTAGTCATAGCCCCCTAGCGTCGGGAGTCGGCTCATGGGTCTTTCCCAGACACGCGTTTTGGGTGACTTGAGTTCGTCTTACGTAGGGTAAAGTTTCACGGATCGAAACTTATGCTGCTCAAGTACTTTTGCAATCATTAAGAGCAAAAATAAAAAATGCGCAAAATGTACACCTATTAGGTGTAAGCTGCTGCGGCATTGGTGAGGGTGAGTGAGGAATATCATATAAAGGAAAAAATATTTATTAGAAAGCAACTTAACTGTTTGGTATTGCACAAGTTGGGAGTAGGGATACCATCCTTGCATTTGAGCTTGTGAGCCCCCGAACATGTCACTTGTCATTCTGATAATCTTCAGTTCTAGGAGGTTGTAGACAGTTGTAACCGACTACCACAATGAAGTCATCCGACTTGCATTTGCGGTTCCCAACCTTAGTCGGGGCCATGTCATCAGTGTCCTTCTGCTCTTTCTATAGGGGTGCCTTTTTTGTCATCGAGGGCCTTAGCAACAGCATTGGTCGAGTCGGCGTATTTGTTCGCCATATCGAATAGAGCTTTGACAGAACTTGGAGGCTTCTGAGTGAACTTAGCGATGAATGGGGTGTCCTTGACTCCTTTTCGAAAGGCGGTGATGACGACCTCGTCCTTGATCTTCGGGATTGAATTCCATTTCTCAGAAAACCTTTTAATGAAATCATGAAGAGACTCGTTCTTCCTTTGATGCAACTGATATAAATCGTACTCAGAAGATGGCCTCTCGTATATTCCTTGGAAGTTGGCGATGAAACGTTCCCGGAGTTCTCCACAGGAGCTGATTGACCTCTTAGGATGTCCTATTAGCCATGTCCTCGCCGAGTCGGCTAGAGCGACTGGGAGGTAGTTAGCCATGGCCTTGTGATCTCCTCCAGCCGCTCGGATTGCTAGAGTGTAAACTGTGAGCCAGGACTCGGGGTTGGTCTTCCCATCGTATTTTTCAATTCCAGTCGGCTTAAAACCTGTTGGCTAGTCGACTTGTTGCAGCTCATGGGTGAAGGCCAGTACTCCTTCATCTACATGAGGACTCTGACTCCGACTATGGCGGTGAAACCGCTCATGGTGGAGGCCGAAGCACTTGTTCTTGTCTTCCAGTTGGCAACGCTCATCTTCATCGCATTCGCGGCACCATGCGTTGATGTCTTGCCGAAGATCACATCGTAGTCGGCCTCGGATGTCCTGGTTATCCCGACGGTTGTCTTGATGTCGGTGTCACCGGTCGTTATTGTGGTTGCCGAGTGATGTGTGACATGACTCTGTGTGCGGCTGACTAGAGCCGACCGCTCGACATCGTGTTGAGGCAGATGAGATTGCCGTTGGAGAAGCCGACCTGTTGGTCGGTATGAGAGTGTCACCCGACTATTGACGCTGCTGACATGTAGCAGCAGTGATCATGGCTTTAATCCTTGCTATCATCGGGGTGGCCTAGTGATCAGGCCCAAATTGCAGTGTATCCAGTAAAGTTGCAGTGGCCACAACGTTCTATTGAGGACTTACGAAAATGTTATGGTCGCTGACTCGGGTCTGGAGGATATCTTGTTGAGCAGTCTGCCCAGCCTTGCACAGATCGTCGTTGCTGGCATCGTGCTCAGCCTGTAAGTGTCTTGGGTCTTCCTCCTGTTGTTCTCGTAGTCGGCTGACTTCCTCCTCTTGTTGTTCTCGTAGTCAGCATGCCTCCTAAGTGGGAGTTAAACCCTTGGATATCATAAAGGCTTCAAGTGGCGGAGAGAAGCTTGCCGAATTGCTGTCCGACTTAGAGTTGAAGTCCGACCGAGAGTTGGAATTAGAGTAGTTGATGGAGGTGATTACAACTCTGACCTCCCTAGATCCGACCTCGAGCGGCTCTGGGTTGTATCCAAGTCGAACTCCAAGGAATCGGGTTTGCCGCATTGGATGTTGATTAAGGATATCCGTGGCGACGCTAAGTCCGAACGGGAGATTGACGATCTCCTCCTTTCTTAGCCTGATCTCAGCTAGCACGAGGCCGAGTTCGAGTCAAACATCGAAAGAAAGAGTTGTCCCAAGACCCGAGCATGTTGAAGATTGCTGCAGCAAGTCGACGAGGGTTGCCACAGCGTTGCATGGGTCGACTGGCGCAGAGTCGGTTTGGTTCTTGGCCGATCAGGCCGGATTCGAGTCGGACAGGGTGAGATTGCCGAACTTGTCGGCGACCAAGCCGAGGCTCCCGAAGCTGATTGTTTCCCTGGGAGAGAATTTGATGCCGTCGACTCCGATGGTCAAATCCATCAGGCTTGTCGAAGATGATCTCGCCAATACCCCTACTTAGCGCGCCAACTGTCGATGTTTTGTATCGGCAATAAGAATGTGGGGCTACTCGTGAGACCTAAACTTGATGGATAGCAAAGAAACAAGAAACAAGATGAGGTAATACCCTACGTCTAGTTATGGTGTATTGCTTTTGAGGTTTCTCTGATGAGATTTTTCTTCTGCCTTCAGGGGGCACCCTGCCTCCCTTTATATACCTGGGGACATGGTTATAGAGTAGTAATCCCAGTCGGACTCCGACCAAGTGATGAGGATATCACTAGCTCGGATATAACCATAGCTACCTTATGTATTCATCAACCAAAGGTGCAAACTTTCTACGTAAAATTTATGTGTTATATATTTGAACAGCCATTACTGCACCATGAGTTTTGTGTGTTCTTGTTTGCAGAGATACTTGCTTGGGTGAAGGGAAAGAGGCCGAGTACAAGGAACTCATGGATGATCAAAGAAGTTGATTGGGGACTAAACCAAGACCGTACCCAAGTCTACTCCTATATCACCACGTCACTTTTGGTCCAAGAAGGCAAGAGATGAAGTTCTGCACGTTTTGAATTCGGATTCGGGCCTCCTGACAGCATCAACTTCAAACGAACCTAGCTGCTGATCCAAAAGGACTTTTAGGGCCCATGAGTACTTGTTGAAAAGCTTATGGAGTCTACTTTCAGATGGTTTTGGTCCCACATCAAAATTCCTCCTGAGATGTCTGGAATCATCGAAACAAGACACGTACCTCTTCCAGTCCGAGTCTGTTTTGGGCCTTGGTCCTTGTAATTGTGTCATGGGCTAAGCCCAAGGGGTGTGCACCCTAGGGATAGCCCGAGGACGTCCCAACTGCTATATATACAGTAGCCGTCATTGTTTAAAGGTGGGTTTTGCTTAGATTATTCTGTCCTTGAATAGTTTCGCTATTTATCGGTTTGTGAGACCCCAACTCGAGAGTATAATCATTCATCTGCAATTGAGTTGCAATCTTTCTTGTTCTTGCTTGTGTTCTTCGATTCGCATGCAGGGATTAGCCTTCGTGGTGAGGTCAACCGGGTAGCGCACGGTTGATAACGAGAGGAGACGTGGTGCTGCGATTGCAGGGTTCGGGTCTTGGTGATCAAAAGCCGGATCGTGAGTGTCGATTCTCCACCAAATCGATAGTTATCTTTACCAAACGGAAGATCGGTCACCCCGTTGCCATCAAGTGGTATCAGAGCGAAGGTTGCCCGTTAGGTATAATCTTTTCTGTCCTATTTCAATCTTTGTTTACTATACCTAGAGTCCAGAAAAAGCCACAAAAATAAAATTGGTAATCATAGGTTTTTTCCTCGTCCTACAACCACGTTTAGCCTTTTTGCATAATTCTGTTTCAGAGTCCGTAGTGTTGAGTTTGTGTCCTAGGTCGAGTTCGGTTGCTGGCTTAGATTGTGTTTGAGTCCAGTTCGTGATCCATCCGCCGCACCCCCACAAACCTTAAGCACCACCATCATTGTTTCTGTTTTCCCATATACTAACCATCTTGTGCAAGTGTTGGTCATCGTGTGCTCCGTTTTAGTGTCATATATCACATCCTTTGATCACCCTACATCTCCATCCACCTCCCCAGCAGCCACCGCCACCATATCATCCCTGGTTTCACCACCTGATTCCGAATCAGTCTCCACCAAAACATTGATACGGAGGACCCTCCATGAAACAGCCATAACTTTCGCATACGGACTCGGAATCAGGCAAATAAATAGTCTACAGACATCTACGAAAAATTTCCAATCCGCTACTCCCCCACTTCATTGGGTTTGCCAAAATCAGATTTGCAAAATTCAGGCCGGAAGATTGGGTTTTCGCACTCCGAAGTTCTAGCACAAATTTTAAAGCACGCTCATGTATTTCCACAGGCCACGTCTTATATCAGTTTGAGCTACCACCTCCTGAGGTTGTTGTTCCTGTGCTCCTAGTTAAGAAAAAAATATCAAAAAAATAAAAGAAAAATAAAAAAAGGTGTGAAAGAAGGAAAAAAAGAAAAAAAGGAGAGGAGCACATAGGACACACCAGGGAGCCATCTGTGTGCTGTGTTCTTACCTTGTCCTTATTTCTTTACTACTGTCCTTTCATACTTGTTTGTCGCCCTTGTTTTATCACATCTGGGTTAGAACTCGTTTAGGCCAGCAACTAGGACAAATGCTTGGGACATTTTTTCAGCATTACTATCTGTTATTGAATTGTGTGCCACTAACATTTTTGGCCTCCCAAGCTCCACATATATACTTCTAGTTAGCATGGTCTCGACCCCTGCAATCGCTGGATCACGCCCTCAAGGTATCATGAACCAGCCACCGGTTGTACCATCCTTTGCTCGCTAGTCTCAGAACCTTGTAAGAGCTCGGTAAGGTGCTGCCATTTACGAGTGTCCACTATCCTTGCATAGTAGTAGTTGATAGGGATAATACTTTTGTGTTTTCTCTGTCTTCTTTCTAACAATGCCAGGGTCTAACGAAATGGCGGAGTGCATTCTTTGCGGTGAGATGCAAGGCTACATTGACCAGATGATGAAGGGGCTGAATGAAACTATTCTGAAGGGGGTCAACGCTGCTCTTGCCAAGCCAAATATACACCACACGCTTGAGAGTACTTTGGTACAACGAGTGCTAAGTTCTCAAATGGAGAAAGCGGAGCAAAATCAACGCCACAATTTGTTCCAATCAAGGTTCGTGGTTCACAATAGAGCATGCCGTATTATCATTGATAGTAAGAACTGTAACAACTTGGCAAGTTCAGATATGGTCGAGAAGCTTGGATTGCCGACGCAACCGCATCCTCGGCCTTATTACATCCAATGGTTCAATTCCTACGGTAAGTTGAAGGTAAGTAAAATTGTGAAAGTGGAGTTTTCCGTAAGCAATTATCATGATAGTGCCATATTCGATGTTCTTCCAATGCAAGCATGTTCTTTACTTTTGGGTAGACCTTGGATATATGATAGAGATGTTGTGCACCGTGGTAGAACCAACACGTACACGTTTACACATAATGGCAAGAAATTTAAGTTGCTACCTATGTCCCCTGCTGAAATTTTGAAAGATGATCTTGAGAGGGAAAAGATTAAAAACCATGAGGCTTTCAGAAATAAATGTAATAATACTAATGTTTTGATGCCTTCACCTAAACCTAAGTTATTGCAAAACAAATGTATTGCTTTGGGTACTGACATTTTGCAGGTATCTGAGAAGAGCCAAAGTAATGAGGAAAGGAAGAAAGACATAGAGAAAGAAGATTCACCTGTTGTTCCATGCATATTTCAAGATGGTTTAATTAAGAGTGCACCTACAGTTTTTAGAAAGAGAACAAAGGTAACAGAAATAGTGCTACATTCACTCAAGGTATGGACAATTCTGATGTGCTATCTATGTCCACTAATCATGCTAGTTTAGAGCAATCACCAGTGGAATCATGTTTTATCCATGATGATTTGTCACATGATGATTTGGTTCCTATTTCTTGTGATAAAGAAGAGTTGTGCAATGCTTCACTTATATCCATGCCACAACTAGTGAATGAACATGTTAGTAATGTTGTTGAACCACCATGTGCTGATTTTAGACATGTTATTCACATTGCTAGCGAGAATGAAGAGCTTAGATTGATATTTTCTTTAAATACTTGGGGCTATATTCAATTTGATGATTTGTCACTCAATTGTTTTAGAGAAGAAATTATTTGCTAGATCTGATTTGTCATGTCTTTCTCATGTGATTTTTCATGTTATTGGCAATTATGATAATAAAGGAGAATATAATGTGCATAGAGTATACATTTGTTCAAATTTTAATATACCTCATTTTCATAATGACATGTTTTATCTAGAGGACCACATGAGTATAAATAATTTTCTATCTAGTTCTTCTAGTTGTTTGAATGAGTTGCAGGTTGGTTTGCAAGAAGGGGAGTGTTCTGAGCTGCACGACACTACAAAGTGTTCTCCGTGTTTAAAAATTTCAGAATCCAACCATATGCACAACACTACCTCACTCTATGTTGTGAAAGATAAAGATATGTTCATCAGGCTTAATGACAAGGTGAAATTGCGGACGGTTTCCAATCAAGAAGGGGAGGATGATGAGGACATTACTAGCTCGGATATAACCATAGCTACCTTATGTATTCAACAACCAAAGGTGCATGCTTTCTACGTAAAATTTATGTGTTATATATTTGAATAACTATTACTGCACCATGAGTTTTGTGTGTTCTCGTTTGCAGACATACTTGCTTAGGTGAAGAGAAAGAGGCCGAGCGCAAGGAACGTATGGATGATCAAAGAAGATGATTGGGGAACAAACCAAGACCTTACCCAAGTCTACTCCTACATCACCACGTCACTTTTGGTCCATAGAAGACAAGAGATGAAGTTCTGCACGTTTTGAATTCGGATTTGGGCCTCCTAACAGCATCAACTTCAAACGGACCTAGACGCTGATCCAGAAGGACTTTTAGGGCCCATGAGTACTTGTTGGAAAGCTTATGGAGTTTACTTTCAGATGGTTTTGGTCCCACGTCAAAATTCCTCCTAAGCTGTCTGAAATCACCAAAATAAGACACATACCTCTTCCATTCCGAGTTTGTTTTGGGCTTTGGGCCTTGTAATTGTGTCGTGGGCTAAGCCCAAGGGGTGTGCGCCCTAGAGATAACCCTAGGATGTCCCAACTCCTATATATACAGTAGCCGTCGTTGTTTAAAGGTAGGTT
Organism: Oryza meyeriana var. granulata; assembly: GCA_003991445.1. Lineage (NCBI taxonomy): Eukaryota > Viridiplantae > Streptophyta > Magnoliopsida > Poales > Poaceae > Oryza > Oryza meyeriana. The sequence continues at coordinate 58,896 of RYFJ01003927.1, read as the reverse complement.
TTGCTTAGATTATTCTGTCTTTGAACAGTTTCACCGTTTATCAGTTTGTGAGACCCCAACTCGAGAGTATAATCATTCATCTGCAATTGAGTTGTAATCTTTCTTGTTCTTGCTTGTGTTCTTCGATTCGCATGCAGGGATTAGCCTTCGTGGCGAGGTCAACCGGGCATCACATGGTTGATAACGAGAGGAGACGTGGTGCTGCGATTGTAGGGTTCAGGTCTTGGTGATCAGAAGCTGGATCGTGAGTGTCGATTCTCCACCAAATCGATAGTTATCTTTACCTAACGAAAGATTGGGCACCCCATTGCCATCACTAAGGGATTTTCTTCTAGAAATACAACGTTCCCGACTAGTACTGTATCATTTCCTTGTCGTACAAGGTTATGTATGCCGAGTCCTATTATATCCCTAATTACAAGGTTAGGCCCATCCTCTGTCCGAGTGGCCCATATACTTCTCATGAGGTACCCGGGAGCCCATGGCCTCCACAGGGATGATGCTAACAGGTGGGGCCAGACTATCAGCGGGAGGGGGAACAAGTGAAAGGGCGTGGGCGGATAGGTCGCAGTGGGCCGAGCGTGCACGGGAGGGGGGAAAATGGGCCGGCGCGGGGAAGCTGGCCAGCGCGGGAGGAAAAGAAGGACTGGGCCGAGCGCGGCCCATTGGGAAAAGGGAGAAAAGAGGGGAAGAAAAAAGAAAATGGGATTTCCAGTTAGCATTTAATTCCGATAAAGCATTTTAAATTATTAAAAATACTTCCAATGCTGTGAAAATTCCAATAAAATTCCTGTTAGTGTATTTTCACAAGAGGAATATAGGAAAAATATTCCCAACCACGATAAATTATTATTTAATGTTTTTACCTTTATTTCTTCTCGAGCCTTATAAAAATATTTTCTTTTCAGAATTTATTATTGATTTTTGGTGGCTCTATTAAGGGAGAAAACTCAGGGTGTGACATTGGGTCTGGGAGGGAGGGGGTGCACCTCCTCCCCCTAATATGCATTATGGTTTAAGCCCTCCTCCAAATCTCGTGCACCCAACCCTTCACAACTCACGCACCTGTTTTTTGCCCCTCGACAGGGCGCATGGAGGCGTGGATAACGTGTGAATCGCTCATTTGGAATAGGAAAATGCCCTCAAAAACTTGTGACACGGCCAGCCGCTATTGATAACGAGCGAAACCCACTTTTGGAACGAGAAAATGCTCTCAAAACCTCGCGACGCGACCGGCCGGCAAAATTGACCCGAGGCACCGCATCGGGGTGTCCTGGCTCTCGGGGGGCTGCGGATAACGAGCAAAACCCGCTTTTGGAATGAAAAAATGCCCTCAAAACCTTGCGACGTGGCTAGCCGGCAAAACCGACCCGAGGCACCATGCGCCGGGTGTCGTGGTTTTTGGGCCTGAGTTGCTGATAACAAGTGAAACCCACTTTTGGAATGAGAAAATGCCATCTAAACCTTGCGACTCGAGCGGCCGACAAAACTGACCCACGGCACCGTGCCCAAGTGTCGTGTGTCTAGGTGGTCTAACCGTTAGCCGGTGTTTGAGTCTAATTTATGTATTTCTCATGGTTTCTTGCTTGGGCATTGGATTTCTTGAGTCCTAATTGATCTCTAAACCTAATAGGACGTGAAAAGACTCTGTTTGACGCAAGTCCAACATTTATATAAGGTCTATGGTCGATTCAATTGAGAGAACATCTTTCAACTCAATCAATCACTGTGAATGGTTCTTTTACTTTACCCTTCACTTAGTTTTTACTCTAATTCGTAGATTTTTATCGGTTTGTGTCGTAAGTCATCCGTCTTCTCTGCAAGAGTGCGAAATCCTTTGTAAGTTTGTCCTAAAACCTTTCGCGTCATTCAGAAGACGGGTGTTTACCACATATCAATCTAAATCAGCCTAGAGGCTAGTCTCAATATCTAAATCAGCCAATGAAATCAGCTTCATTAGCTGATTTTTATCTTTTGATAAAAAAGATATTAGGCACTTCTCAAAATCATGGTGTCTGATGACTCCATACACAATACCGGTGACTATATATTGGTTTAAAAGGCATCAACAAAACTTTAATGTGCCAACGAATTGTACATATTAGACATCCATATCTGCATAGGAAGGGGCGATGCTAAAAATCTCTATTCCGGGTAGGTACCGGCATGACTGTGAAAAGCCAGATTAACTTGTTTCCGTTGTGGAATGGATAAGGGCGAGTCCATGGTAGCAGCTATAATTTCAGAATCCAGATAACCGAAGCCTGTCCCACGTGTTGCCTGTGGCGGCCCGCCCCAAGAAGCCATGAAAGCTACCCCCAACAACGCGGCCTAGCCCGTTAAGCCGCCCGCTGACCCGCTAAACCCCGCAGTAGCCAATCAACGCGCGGCATTTGATCGAGCCATCTCCGCCACTACCCGAGATGCGCCCCCTCCACACGTGGCCCTCCCTCGTCCCCACCCCCACCGCCTGCCCAGTCACCTTCCACCACGCGTCCGCCCCTCCCTGGACTCCTCTCGGTGGGTAGGGAGAGGGAGGGAGAGGGGGAGAGGAGAGGGAGCCGCAGACGAGACGAGAGCAGACGACGACAACACAGGTTACGAGTGGAGGAGGAGGAGAAGCGAGCAAGCGCAGCGCGAGGCTCCGCCGCGTCGCCGAATTGGAGGATTTTCTGCACTTCCCTTTTTCCGTGGCTGGAGATGCGACTGTCGGGACCCGGGGGGCGGCTAGAATCGGGCTCTCGTTCGGGTGCGGCGCCGACGGCGGCCGCCACCTGAGGAGGATGTTCGAGTGGAACGACGACCAGCAGCAGGTGTGCCGCCGCCCCTTCTTCCCTCGCTTTTCGTAGCTAATTTCCTGCGACGGATGCTGTCGCGGGATCTGCTCCGGTTGCGGTGATTTGCCGTGCGAGCACGTGTAGTGCGGGAAAGTTTGCTAGTATAGATGTGGTGGTCTTGGAAGGGAATTTTGCCTTTCCACCTTCTCGTTCCTAGGGGATTTGAGTTCTGGAAGCTTGTGACTTATGCGGAAGAGAGGAGGATAGGATTATTTCCGGATGAGCTGACCTCCTCGGTGCAGCAGAGCATTTGGATGCTACCCTGTTCGGTTGGGGAGTCAGATCTAGCCTGTAGAATTGTCTAGTGCGTCGATGAGTACCAGGATGTCCCAAAAATCTTTTGGGACTGCATGGGAATGCTGCAATCTGGAGTTTACAAAAGAGCAGTATTATGAACCAAGAAGATGTATTTTTGAATTCACGTGACGGTCGCTGCACGCTGGTAACTTCAACTTACAATGTCTCTCGTGAATTATTAGAAGCAGGATCATACTCATTTTGTTCATTTAGTGCACTAACGGTGCACCAAAGTAGCTATCTTTGGGTCATGTAAAATGGATTAGGTTGATTATGAAGAATGATCCTTCTGTTTAGCAAAAAGACATGATTCAGACATCAGGCCTAGACATATGAATATGAATATCGAAAAGTCCTAAATGGTGTATTCTCATATCTCTCTCAATTATGAATATTAGAATCACGAATGAAATTTTTTGCTCTAAATTTACACATTCTCTGTTGTACTTCACAAATAATACATTTGAATTTATATTGTAGGACATATTCATGTCTGTATTTCCAAATAAAAGGTTGCAAATAATTTGATGAATGGGGCTCTGCTTAAACTTCCTCAGAGTATTTTTAGATTAAACTTTTGAATTGCAGGTGGGGGATGCAATATGGGCTGAGTTCAATGAGAGTGAAGACCATATTGTGCCTTACCCCAAGGATACCGAGGATAATGCGTTAGTTAGTGTTGGAGACCAGAAGAAGAATGATGAAGAAACTGCTAATATTCCGGGCCTTACTGAACGAAGTTCAAGTGGTCAAACTGAGTTTCCAGTTTTGGAAAAGCAGCCTGCCTCTCAGGCTAGCGGGTATTATTCAGCTACACGACTTGACATTGAATCCTGGCCTGACTTGCCTTCTTTGAATCCCACACTTGATAGAAACTACATTGATGATAATATAGCATCTACATATTTGGATTTCAGTTCTGCACCTAGTTTACAGAAGGTCACAGGAAACACGACAGGTTCGTTTTGTCCTGTTGTAATAATGCATTTGCCGCAAGTGGATTTTATTCCTGCTTCATTTTCATAACAGTTAATATATAAGCATTTTGATGCATGGAAAAAAAGGATATCATTTATATAAGAAATAAAAGAAGAGAAGCGATATAATTTATAAGAAAATTATATAGCTTTTGTTAACCCATATACAGTGCAGCTGGATGGTGAAACTGAAGTGTTTGGTAATGATCATGAAGAAAAGAGTAACAGCTTCCTTGACTGTGACTGGGGTAATATTGGAGATTTTGATGATTTTGACCGCTTGTTTAGGTAATATTGGAAACTGGAAGGGGCTTTCCTTGAGATCTTATGAATTAATAAAGTCATGACATGTTATTGTTGAATAAACTCATCACATGTTATTGTTTACAGCAATGGTGACTCCATATTTGGTAATGAGATGGTTGCTGATGGCAGCAATTTTCTCTCGGCATCTTCAGATCTGGTGGATATTACTGTGCAATCAATTCCCTTTCCAGTATGTCGATATATTAATAGTCTTCCGCTGTGAATTTTCATCTCTTTCCATAGTTTTAAGCCATTTTTTTGTCATTACTTGATGGTTTCACAGCATGTACCATTGAATAAACAACCATCTTCTGATCATGGATCTTCACTTCTGATTAATGAAGCCCCTGGTGGAACCGCTGAACAAGAAAGCAAGGTAAATGACTAAATGCATATATTTATATGACGTATTTAGCAATTATTTCTTGGCTACTCTTGTTATCCATTTTTGGCAGGTTGTAGACGCTAATGCTAAATCTGGAGAGCAGGCTGAGCATAAAAATCATCTGAGTAGTGAATATTCTGGAAAACCAAACCAGTTCTCAAAGGAGGTAGTCAGCCGTGTGATGCATCCTATCAACTTTTTGTGATACACTGAAAAATGTCCTGAGGTTGTTTTCATTGTTGTGATCCCTCATATAAGAGTGTTTACACTTAGGATAATAGTTTTGAAGGACCGCTGTTCATTTCTAAGTAGTTTTTGCTTTTAGCAAATTCTTGATTAGTGTGTTATTTAAATATAACTGAAAGTCCTTTCTGACAGTTTCAGCTATAACTTTGTAAGTTTAAGGTTCCAGTAGTTGGTGTTCTCAAGTAAAATAGGCACTGTGAGGCATCATAATTACCCACATATGTTCATTATGTGCCCCACAGTGGGTGTCCTATTGTTCTACTTTTCTGTTTAATTATTTTTATCTAACAATCTTCTCTGGTGATTTATGATACTCCTTGTTTTGTTTCTATTGGAGATTGTAATGTTTATCTGCCGTTTTCATTATGAATGTCATTTTTACAGATTCAGAACAGCAATTTGTTACATCTGAGTTTGCTCTCTCCGTTTCAATGTAAATATGTTTCTGAATGCAAATATGCTTCTCCATGTAGGGAGATGTGCAGAAAAAGCCGGTGAGGTCACGGAGAAGAACAGAAGAAAGAGGCAAAAGTAAAATTTCCAATAGTACAAGTGGCTTCTCCCAGAACCAAGGACAGCATCGACCAGCCAGTTTGCATTCATTGGCCAAAGCCCCTGCGCAACCCATTCAGACTAAATATTTGCTGTTACATGATAACAAGAACATGGGGCAACTTCAGCAGGCTAATCAGTTTATGTTCCCTGGCTATGGATATCCTTCATATCAATTTCCTGGCATTCCGCTGATGTCAAACATTCAGGCTGAAAGCCATCAAACAAAGCCAGCTACTACAAATTACCGAACTTCAATAGATTCCCCAAAGCAGTCAAGTTCCACAGAAAAGTCACAAGATATACCATCAGGACCGTTGATGATGACACCCCAAGAAAAGATTGAGAAGCTTAGGCGTCGACAGCAAATGCAAGCACTGATAGCTATTCAACAGCAGCAGCAGCAATTTGGTCAAGATGGTTCTGGTAGCGATACAATGGTACCTCAAGCATACTCACCAAGGAGCAAAAATCCAGATTCCATAGGGAGTTCTGTTCTCATAGATGATAATGCAAATAAAGTTTTCTCACCGGAGCTGATTCCAACTGGCCATGAAGAGATTCAGAAGAGTTCTGGAATCCCTTATGACCCCTTTATAGAGGAAAAAATATATTACAAGCTTCAAGATGCCCTTGGGAAGGTAGCTTATTTGTTTCTTCAAATTTTTACATTGATTTTCTTATGCCATGTAAGACCTTCTCTGTTGCAGGGCTTTTTCTCCAAGATAAACAAATGACCCTATTTTTTTCTTTACACAGTTGGATACCAGAACTCGACGCTGTATTCGAGACAGTTTACTTCGTTTAGCCCATAGTGCCTCAGAGAGACAAATTACTAGTGACAGAAGTAGCGGTAACAAGAGTAATAAAGATGAAGATGAAGTCTCAGAAGACACATCTAACATGACAAGAAGGTATGTTGCTTCATGCCAAAATGATTTCATTAAGTATTAACATCCTGGCATTTGGACACTGCTAGTAGTAATACGCTGCTTTATTGTACATAATGTGATATCGCTATTTAGATCAAGATATACCTAAGTTTGCTGAACTAATTGATCTGAAAGACTATGTCTAGGAATGAAATTCTGTTCTGTCATCAACAATACATCTCGGACAATGGGGGAATAATGATCTGAATGCGGTCATGTTTGTGTACTTTATTTTGTTAAACCAGGATTGCAGTTTTAATATTGTAAACTTGTCCTATCATATCAAATTTGCCCAACGATATTAGAATAGATGGGGATGGAATAGGATAAAATTTCGAACTAATAATCAACAGTTTCAACTTCTTTGTTTTGTTGGAGATTCTTATTTCATTTATTATTTTATTTGTTAGTTCATCGATAGTTCAAAAGGATACTTGATCACAAAGAAAATATTTATCATATGTGTTCAGTGTTGGTTTCTTTTGGTGTACTGGTGGCAACAGCCGAAGGTTCCCCTGACATTTTGGTTGTAGCTGGAATGTGAGCCTCTGCAAATCTCCACAAAAATAAACACAACCCTATGCAAGATGCTCTGAAATTTCATCATCATCCTAGCAAGTAGTTGAAGATCTGCAAGTTATTTCTTCCTCGCACCATATCTTATTAATACCATCTTTTTGCTGCTTGTAAGCATCTAACTACTGTTGTGTATATAAGACTACAATAATTATATTTACATATATATACATATACATATATATACACATATAGTATATGTATATATACACACGTACATATATATATGTTTTTTGCAATGACACACCCTTGATTGATACAATCCAGATCTCCGGCAAAGGAAGCAGAAACAAACACAAATCCAATCGATCGCATTGTGGCACATTTACTGTTTCATAGGCCTTGCTCAAAGGTTTCAACACCTGCAAAAGAAGAGATCATATCCTCAACTCCATTGTCAACTGAACCTGGTGGGTGTGTTTTTTTAATATATTTGTTGGTTAACTAGTCTGAATAACTATGCCATCATTAGGAATGTCTACACAACGAACTAACATGATGCTCGGGAATTGCAACACCCTGCAGACTCGAAGATTCCTACAGACACACCTGGGGGACCATCAGAAAATCACCAGAATGCGCAAGAAATGACACTGCAGCCTTCACTGTAATGTAAGATGTATTAATGGAAGATCTTTTACACAACTATCAGTGCATAATTCTTTCGGTATAATCTGATGGACCAAGTTCTATGTTATTGGCGTGGTCCTTCTCCTTGAGAGTAGTGGCTGGAGACCAATTGATTGCTCAACATCAACATGGTTAGCTGCCTCTATAGATGGCAATTGCAGTCTGCTGATCACCTCCACCGTCAGAGATCATTACCTGCTGTATCCTGTATCAGTTTCACCATTGTAGTGCATTGTCATCCAGGGAAAAACACTACAGACTGGATTCATGGCAAGATGACACTTTGGGTGTGTATGTTAGGGTGTCCTAAAAGAGCGAACATTTGGCTCTAGAAATACTTTTGGTCGTTGGAAATTCCTTTGATCCTATTCCACCAGAAAATGTCCGCTCCGCCCCGTTAATTTCCCGTGTTTTTGTGCTGGTCGCTAAACTCGAAAGAACTGTCATGGTAACGAAAGTATTTGATGACGCGCCCTTTGCACGAGTCTGCGCTAACTCTCTGGTTACTCCAATTGACATAAAGGATTTACAACTGTGAAAAAATTGTGACTTTTTAAGAGGGACTGCCTAAACCACGTTTAAAGAACTACCCCCCCACCCCACCCCACACACAATTTCAGTCACTTTTTTATATGGTACAGGAAATCGCTCTAAGATACGTGTTGTACAGTAAACCTTATGTATCCTTCCCTGTCTTCTCCTTGACGCAAGCCAGCACGCATCGCTGCCGTGGCCGCCGCCACCTCCCCATCCCCACCCTACCCTGCGCGCTGGCTGTCACGTTGTGATAAATTCATCCCAATTAAAAATCACCTTTTAAATGGAATAATGGAAATTATTAAAAACCTAAAAGAAATATCTCAAACAATAAAATACATCCAAGAAAAATTCGAAAGTGGCTTAAAGTATTTTTTTTTCCTAAATTCTCCATGCTCTAAATTGCTCCCTTTTACTTGAATTTTCAGACCACAAGAAATAATTATTAAGCAACAAAAACCCTTTTCAAAGTTTTAATAAAAGAAAAAAACTAAAATAAACCTTCCTTCTCTCCTTGGACCCATTTTGGCCCAAGATCTCCTCCCCGCCAGACGAAGCTCCTCTCTCTTCCCGGGCCCACTCCTTTTCTCCTCCTTCGGCCTGCCTAAACTGGCAGCCCACCTCTCTTTCCTGCCTGAGCTGGCCTCGCCCTGCGGCCTAGCTGCCCTGCCCGAGCCGCTCACCTCGGCCTCGCTCCCTCCGTGCGCGGCCCGCCTTCGCCTTACCCCTCATTTCCGCCCGGACGGCCCAGCCGGCCTGTGAGGCCGCTCCCGCCACCGCTGCCACCGATAGGTGGGGCCGACCTATCGGAGGCGGCTAACTCCTCAAGCAGGCTGTCACCCCTCTCTCTCCCTCGGAAAATCTAGCCGCTGCCGCCTCCAATTCCACCACCCACGCTCGATTAAATCTCAAATTGAATGGGGGGGTTTAATCCCCGTTTCCTCCTCTTTTTTTTCCCATTATTAAACCTTTCAATTTGGCCTTAATCGCCAGATTTAAACCCCATTTAACCTCTGCCACTGATGGCTGCCGGCGAAGCTCCCTACGGCTGATGCCATCCACCTCCGGCTATAGATAGCTCCCCTTCTCCTCTTCCTCCCATTTGCCTCCTCTCAAGCTCCTGGGCTCCCTCTCTGTCTCCCCGTCTCACCTCTCTCTCCGCCGCGCTGGGAGGACTCCAATCGTCTCTTCCTCCTCACCGGAGCGCTGACCGGTGTCGCCGACTCCTCCTGTGGCACTGCGACCTTGAGCCCATACTCAGCAAGCACTCCCCGAAGGCCATTGGACCCTTGCCCGCATCAACGACCTAAAGGACGTCGCCACCTTCTTCCTCCGGCCGCCCCTCGCCGTGGAACCAAGCACTGCCAGACCAAGCCGCCGTTTTCACCGGCACCGTGATGCGAAGACCTTCCCCGGCCATCGCTCGTCACTGCTCGAAGCCCCGCGGAACATCGCCGTCGTCGTCATCCTGAAGAAGGCTGCCGCTCTAAGCTCGCCGCTGGTCTCCTTCGTTCGCCTCCGCCATTGTCTTGCCCTGCGTAAGGATCCCCAGCTTGAGCTCTCTCCTCCGGTGTCCTCGCCGTGCTCCGCCACGCCATCTCGCCGTCGGCGACCCTCGGTCCTCACGCCGTCGGCGTCGGGCCAAGGTGGCGCCTGCGTGACGGCCTCGTCATCGCCGCGTCGGTGCCCTCACACGCGTGGCGACCGCGTGTGTATGCTGGTGTGGCACCCGCGTGGGGCCCGCTTATCAGTCTCACCTCGAGGCTAACACATGAGGCCCACACCTCAGCTCTTCCTCTCTCTTAGGGCTGATGCAATAAGCATGATTTTGTAATAGAAAATTAATTCAATAATTTGTAAATTCCATTTAAATTACATATAAACTTCGGATGGCCATATCTTAGCCATACGAACTCCAAATTGATCTGGTATCTAAATTTTTATTAAAACATGAAGAATCCATTTATGTTCTTTTCTTGTATGGTTGTTGCCTTGTTGCTTAGTGTTCTAGCCTTGTTTGTGTGTCTCGTGTAATTCCGGTAGATCGAAGAAGTTCGAGTTCGCCGCTAAAGATTTAGGAAGACCATTTTGTTGAGCAAGGCAAGTCATACCGCTCTCCTTGGGCATACTGAATCCTAGTTTGTGAAAATAATGTTGATTTAAATTATTACATTCGTTTTATTAAATTTCCGGCTATTACTTAGCCGTTCCTGTATTTCTTGTTATGGCCTTATTATTTGTATTTTGTTTTCCTTGACAACGCTAAGTAACAAAAACCAGTTATAGTGAGAACTCTATATATGGTGCTTACTAGATAATTCTAGGTTTGTGCTTAGCCATGCTAATTAGAAACAATTTAGCGATTTTTAATAATTGTAGACTTTGGGAATGACTCTATAATCATGCTTAATGTTGGAATAGTGGCTAATTAGTCAGGACATATTGGACTCTCATTCAAAATTCCTAAACTCTGTTCTCGGCTGGGCTCGAGGTACTTGGTTTCGCTAGTCATACCTCATCCGTCATAAGGACTGGTCTTCGGGCCTCTGTTCCAAAGTATAAACCATACAACCACATGTCTATTGGGTAAGGCTTAACTCGTAACTTAGTCTAGTTGTAAACAATAAGACACGGTGGGACAAATGAAGCCTGGTACGGGTCCGATGTCTCCGCAAATGAAGGCCAGTACGACAAAGATGCACGGAGGCTTAGACCACGTCTTCTTGTCCTAGAGTATCTAATGGGGGACAAGGGTCTAGGTTGGTCTTTTATTTAAGACTGGAAAACGTGAAAAATTATGTCATGTTCTTTATCTCGAGTGCCACAGCCAAGGTGACGTGAGGTAACGACGTGTCTTGTGGGTAAAGTGCACACCTCTGATTAGAGTAAAACTATTCGAATAGCCGTGCCCTCGGTTATGGGCAAGCCTAGCAATGTATCCAAGTTAGTGCTTTTCTTCTAAGTAATGAAAGGTTGGAATGATGACACTCCTAGCAGATAGTTTAGCCAGGGTTCAGGCCGGTTTGTGTTGGTGCGCAGCCGTGGTAATAATACTAACTGGATTAGGATCGTGCTTTAAAGTGTGCTTTAAATTTAAACTGTTTGAAAGGTAGCTTAATGCAAAATTTAGCCATATTATATTATTCCTTGTACCCTTTGCATTATGTGCATTTCCGGGTATGTCTTACTGAGTACTGTGGGTGGTACTCAATCTTGCTCAACAACCTCTTCAGAAGAAGCTTTGGAGATGAAGTCCTTGGTGGAGTCCTAGCTTATACCCTCGTTGAGGCCTGTGAAGATGGAGCCGTAGAACCACTAGTCCGCTCCTGTTTTTCTTTTGTTTGTCAGGCCCTTTGTGCCTAAGTAATAATGTAAATATTATCGATGTAATAAAAATTTGCCTTTTGTATCAATGTTGTTGTGGTGTACCCTTGGTTTTTCCTGGGTCAGGAATTAATACACTAGTGATAGGAGAAAATGGTGTTTTTTTGGTCGTGACACTGGCCTCCTCCCTCTGCTCCCCAATGCCGGTGGCGGCGAGTGCCCCCTCCTCGTCATCTTCCCCGTCTCTAGTGGCTCCCGCTGCCCCTGCTTCCTAACTAGTTGGGATCCCAACGGCCCCGCTGGCAACACCAACCCACCGCGCCTCGCCACTCGCCGTTCTGCTACCCACCGTTGGGTTGCTGCCTCCAGGGCCATCCTCTAAGCCCGGGGATTCCCCTCTTCCCCTCCCACAACCCCGAAACTTAAACCCTAACTCCATTGCCATCACTAGAGTTGGAGATGGAGTTGGGGTCACCGAAGCACGAATCATGAAGCAGATCTGAAGGTTAGAAATTTACAAGATTTTGACCCCATTTTTCTGTCAAATGTGGTATAGTAATTCCATTTTTAAAATAATGCTCGTGCTAGACTGACAGGTAGCCAATTTTTAACTAATCCATGACGGGAACATATCCTGTGCACACAAGCTTCCCGTGCACTCACCATGCACATCAACTAACAATTGTCACAAAAAATTTTAGACAAATTTATACATGTACTTCCAATAGTATTACACCTATGTGTAAAATCTCAATGTTAAATTCATTATATTTTAGCCGTAACAAAAAGAACAAATTTATATTCTTAAAACTGTCAGATTTTCTTTTTTTTTCTGTCATGGCTAAAATATAATGAATTTGAACATAAGAGTTTACACATTGGTGTAATACTATTGAAAGTACATGCACAAATTTTTCTAGAATTTTTTGTGATAATTGTAAGTTAGTGTGCACAGGAAGCTTGAGTGCATAGGATACATTCCCTTGTATAAAATTTTTGATGAACATGAGCATGCTATATATGACCCAGTTGGGGATTGTCGTTAGGTAATAATTTTTCTTCTACAAAATATGGTCATGCACATTCAGTAAAAAATTATGGGCTATTTTTCTTCATATAGTTTGGATATAGCATATGTAATTTGTGAAATTTACTCACAAAAACTTTATGCCTGCGTTTGTTTTTGTTTCTGCTTCTCAATTTATCATGTACATTACAATGCCTCTGTCATGGGCATTAGGCCTAAAGGCCGAGGCCCATGGCTAGATAAGTCCTGGCAGTGAACAGTACCATAGGTACTGTAGCAGCAGGTTAGGAGATAAGATAAGATTAGATCGGGTCAGTTACTTAGAGGTTAAGGGCACGTTTGGTAGGGATTCTTGGGGGTGATTCTCAATCGGATCAATTGGAGCTGAGCCAAACGGGCAAAAAATCCCCCCAATTCTCAGCCGAATTGATCCACTGTAATTCTCAATTTTACACATGAATGGAGAATTAGACAAAATGTGACTTCTCGTGAGAATCCAACAAACGAAAATTAAAAATCCCCATAAAAATTCACAAAATCCCCATAAGAATCAGAATCATAGAATCTGGAGCTCTACCAAATAGGCTATAAGTGTAACCATCTATATAAGGATGGATTGTATCTCTATTTAGGTAAGCAAAGAATAATTAATCTAATCCCTCCCTAATGTTCTTCTCCCTAGTCTAAATTCCCCTCATCCCTAGCAACCGACGCCGCCCTGCTATCCTCCCGGCGGTGGTTATCCCGTCGTGGTCTTGGGTTGTGACAACTTGGTATTAGAGCCACTTACCATGGCTTTCGATGCCGAGCAAGTTCTTCGTGTCACAGTGAGCAATCTGCTCTACCCGGTGACGGATCATGTACTCCATCGGGTGTTCTATGCTTATTGAGCAGAGAAGATCGACATGCACCAGATGGAAACATGTGTGGAGACCTCGGTTCAATTCCAATCTCGTGCAGATGCAGAGTATACACTGAAAGCTTTCCATGGCCTTGCCATGTACGATGGCTACTGTTGGATGGATATCTAGCTTGGGTTGCCATCGCCGGCCATGACTAGTAGCTCCATGGCACCAGCAGCACCGCCCTCCGAGATTATCAAGAAGAGTTGAGGGCTGACCTAAAGGAATTGGCAGCCATGTTGCAGGAGATGTTGGCGAAGGAGGAGAGGAGTACAAAGTAGGAGGTGACGGTGGAGGAGAGTCATACCGACAAGACAGTGGTGGGCCTAGTGATCACAAAGCCGGTTGCTGCAATACCAATTCCGATTCTCCACTAGTGGCCTTCGTGCCTCACTGCCATCCATCTCTCTTGCACCCCCAACAACGCAGCGTCTTCAAGCGGCCCAACCAGCAGCAACAACCAGCGGCAATGCCAATTGGGCTGAAATTGATGACACAAACATCCTCCAACCATTCCATGTCCTTGGGCTAGCCTAGTGGAGATAATCTGCACGTGCCATTTTCTAGCTACCCTGAGAACCAAATCAGATGCACTTTTCAGCCTGCAACGTGGTGTGGACCTACCCTTTGAGTGCTTCTAGATGGGGCCCACCTACACCGGACAATGGAAGAATAGCATGGCTATTTTTGGTAGATTTATTTATCCTTTTAGTTTGCAATAATACAATAAGCCAAGATGTAAAAGGTTTTGAGTTATGTTTGGTTCTGTTTAGAGAGTCTTCTAAGTTGGCAGGAGCGTGTTGTAGCTTGAGGACGAGCTGCTCGAAAGAAGGGGTATAGTATCATGGGCATTGGGCCTAGAGGCCAAGGCCCATAGGTAGATCAGTCATGGCAAGTGAACAATACCACAGGTACGGTAGCAGCAGGTTAGAATATGATTAGATCAGCTTAGTTACTTTGGGGTTAAATCTAACCATCTATATAAAGATGAATTGTATCTCTATTCAGATAAGCAATGAAGAATTAATCTAATACTTCTCCAATGTCCTTCTTTGTAGTCAAAATTTTCCTCATTCCTAGCAGCCGACACCGCTCGGTTATCCTCCCAGTCGTGACGGCCTCCATCCCGCATACCAACTGTAAAAATCACGGATGTATGTCCATGCATAAATGTCACTTTGGGGCATGTAAGCAACAACCTCTGTGAATTCTCTATACAGTATAAAATTAACCATGTTACAAAATTAAAAAAAAAATCAAAAGAATTCTGTAGGAGGCCACATCCTACTCTACCATGGTTTCCTCTGTTCCGTCTCTCTGACCGCGTGGTGGCGCCTCCTCTGCTCCGTCCAGTGTTTGTACGCGTCGCGCAGCCGGTGGCGGAACCGTGCCATGTCCAGCCGCACGTTCTGGCCGTCGAGGTACACCTTCTTGGTGACCTGCCACCCCTTGGCGTTCACGGTGGCTGGGTCGGTGAGCACCGGGTCATCCTTGGCATACTGCCGGGAGAGCGAGCTCTCCGCTGCCTTGATCTTATACGGCATGTACCGAAGCCCGAGCCGCCGCGCCGGCTCGCCGTAGTACGTCTCGGCGGCCCAGTCGGTGCCGAGCGGAACGACCTGGATGAACACGGAGCCCGGGCGCATGAAGAGGAAGTGCGTCATGGCCGCGCCGTGCACGCCCACCATGACGTCCGACGCGTTCAGGGCGCGGTACATCTTGGCGAGCTCCGTGTCCTGCTGCGGCTGGAGCACGGCGACGCGGAACCCGGCGCCGACAGCGGCGCGCACGAGCTCCGCCTCGTTCTCGATCGAGCGCGACCCGTTCCGTGACACGATCACCAGCCGCGGCTTGTCGTCCTTGAGCGCTCTCCTCTTCCTGATGCTGCCGTGGGTCGGCGTCCCCAAGGCCACCGTCGCGGCCTTCTCCTCCTCCTCGATGATCGTCTGGATGCGGCCGCGGTACGCGCCGTCGAGCATCCGACGGAAGTCCTGGATGGTCTGGTTTCCCGACATTCGCGTGGCATCGATGGTGAGCTCGTCGTGGATGCGCAGCCCAACGACGGCCTCCGGAAAGCAGCGGGTGCGGCGGTCGTTGGTGAAGTCGATGGGCGGGTAATCGGAGAGCTGCTCGACGATGTGGCCATACTTGGTCATCCACCAGTCATGGTACTCGAGCATGATGAACACCACCTTCTTGTTGTACTGGCGCGCGGTGATGTAGAGCGGGATGATGCCGTCGTTGAACTCGTGGTACACGTTGCCGGTGTACCCGCCGGTGGAGAACACGACGGCGGGTACGTCGTGCCGGACGTCGCACCTAGCCGGCGCCGCGGCCCCCTCCGGCACGGCGTGGAGCCGGAGCTCGTCGATGGTGTTCATGATGCTGGACTCCCACTTCCGGGTGTAAGGGCGGATGCGCTCATCCTGGACAGCGGAGGCGGTGGAGTTGTCTGGCGGCACGACCAAGAACAGCGAATTGGAGGTGGCCTCCGTTCGGACGTCCCCGCGCATGACGCATACGTCGGAGCGCATCGCGGTGCGGTCGCAGCAGATGGTGCCTTTTGCTACGGCCGCGCACGGCGGCTGGGGCGGCGGCGGCGTCTCGTCGTCCAGGCGCGTCCTCCCCATCTGCAGCAGGTCGTCGACGGCGGCGGAGAAGGGGCTCCCCGGTAGCAGCAGCAGCAGGCAGGAGACGAGCGCGAATCCCGCGAGCATCCGCAGCAGCGCGTCGTGCCCGTGCTTCCGGTGGTGACACGCGAAGTCCACGAGCCGGCGCCGGAGCTCCTTCATCTTGCCGGCACCCTCCTCGGGCCCCACCTGCTGCCCCTCCTCCGCCGCCGCTTCCCCCTTCCTCTGCTGCTGGTGCAGCAGCAGGCTGGGCCGATGGTGTTGCACCATGTCACCCAATCAACCCCACCTCGGGCCAGTACAGAACAAGAAAGAAACAGACCAAGATGAAGCAGAGAAATGAAGAGAGCGAGTCTTTTGCGCTCCGAGATGCGGTTCAAAGAGGCTATCCTCCTCGGTGGTGTGCTGTGCTGGTGTGTTTCGTCGCGTCTTTTAAATGTGGGTGGACGGCGTTAGGAGGAATTGGAACTCCCCCGCTAATAAAAACCGCGTTTCGGTAAGGGTGGCTATGCTTGCGGGGGAAGGGAATTGGCTGCGCCGCTGACCGCTGGAGATGGACTGGCACTGGCAACCAAACGAACCTGCCTGCCTGCGTCGCGTGGGTTGGGTTGGCGGCTGCAGCGAGCGATCCGTCTCTCGCCGCGCGCCCGCTTGCTGCTGCCGTTGGTTGGAAGCATCCCACGGGATCGGAAGCATCGGAAGCGTTGCGTTTGCGCTTGTTTTCCAATCGTTTTTTTGTGGGCAGCTTGGGAAAGCGTGCGTGGTAGTATTAGCTGTCTACAGTTCATTCTGCACTGTGGCTGTGGGTGTGGGGTGCGTCTGGGACTGTATTTCGCTACATGTGGTTTTCCGTTGGGATGATGGAGCAAGGGAGCGAACTGGAGATGATTCGTTCGGTTACTACTACTTCCCTTTTCTTTTTGAGAAACTCCTTCTCGAAAACAGGATTAGTTCGGTAAGGTTATTGCTTCCAAATCCTGCCGCACAACTCTCAAAATAGAAAATGGGATATTTCTTCTCCTACATATGCCTAAGAAAAAAAAAGAGTACGAGCAAAAACAAACGAAGGAGAAAGTAGCCTTTATTTTTCTCCTTCCTGGTATAAAAAATGACAAAATGTACTAGGATGGAGTAAACAATGTCTTCTTTTGACACGGGAACTCATTTTTATATATTTTATATTCATGCAAAATGTTAGAGAAAGTTTTGGCTCGGACTTAAAATGTGGGAACCCTGAATAGTTGTTTTTTGGGTCATTAGGTGAACAGTGCATATTGGATATGTAATAAAGTTTCCATTGAATGAGTGGATCATCTGGTATTCCCGCAGGACTCGTCCATGCCACCTGCTCTTATTAAGAAATGATGATAATCAATCTAGAAGCAACGGCTTGTTTTTTTTCTTTTTAATACTACGGCTTGTTTTATTTTTCTTTTAAGGCTACGGCGGCTCGGGTACTTGCAAAATGCACGATATGGGTCATAGTCGAATTAGAGCAGATACAGGTTCTGAGAGATGCTAAAAAATCAAATTTGCCCTATATTATTGACCAAACAAATGGAAATTTTATTGAATGGATGCATCCTACTAAGGGTATTCATAATATATAGCAAAGTGATCCTTATAAAGCTAGCTATATACATTGTAGGAGTAGTCTTTATGGTGGTTGTGGAGGCCATGGCTCCGGGTATCTCATCACAAGCATATGGGTCATTCGGATAGAGGATGGGTCTAACCTTGTGATTAGAGATATAGTAGTATCCGGCAGACTTTGCTTTGTACGATAAGAAATATACGGTCTTAGTCGGGTAAATTGTATCTCTAAGAGGAGATCCCTTAGCTGTATCCAGCTGGGACTCTTATTTTGTACCCCTATCTCCCGGTATATAAGGGGAGGCAGGGCGTCCCCTGAGGGTAGAGGAGATCATAGATCGACACAAATCCTTAAAGAAATACATCATAACTAGACGTAGGGTATTACCTTACATCGATGGCCTGAACCAGTATAAAATCTCCCCGTATTCCTTTACAGTCTACTAAGTTTCTATCCGCCGGGTAGCCCTATAATCATATTGTCGGTGTAAAATATCGACAGTTGGTGCGCCAGGTAGGGGCTCCGGCGAGTTTTCATCTACAAGCTCGATGGATCTAGCAACCAGAGTCGATGGCGACAAATTCTCCCCTAGAGACACAATGACATTCGGATGCCTCGACTTCGTCGACAACATGTTCGGCAATCTCACCTTGGCCGACGCGGATCCAATCTAGCCGGTCGAGGAACCAGCCGACTCCGCGCCAGTCGGCACACACACAAGATGCTGCAGCCACCCTCGTCGATTTGCTACGGTGATCTACCATCTTGCCGGGTCTCGGGACAACTCTCTCCTTCGGCGTCCGACTCGCGCTTGGCCTCGAGCCGGCCCGGGTCAAGCTAGGAGGGGGAGAGATCGTCAATCTCCCTTGCAGACCCGGTGACGCCGTGGATCTACATCCCACGCGGCTGACCCGATCCTCTAGGCTTCAGTTTGGACGTGGCTCCGAGCCACTACAAATTGAATCTTGGAAGGTCGGAGTCATTCTTACTCCGATCAACTACTTGGATTCCGACTCCAAGTCGGACAACGCTTCGGGCACTAGTTCAGACACCAATCTGGCAAGTTTTATTTTGCCCCGTGAGATCTTCATGGCTTCAACCCCTTCACCAGAGGTACGCCGACTACAAGAGGAGCAACAAGAGGAGGCACGCCGACTACGGCAACAGGAGGAGGCCGACCACGAGGCTCGCAACGACGAGCTATGCAAGGCTGGGCGAACCACTCAGCAGCAAATCCTCTAGACTAGAGTCGGCGACCATGACGTCTTCGTCACACCACAACAGAACGTCGTGGCCACTGCAACCTTGTTGGACACTGTAACGACTCGTTTTTCTTTTCCCTGTTGGAATTCGTTTTTCTAAATTCTAACTCTTCTCCAATCCCGTTCAGCCGTGCCCCGTTTTTCTCTCCCTGGCCAGCCGACTGCTTTTCCCCTTGTGCCGAGTAGATTCCTACTCAGTTCTTGAATCTTGCTCTTTTACCTTTGTTCACTCGGCTACCCTTGCCGCCGAGTAACCCCTTGCATTACCGACTACCCTATTAACCCGTTCTGTCTTGCCACCCTGACCTGCCCCGATCCGGTCAAGCTCACGACACCTTGCCTTATCAACGGACGTGCTGTCTCATCGCCTCACCAAGTTGCACCACAGCCATGTTTTCAACGCTCCTCCCATTGGACGCCGACTGCAGAAGTGGTGACGTGATCCAACCTCCACCTGCCTGCAACCCAGCTCGGACCAACAGACAATAACCGCCGCACCGCAAGAACCCGCTTGGACCAATGGATAGTCAGAGGCTCTGTCAGCAGAGTATCACCAACCCGTCCTTGCCACAACCTAAGTGTCTCATTGTTGCTACAGTGTATACCAACTCCACCGGCCATGCCCAATCCCTAAGTCAATCTCTGCATCGACGTCGCGTTGCCTCAGCCAGCTAGCTGTAGCCTTGTCAGCTTATCGTGACCCCTTTTCTCTATCTATCGCCCTGCACCGCCGTGTCCGTGCCTCACACGCCGGCTATAAAAGGCCATCCATGCCTCCTCTTTCCTCTGTTTTGCAACCCAGCCGTCTCTGCCAAACCGCCATCACCAGCTTCATAGCTAAGCCATCATCTTCCTCCTCCCTAACCCCGGAGCCATTTCTGCCCCCCCCCCGAGCTCCATCGCCGCCGCTCATCGCCGAGCCTACCATCCGGAGTTCCTAACCGGTGAGCCTTGTTGCCCCGTCCGCAAGCTTAACTCAGCCGCCTATGATAAACCTTCATCCGACTACCATCCACCCTCAACCGACTGCTACCTTTTGTAGCCGACTACCGCGATGTTCTTTTCCTAGTGTTTTACCTCTTTTCAATGTGTCAGTAATTATCTTTTCTGCTTGTTTAGATCCTGAACCGGTGGATGATCCAGAAGCCATCTTCGCCGAGGAAGATCTTCCGCTGGAACAAGGCAAGCCTCTTTGATCATATTGTCTCCTATATGTGCAAAATTATGTTGTTTGCAAAATATGCATGCTTAGTTTACACTTTAAATTGATCGGCCTCGGTCTGCAAGCGCAACCGACGGACCTACCCAGTAGTCGCACTTATTTTGGTAGGATATTGATGTATCCCCCTTCTTTGATAGCCCCACAAATGGCACGTTGGCATCATATCCTTTGGGTATAATTGCCGAGTGGCTTAGCCCTGCAGCGATTGTGTTGTCGTTGGGAAACTGTGGTTTTTGCTCAACTGTTTGAAAACCCGATACTCTCTGTGTATCGGCGTGTTTGTAAAATAAATGAAAGTTGTGAAAACCTTGATGTACAGAGACAGTGCCTGTGTGGCCTGGCTATGTATTATCAATAAGGACCGTTTCCTTTGGGAATTGCATCCGAGCATTTTATAGTACGACCATACGGGTAGTATGGGATGCCCCTGGCTGAGTAAATTGTAGGTTTAGGGAAGTTTGGTGCTGACTGGAGTGGACTCATCTGAGTTGTGGCTCGTGAGCCCTGGTGCTGATGGTGGTTGGAGCCGACCTAAAGCATTGATCCTGTGTGGATCCTTCTGCTGGCATTGGATAACCCTAGACTGGCTTTGGAAATGGCCTTGTCACGAACTTCCGGTACCAGCCAGTACTCGGTGTAAGTTTCGTGTCGGATGGGTAAAGCGTACACCCTCTGTAGAGTTTAGCTAAACTGTTCGAACAGCTGTGCCTACGGTTAAGGGCGATGTAAGGTGATTCCCATAGCATAGATTTGATTGCCAGTGATTTGTGAACTTGATTGATGGGAAGGGAATCGTGACCAGAGTTTGCCGAGTGGCAAACGGAAGGCCTGTGTGGCCAGAAACGGGACTGTGTGACCTGGGGTGTTGAAGCACCATAAACAAGTGTGTGAAAAGTTAACAGGAGAAAAGTCTTCGGGTTGTAGCCAGAAGACGATAAAGAGCAGGCTCCCGGGTTGTATCCAGGGCAACAAGATTGGGCTAACTGGTTGTAGCCAGTGTAGCGAATGAGCTAATAACTGGTTGTAGCCGGAATTGCTAAAAGAGATAGCTGAGATTTGGTTGTAGCCGAGTCTCAGGGTCAACGGGTGGTCGGAGCCACTCGGGAGAAGTAACAGACCTAAGGAGTGGTCGGAGCCACTCGGGTGATAGTTAAGTTGCGATGTCACTCGGTTTATCACCGGAAGATGAAAATGGAAATACATGATTCATAATGTGGCGAGTTGTTGAAAAGCAACTTGCGAAATAAATCGAGGCGTGAGCCTCTTTCCGACAACTAAAAATTTGACACACTAGTATTTGACAAGCAAAATGTTTCTAAAGGCTATTTTCGCAAATAAGACTCTTAGCCCCCTTTGTCTAGTCGACATGGCACCTTTCCCCCGGCTTGCTGAGTACGACAGTACTCACCCTTGTTCCTATATTTTTATATATATTATATTAGGTTTTGGAGAAGAAGACGAAGACCCAACTGCTGCCGAGTTCTTCCAGGACCAAGCCGACTACGAGGACTTCTAAGGTTTCGGGCCTAGCTCCCAACCACGCCTGTGGTATCATCGAGTTCCATCGCCGAGTAGTTTTCCTCCCCTGCTTTCGCCCTGTTTGTGTTGTATCTCGCTAGTTACCATGTTCTTGCCGTTGTCCATCTAGGGCCTGTCCTGGATGGAAACCTTTGTATGTATCCTGCCAGTATGTATTATATGTACTCTGGTATGTATTTATTGTACTCTGAGTTTGTATCACTAATGACTATATGTGTATCCGACTACTGATCCAGGGATCAGGTACTGTATGCACATGGTGGGCTTTCGCCTTGGTGGAGGCGCCACAAACACACTCCAGCTTGGGCCTGATCACTAGGTGTCGATGCTTTGCACCGGCAATAAAACTATAGGGCTACTCGGCGAAGGTAAATTCGGTGGACTGCAGAGGAACACAGGGAAGGTTTATACTGGTTCAGGCCCTCGATGTGAGGTAATACCTTACGTCCAGTTGAGGTGTTATTCCTCTGAGGTATTTGACGATCGATGATCTTGTCTCTTGTTGTTCTGCCCTGAGGGGCGCCCTGCCTCCCTTTATATACTAGGGGACAGGGGTACAAGATAAGGATCCCAACCGGATACGGCCAAGGGATATCCTTCTTAGAGATAGAAACCTATCCGACTAAGACTATGCTTTCTTGTTATACAAGGTAAAGCCTGCCGGGTGCTATCTTATCTCTAATTACATGGTTTGGCCCATCCTCTATCCGAGTGGCCCATGTACTATTAATGAGGTACCCGGGGCCCATGGCCTCCACAGTAGCCCCTGAGACCTTCATAGTTGAGTCAAGCTGATGCCGAGTGCTCATCCTCCACGGTGAAGGTTGCCTGAGTGCAGTGCTCCCGAGTACTCTTTGTCTGAGTAAGTCTTCTTCCGAGTCCTGCTTCATGTCAGCTGGCAGCAAGGCTATGAAGGGCTTCATATAGATTTATGAATAGTGTGCACCGAATAGGCGCACCTATTAGGTGTAGCCCCCGACTTTGTGCTTAATTGTGAAGACAATTAAACATAAAGTCAAAGATCTTTAACCTGGAAGTCTTTCCCGAGTAGATTACTACTGGTATATCAGACTCTTCGGTATCATGTCAACCGAAATAAACTTTATAGTCTTGCCGAGTAGGAGACTACTCGTATGTAGGACTCTTCGACTTCATGTCAGTCGGAATATGTGTTTATAGTCTTGCCGAGTAGGATGCTACTCGTATATGGGACTCTTCAGCGTCATGTCAGCTGGGAAAAGGGGGTTTATAGTCTTTTCCGAGTGGCGTCCCACTCAAAAGTTAGACTCCTCCGCATCATGTCAGCGGGAAAAGATATTTATAGTCTCTCCCGAGTAGTGCACTACTCGAAAGTTAGACTCTTCCGCATCATGTCAGCGGGTAAAATGTTGCTCATGGCAATTGATGGCCACGCATGTAGGCTGAGTACCACTTTATGAAAATAAATCCACGGTGTGGTTAGGTGTACCCAAGAAAGATACCTGCATCCCCAATTTTAATGAAGACCAGCTTGTGATCCTTGTAAGGATATATCCTCGAGACCTGGTGGATAAAATAGATACCCAAACGTATATGTTTAGCAATAAGGCTTTCAAGAAGCATATCTGTTTACCTCATCGGCTCCTGTTAGTAGCACCAGCACTATAATTTCAACTCAGCCTGCGGGCGGCCCACATGGAGCATGCTATTGTAGGAACTCATATCTTGATGGCCCAGTGCTGACTGTGTAGGCCCAAGCCCATCTAGTCGGCACCGGCTCTATAAAAGCAGGGAGAGAGAAAAAGATTTCTTCATCTTCCCCAAATCAGCCAATCGCTTCGTCTTCCACCTTCGCGCCCAACTTTTCGCTTCCCGCCCGGTTAGGGTTAGCTGCTGCTATTCCCCACCCGAACTCGGGCGATTCCAATCCTCTTCGTTTGTTCCAAGCCCCCGATTTGCTTTTCCCCAAATCTCACCGCTTCCAGTCATGCTGAAAGCTTTGGATCTTGCGGGTGCGCCGGGGAGTTCTTGGCCGATTTCAGATTGCGGCTCGGTGAAGCTGAAGAGGCTGGAGAGCGAACTGAAGTTGCCCAGCCAAGAGGTGATTCGTTGGCGGTCGGCTAGGGATGAGTCGAGCCCAAATCCCCGACCTGGTGAAACGGTAGTTTTCGCCTCTTTTTTCGATCGAGGCTTGTGCCTTCCGTCTTCTGATTTCTTCCGCCGTATCCTTGACTTCTATAAGCTAGAGTTGGTGCATTTGAATCCCAACTCGATTCTTCAGATCTCCATCTTTGTCACTCTGTGCGAGTGCTATTTGGGTGTGGAACCTCATTTCAACTTCTTTAGGCATTTGTTCCACATTAAACCCCAGCCCTCCAAAAATAACATCAGCGTAATTGGGGGGGCTGGTCTTCAGTTGAGGAGTGATAGGAAAAAGTCATATCTTGATATTCCCTTGAAATCCTCCTTGAAGGGCTGGCACAAGGAGTGGTTCTATTGCGGAGATCTGGCTCCCTCCTTGTGGCCATTCACCGGCTCACCGCCGGTAGTTTTGCCGAATTGGTCGGCGGACCCGACCTATGAAGAGATGGGTCAAGTGCACCAACTGCTGACTAAGCTGGATAATTTCAAGAAGGCCGGCCTGACTGGTCCCTGGGTGGCCAGGCGGTTCCTGACTCGGCGCTTCCAACCCCTGAAGCTGAGGAGCGCGTTCGGCTGGGATTACCAGGGAAGACATGACCCTGACCGGATCAGCCGGGAGTCGGCCAATGAGCAGAAGGTGACGGAGACCCTGTTCGGATACTTCTCCAGCGGGATAATTGAAACCGAGGACAAGAAGAGACGCATTGCGTCTTACAGGTGTAGCTAGCCCTGGTCCGAGGTAACATCCGTCTTTCCTTCGTAGCACATGCCTGTGGACTCGGATGTCTAAGTCCCCGGCAATGTATGATGTATCTTGTTGAATTTCTTGTAGTGGTGCGTGGAGTTTGATGAAGACTCCCGCCGTTGTCGACTCCAAGAGAGCGGGGAAGAAGCCCATTTTGTATCGGGGCGAGGGGGCCATGACACTGCGCGCTGTGGCCGGGAGCCTGAAAATAAAGGACGCCGTCGCCGCAGTGCCTAGGCGATCAAGTCCCAGGTTGAGACTACGGGTTTGAGCTCGACGTTGTCAAGCCCGGCCACTGCGCCACCGAGGGGCCGGCTAGAGCAGACACCGCCAGGGACGGAGGCGCCCAAGCCGACCACACTGGAATCAGAGCCGACTCGGGCTGATGCGCCGCTGCTGACTGTGATGCCGACCGGGTCGACTACCGGAGCTAGTGCTCCGCCGGGGACTGGGTCGCCTGGCAGGAAGCTGAAGTTCTCCAAGAGGTGCGCTGCTTCGGGTCTTCTGAAATTCTTGCGTGTTGGAGTAGTGTCTTGATGTCTTGTTTCGTCGTGCAGGAAGCGGGCCGATATCGATCTCAAGGAGATCAATCTGACCGCTCCCCTTGAAGAGCCTGCCCCAGCCGAGCCAGCGGCCGCGAACACACCCGCTGAGCCGGTGGCCAGCCCTGTCGCAGAGATCGGGGTGGTCCCGACAGCAGGGTAACCGCCGCCACCCGACCAAGAGGCGGTTGCCGAGGTTGGGGCCCCATCCCCTGAAGCGTCGCCTGTTGTGGAGGCTGCCATCGGAGCCCCTGAGCCGGTCCCCAAGGCCGTGGGGGATGGTGGTGCGGAGGCCGGGACCCCATCGCCGTTGTGGTCGTCGTCATCATCGTCGCCGCCACCAGAGATCCCACACCTGCCTCGCATCGAAGCTCCTCCACGTGTGATGCCCCGGACATTCACATGGACGGCTCCTGACGGGACAGTGAAGAGCTTCAGGCTTGATGAAGTCGTCGCGAGGAGGGAGCGCGAAAGCTTGCTTCGCGCCGCTATCAGCGGGTCCAAGGGAGTTGGGGTATGATTCTTGTGGTAGAGTCTTGGCGATCTTCTCGTTTTGACATCTGACTCCGTCCTTGATTCGTCTCTTACCCTGAGCAGAAGCTTGTCGACCGCAATGAGGCGATGACAGAAATCATGGTCGAGGTGGCTCCCCACCTCGCAGAATTGGAGCAGCTCCGGGCATTGAAGGCCGAGATGGAGGAGCGTCATGCGGGTAGGGAGGCCTGGCTGAAGAGTGGTGCCGATCAGCTCAGGGAGGAGACTTGGGCCCTAGCCGGAAAGATCAGAGGTAAAATCCCCTAATATATCTTCTCGACCGAACCGTTGATGTATTCATCCAGCTGCGTTGTTCCCGACTGCCCAGTTATGTCATGACTGCACGGTTGAGCTCTTGGCTAATCTGTGGTGCAGCCCTCAAAGCGGAGTTGAAGACCCAAACAGAGAGGGAATCGCAGCTGAAGGAGGCCGAAGAAGCCAAGGCCGAGCTTGATAAGGTCAAGGCCGACCTGACAAAGGCCAACACCGAGCTTGACCGGGAGAAGGCCGAGTTGAAGGAGGCTGTTGTCAAGCTCGGTAAGGAAAAAGCTGAACTGGAGAAGACTGTGGCCGGGTGGGAGGCCGACTACGAAAGTAAGTCCTCAACCTGACTGTGATCTTAGCCAATCCATTAGTCGTTCCATCTGTAGCCGAATCTGACAAGTTTACTTGCCGATGGACCTGGGCAGACATGAGAGCCAATGTCCAGGCCCAGTATCGGTTCTACACAGAGGAGATAAGAGTGATCAGGAGTACACGGGAGGCCCTCGTCGGGTCCATGAAAGGGCTCCTTGACCTCATAGATCCCCGCCCTGTGGGAACCAGTTGCAGCCGGATCCCTCAGATAGAGGCGCGTCTTGAGGATGCACCGAGTGCCTTGAAAAAGTACTCGGATGAGCATGTCATTGCCGGCGTGGCCCAAACCCTGGCGATGACCAAGTCCATCTACCCAAGGAAAGATATCGAAGCCATCGGGGAGGGGTTTGCCGAGGAGACGACGCCGGAGGAGGTGCTGGAACTGATTGCCCCGGTGAAGCCGACTGCTGAAATAATTACCCGAGACCTGGGTCTATAAGGGCAACATGTTATGTAGTCGGTATGTATAAACTTTTGTAAAAAAGCATGTGTAAATATGTGTGCAGTGCTGCCAAGCTTGACTCAATCGTCACTAGCTTTACTTGACCGTATAGTCTGCACTGAGTTAGTCTATCAGAACTTAATAAAAACGTTCAACGTAAGAAGCTGTACTTGGGCAAGCGTGACAGTCATAGTAAGGCTTCGTAACTAAAGTAAGATAAGCTCGTATGTTATTGACAAAACACATATATACATGCAGCCCCCCGACTCACTACTCGGTTGATACAAGCGGCGTAGTGAGTCAGAGAAACTGTACACATGACAAAAGTATAAAACTCAGGTATAGAAAGGACGTAGCTGTTCTATGTTCCATGAGTTGTTGATGAGGACGCCATCTTCAGTCTTCAGTCGGTAGGCGCCTGGCCGCGTGACCTCGGCTATAATGAACAGCCCTTCCCAGATTGGGGATAATTTGTGCCTGTCTTTGGTGGTTTGTATTTTCCTCAAAACGAGATCCCCGACCAAAAAGGCTCGGCCGCGGACATTGCGGTTGTGGTAGCGACGCAGGCGTTGAAGATACCTTGCCGACTGGATTGTTGCGGTGTCTCTTGCTTCTTCCAACTGATCTAACTCAACCAGTCGGGTATTGTTGGAGATGTCTTCTGAGTAGGCCCAGACTCGCGGAGAGCCGAACTGTAACTCTGTCGGTAGCATAGCCTCGGCACCGTAGACCAGGAAGAAAGGGGATTGCCCTATTGCCCGACTAACCGTGGTTCTGAGAGACCAGAGAACCGATGGGAGTTCTTGTACCCACCGGCCCGTGTATGGCTGTAGTCGGTCAAATATCCTGGCCTTGATGCCTTGTAAGACCATACCGTTGGCTCGTTCGACCTGCCCGTTGCTCCACGGGTGTGCCACAGATGCATAGCAGATCTTGATGCCGAAATCTTCGCAGAAGTCTTGGAATATGCCGCCTGCGAACTGAGTACCGTTGTCGGTGATGATGCGGTTAGGGACCCCGAACCGGTATAGTATACTCATGATGAAGTCCTTTGCTCGTGCTGCTGTAATTGTTGCAACGGGTTTAGCCTCAATCCACTTGGTGAATTTATCCACCGCGACGAATAAATGTGTAAACCCTCCTGGTGCTTTCTTGAAAGGGCCGACCATGTCGAGCCCCCATACTGCGAATGGCCAGGAAATTGGGTTAGTTTGGAGTTCCTGGGCTGGGAGATTTGTTTGTCTTGCGTAGAACTGGCAATCCTCGCACTTGCGAACGATGTCCTTGGCATCTGTTATTGCTGTGGGCCAGAAAAATCCCTGCCGGTAAGCCTTTCCGACTAACGTCCTAGATGCGGCGTGGTTGCCACATATGCCCAAGTGGATCGAATGCAGAATCTGCTTGCCCTCCTCGGTGGTGACGCAGCGCATGAGGACACCGGATGCTCTCCTTCGGTACAGGTCTGCTCCGACTAGTAGGAAGCTTTTGCTTCGACGCTTGATCTGCTCGGCTTGACTGCGATCTTCTGGTAGTTCATCGTCTAGGAGGAATTTGACAACAGGAGTCCTCCAATCTTGACATATGTGCAGCACCTCATCTGTGGCCGGGGTAGGCTCGCCTCCCGATTGCTCCGGCGCCGGTTTCTTCTTGACTGATGGCTCCATAAGTTGCTCGACAAAGATTCTAGTTGGAACTGCTTCTCACTTGGATCCCATGTTTGCCAGCTCGTTTGCTGCATCGTTGTATTGACGCAGGACATGTGTGATTTCCAGCCCGTCAAACTTGTTTTCTAGCTTGCGGACCTCCTGACAGTATGCCGCCATGGTATCGTCGAGACAAGTCCAGTCTTTCATGACTTGGTTTACCACGAGTTGAGAATCCCCGTGCACAACCAGTCGACGTATGCCGAGTGATATAGCGATGCGGAGCCCGTGAACAAGTGCCTCGTACTCGGCGACGTTGTGGGAAGCCGGGAAGTGGATTTGTAGAACATACTTCAGTTTTTCGCCAGTAGGGGACGTCAATATGACTCCGGCCCTGGTGCCGCCGATCCGTAGAGAACCATCGAAGTACATTGTCCAGTACTCTAGCTTTGCTATTGGTGTTGGGAGTTGAACTTCTGTCCACTCGGCCACGAAGTTGGCTAGAGCTTGAGATTTAATTGCTGTCCGTGGCTGAAAGGTGATGTCGAACGCCATCAACTCGAGTGTCCATTTAGCGATTCGGCCGGTGCTCGCGATTATGAAGGACATCCCCGAGTGGAAACGCTGTGACCATCGTGACTTGATGTGCTTGAAAGTAATGCACCAGCTTCCGGACTGTGATGAGTAGGCATATAGCAGCTTTTTGGACTTGCGGATATCTCGTTTTGGAGTCGGCAAGGACCTCGCTGACAAAGTAAACTGGCCGTTGTATTTTCTGAATATGGCCCTGTTTGGATCGCTCGACCACCAATACCGTGCTGACTACCCTGAGTGGTTGCCGCAGATATAGCATTAGCGGTTCTTGGGCATGGGTGACGCCAGCACGGGAGGTGATGTGGAAATTGGGTTTGAAGTCTTCGAAGGCTTGTCTGGGCTTCCAGAGTCCATTGGAAGTTGTCCGCCCTTTTTGAGGAGCTTGAAGAAGGGCATACCTGTCGCCCAGTCGGGAAATAAACCGGCTGAGTGCCGCCATGCAGCCTGTTAACTTCTGTACGTCTTTGAGGTAGTCGGGGGTGCCATGTTTCCTGATGGCGTTGACTTTCTCCCGGGTTTGGCCTCGATGCCGCGATGCGAGACGATGAAGCCGAGTAACTTTCCGGATGCACACCGAAGGCGCATTTTTCCAGGTTCAACTTCATCATTGATCTTTCGAAAGGTTGGAAGGCTTTCATCCAGGTCAGCGATGAGGTCTTCTTTGGACTTGGTCTTGATCACCCACGTCATCGACGTAGGCTTCCACGCTGCGCCCGACTCTGGTGTGCAGACCACCGTTGAATGCGCTCGTTGATAGTTGCTCCAGCATTCTTCAGACCGAACATTGTGATGTAGCATACGCTCCAGCCAACGGGCGTGTGAAATCCAACATCCTACCCTTTAAGCAATCTTGCCCAACTCCTCAGGGCTGATGATGTTATCCGCGAGTAACAGTCAAGAAAGATGAGTAACCGGTCGCACGCTTGCCGTGGAATCAACACCTAATCTATCCTGGGGAAGACCAAATTCCTTGGGGCAACGCTTTGTTAGGTCGGTGTAGTCACGGCACATGCGCCACCATTTACCGTTTTTCTTCCAGACCAGAACTGGGTCTTTGCCACCCAATCTAGGTGATAGACCTCTTGATGAACCCGGCTGGCGAGGAGCTTGGAAATCTCCTCCCGAATAAGCATCCTTGTGGTCTGAGCGAAGCGCTGCAGCCGTTGTTTGACTGGCTTGGCGTCTTCTTCACGTTTAGGGCGTGCTCGATCCACCTCCTTGGTACGCCCGGCATGTCGGACGGTTCCACGCGAAGACTATCCTTGTTGGCTTGGAGGAAAGGTGACGAGCGCGTCTTCCTATTTGGAGTCGAGTCCGGTCCCGATTAGAGCAGTCTTGGAGGGGTCGGAAGGGTCCAGGGGGATCTTCTTCGTGTCAAGTCCGCTGAAATTCCCGACTTCGCTGCTTTTTTGCCGGAAGTTGATCCTGCTCGCTTCTGTTGTGGCGGCTTGCCGAATGCTATCGCGCCCGACTACGAGCCTCTGTGAATTGAGCCAGTTTGCAGCTCTCCTTGTCGCAGGTGAAGGCTTGCTTGACGTCGCTGCGGAGGAGAGGACCCTGCTGGCCCAGGCTATCTTGAGCACCATGTATGTATAGTGCGGTATCCATGAATTTGCGAGTGCCCGGTCGTCCCGAGTATCGGCTGGTACGCGGTCTCGAAGTCGGCCACCTCGAAACAGACGTTTTCTGTGCGGGAAGTTATCCGCGTGCCGAGGTTACGGGCAAGGTTTATCTGCCCGAGTGGGGTTGATGACAGGCCGGACAATTATCCCGTGGAAGGGGCGCAGTGTCATCCGTAGTTCTGAACGAGGAATCTTCATCTCGTCCAAAGTCTTGGTGAATAGGATATTGAGCGCGCTACCTCCCGTCGATGAGGGTTTTCTTCAAGCTCTGATGTTTCTGACGACCGGGTCCAGGACAGTGATAGCGTCCCGGGTGGGAAACCCGATCTGGGTGATCTGCGCGATTGAAGGTGATGGCCCATCTCTGACCAGCGCAGGTCACTGGGGGGTGTCCGTCGTGGAACCGTGTTGATGTCGCGCGCTAAGAGCTTCTGTTTGTGCTTGACTCGTACGTGACGGCCCCCAAATGTGGTTGAGCTCGGCTGAGGATCTTGGAAGTCGTCAGGCCGGACCTCCGAGTCTGGCTTGTCTTTGTCCTTGTCGGCGCTAGACGATGAAGCCTGCTCGGGAGGCAAACCCTTCTTGAGCATGTAGCAGTGCTTTGGCCGCGTGCTTGCCCTTGGGTGGAAGGCATGACCACTCTGACGTTTGGTAGTCGTTATTCCGCTGGGGCTGCGACCGAGTGCGCTCCATGTTGGCCACCTCGTTGTCCGACTTCCGTTTACGGCTACCAGACTTGTTTTGAGATGGCTTGTTGTCAGTTTTCACCTTTGGGTCCTTCTGTCGGGACTCCTTCTTCTCGTTGAGGGCTTCTACGACCGCTTCAGCTGAGTCGGCGTATTTATTGGCCATGTCAAACAGAGCCCAGACGGACGGTGGTGGTTCCGAGTGAACTCGCGATTGAATGGGGGGCGTCCTTTACTCCCTTGCTGAAGGCGGCGATGACAGCCCTCGTCGCAGATCGTTGGGATCTTGTTGCACTTCTTAGAAAACCTCTTGATGAAGTCTCGCAGAGACTCGTTCTTCTTCTGGTGTAGCTGATAAAGATTGTGCTCCGAAGATGGTCTCTCGTAGGTCCCCTAAAAATTCACGATGAACCGCTCCCTGAGTTCTCCCCAGGAACTGATTGACTGCTTCGGGAGGCCTGTCAGCCATGTCCTCGCTGAGTCGGCTAGCGCGACCGGGAGGTAGTTAGCCATGGCTTTGTTGTTGCCCCCAGCGGCTCGAACTGCTAGGGTATAGATGGTGATCCAGGACTCGGGATTTGTCATGCCATCATACTTTTCGATCCCCGTGGGCTTAAAGCCAGTCGGCCAATGGACTTCTTGCAGTTCCCGAGTGAAAGCTGGGATCCCTTCGTCTTCGTGGGGGCTCAGGCTTCGACCACGGCGGTTAAACCACTCGTGATGGAGGCCAAAGTGCTCGTTTTCGTCTTCCAGTCGGCGGCGCTCATCCTCTTGCCACTCGCGGCGCCGGGCTCTGATAGTATGGTGAAGGTCATGCTGTATGCACTCTCGGAGGTCTTGATTAGGCCGGCGATCATACTGGTGATGGCGCCGGTTGTTGTTATTAATGTTGTCGAGTGTCATTTGCCTAGACTCCTCATGTTGCCGACTTGAGCAGGGCGGCTCGACGCCGGCTGATGTGGACGAGCCCGCCGCTGAGATCCCGACCTGTTAGTCGGTATTATGGTGTCGCCCGACCGCTGTTGTTGGCAGGCAGCAGCCGTGATCATCGCCATGATCTTGGCGATGGTTGGGGTGGCCTGGTGGTCAGGCCCGAGCTGGAGCGTGTCTAGCAAGGTTGCGGCAGCCACAACGTTTTGTTGCTGCGTGACGAAGACGTCGTGATCGCCGACTTTGGTTTGGAGAATTTGCTGCTAGGCTGCTCGCCTAGCTCTGCACAGCCCGTCGTTGCGAGCCTCGCAATCAGCTTCCTCCTGTTGTTGCAGTCGGCGCGCCTCCTCCTGCTGCTCGTCTTGTAGTCAGCGCACCTCGAAGGGTGGTGTTGAAGCCATGAAGATCTCGCGGGGGAGGAGAAGACTAGCCAGACTGGAGTCCGATCTAGCGTTTGAACCGTTATCTGACCTGGAGTCGAACTCCAAGTAGTTTATCGGAGTGAGAACGACCCCAACCTCTCTAGATCCAATCTGAAACGGCGCTTGGCCGTGTCCAAACTGAACCATAGGAGATCGGCTTTGTTGTGCGGAGTGTAAATCCGCAGCGTCGCCGAGTCCGTGTGGGAGATTGACGATCTCCCCCCTTCTCGGCCCAACCCGGGCTGGCTCAAGGCCTAGCGCAAGTCGGACGCCGAAGGAGAGAGTTGTCCCTACGCTTGGCGATGTGAAGGACTGCCGCAGTAAGTCGGGGAAGGAGATCGCGACGTCCTGTGAGCCGACTGGCGCTACGTCGGCTAGTTCCTCGGCCAGCAAGATTGGGTCTGCCTCAGCCAAGGTGAGATTGCCGAGTTGATCGGCGACGAAGTCTAGGCTCCCGAAGGTAATTGCATCTCCAGGGGAGAACTTGTGGCTGTTGACTCCGTTGGTTGAATCCATCGAATCTGCTGATGAAGAATTCATCGGAGCCCCTACCTAGCGTGCCAACTGTCGATGCTTTGCACCAGCAATAAAACTATAGGGCTACTCGGCGAAGGTGAATTCGTTGGACTGCAGAGGAACACAGGGAAGGTTTATACTGGTTCAGGCCCTCGATGTGAGGTAATACCCTACGTCCAGTTGAGGTGTTATTCCTCTGAGGTATTTGACGATCGATGATCTTGTCTCTTGTTGTTCTGCCCTGTCTCCCTTTATATACTAGGGGACATGGGTACATGATAAGGATCCCAGCCGGATACGGCCAAGGGATATCCTTCTTAGAGATAGAAACCTATCCGACTAAGACTATGCTTTCTTGTTATACAAGGTAAAGCCTGCGGGTACTATCTTATCTCTAATTACATGGTTTGGCCCATCCTCTATCCGAGTGGCCCATGTACTAGTAATGAGGTACCCGGGGCCCATGGCCTCCACACTAGGCCACCCTAACGATAGCCAAGATCAAGGCGATGATTACAGCTGCTGCCTGTCAGTAGCACCTGCAGTCGGGCGAAACCCTTATACCGACCAACCGGTCAGGTTCTCTGACGGCAATCTCGTCTGCATCAGCACGACGCCGAGCGCCTGGCTGAAGTCAGCCGCACGAGGAGTCGTGACAAACATCACTCGGCAACACCAACAACCACTGATGGCAATGGGGTGTCTGATCTTCCGGGTAAGGATAACTCTCGATTTGGTGGAGAATTGACACTCACGATCCGGCTTCTGATCACCAAGACCCGAACCCTGCAATCGCAGCACCACGACCTCTCTCGTTATCAACCGTGCGTTGCCCGGTTGACCTCGCCACGAAGGCTAATCCTGCATGCGAATCGAAGAACACAAGCAAGAACAAGGAAGATTACAACTCAACTTGCAGATGAATGATTATACTCTCGAAAACCGATAAATGGCGAAACTGTTCAAAGATAGAATAATCTAAGCAAAACCCACTCTAAACGGCGGCGCCTACTGAATATATATGAGTTAGGATGTCCTAGGGTGAGGGCTTGCCCTGTGAGGGGTGCACTCCTCATGGGTTTAGCCCACGACACAAATACAAAGCCCAAAGGCCCAAACTGACTTGGACAGGAAAAATGATGCAACTTTTTTCGATGATTCTGGACAGCTTGGAGGTATTTTAGCATGAAACCAAAACCATATGATATTATACTTCATAAGCTTTCCAACAAGTACTTGTAGACCCTGTAACTCCTTCTGGATCAAAAGTTATGGCTGTTTGAAGTTGATGCTGTCAGGAGGCCCGAATCCGAATCCAAAACGTGTAGAACTTCATCTCTCTTTCCCTTCATCCAAGCAAGTATCTTTGCAAACAAGAACATAGAAAATTCATGGTGCAGTGACGCATGTTCAAATATATAACACGTAAATCTTACGTAGAAAGCATGCACCTTTAGTTTATGAATACATAAGGTAACTATGATCATATCCGAGCTAGTGATATCCTCATCAACAACAATCGGCGGCGTCACCAGAACGATCGTCGGTTCAACTAGGACCTCCGAGTTCGTCTACAACGCGACCTCCGACAAGACATCAATGCCTGGAGCCATCAACACGAAGAGGACGAGCGCCGCCGACTGGAGGATGAGCATGAGCGCTTCGGCCTCCACCACGAGCGGTTCAACCGGCACGATCGAAGCCGGAGCCCTCACGAAGATGAAGGCATTCCAGCTTTCACCCATGAGCTACAGGACGTCGACTGGCCGTCGGGCTTCAAGCCTACCGGGATTGAGAAATACGACGGCAAAACCAACCCCGAATCCTGGCTCACCATATATACTCTGGCAATCCGAGCTGCTAGAGGTGACCACAAAGTCATGGCTAACTACCTCCCGGTCGCCCTAGCTGACTCAGCGAGGACATGGTTAACAGAGCTCCCAAGGCGGTCGATCGGTTCTTGGGGAGAACTCAGGGAGCGGTTCATCGCTAACTTCCAGGGGACCTACGAGAGGCCGTCTTCCGAGCACGATCTATACCAACTGCACCAGAGGAAGAACGAGTCTCTGTGCGAATTTATTAAGAGGTTCTCGGAGAAGCACAACCAAATCCCAATGATCAAGGACGAGGTCGTCATCGCCGCCTTCCGCAAGGGAGTAAAGGACTCCAGCTACTGTCAGGGCTCTCTTAGATATGGCAAATAAATACGTCGACTCGGCCGAGGCAGTCGCAGAGGCCCTTGACGAGAAGAAAGAGCCCCGGCAAAAAGACCAAAAGGCAAAAGCCGACAACGAGCCATCACAGAATAAGTTTGGCAGCCGCAAGCGGAAGTCGGATAGCGAGGTGGCCAATGTGGAGCGCACTCGGTCGTGGCCCCCAAAGAACAACGAATACCATAAGGTTATGAATGGGCCTTGCCCCTTCCATCCTAAGGGCAAGCACATGGCCAAAGACTGCTTCATGCTCAAGAAGTTTGCCTCCGAGTAGGCTTCATCATCTGGCGCCGACAAGGACAAAGACAAGCCAGACTCGGGCCCGGCCGACGATTTTCAGGATCCCCAAGCCGAGCTCAACCACATCTTCGGAGGGCCGTCTACGTACGAGTCCAAGCGGAAGCAGAAGCTAACAGCATGCGACATCAACACGGTCTCTAAAACAGATGCCCCCAATATTTGCGCTGGTCAGAAACACCCATCACATTCGATCGCGCAGATCACCCTGATCAAGTCTCACACCCGGGGCGCTACCCACTCGTCCTGGACCCGGTCGTCAAGAATATCAAGCTGAAGAAGGCCCTCATAGACGGAGGCAGCACGCTCAATATCCTCTTCACCAAGACCCTGGAAGAGATAAAAATCCCTCGTTCAAAACTGCTGCTGAGTACTGCGCCCTTCCACGGGATAATTCCCGGCCTGTCTTCAACACCCCTCTGGTAGATAACCTTGCTGGTCACTTTCGGCATGCGGGATAACTTCCGCACAGAAAACATCTGCTTCGAGGTCGCTGACTTCGAGACCACGTACCATGCGATACTCGGACGACCGGTGCTCGCCAAATTCATGGCGATACCGCACTATACCTACATGGTGCTCAAGATGCCTAGGCCAACAGGAGTCCTCTCCCTCTATAGTGATGTCAAGCAAGCCTTCACCTGCGATAAGGAGGGCTATGAGTTGGCTCAATCACAAGAGGCAGCAGTCGGACGCAACAGCATTCGGCAAGCCGCCACGACCGAAGTCGAGGATGATCAAGTTCCGGCCAAAAAAGCAGCAAAGTCGGGAATTTTCGCGGACTCTGACACTAAGAAGATCCCCCTGGACCCTTCTGACCCCTCCAAGACTGTTCTAGTCGGGACCGGACTCAACCCCAAATAGGAAGACACACTCGTCACCTTCCTCCAAGCCAAGAAGGATAACTTCGCATGGAAACCGTCCGACATGCCGGGCGTACCAAGGGAGGTGGTCGAGCACGCCCTCAACGTCAAGACAGACGCCAAGCCAGTCAAGCAACGGCTACGGCGCTTCACCCAAGACAGTAAAGATGCTATCCGGGAGGAGATAACCAAACTTCTCATAGCCAGGTTCATCAAAGAGGTCTATCACCCGGATTGGCTGGCAAACCCAGTCCTGGTCCGGAAGAAAAATGGCAAATGGCGCATGTGCATCGACTACACCGACCTTAACAAGGCGTGCCCCAAGGATCCATTTGGTCTACCCAGAATACATCAGGTGGTGGATTCAACCGCAGGGTGTGAACTTCTCAGCTTTCTCGACTGTTACTCGGGATATCACCAAATCAGCCTTAAGGAGGAGGACTGCCTAAAGACGTCTTTTATCATGCCGTTTGGAGCGTACTGCTACATCAGTATGCCGTTCAGTTTGAAAAACGCTGGAGCAACGTATCAACGGGCCATTCAGCGGTGGCTACACACTCAGATCGGGCGCAATGTGGAAGCCTACGTCGACGACGTGGTGATCAAGACCAAGTCCAAAGAAGACCTCATCGCTGACCTGGAAGAAACCTTCCAAAATCTTCAAAGATTCAAGATGAAGTTGAATCCGGAAAAGTGTGCCTTCGGTGTGCCATCCGGCAAGCTACTTGGCTTCATCGTCTCACATCGCGGCATGAAGGCCAACCCGGAGAAAGTCAATGCAATCATGAATATGGCACCCCCGACTAGCCAGAAGGATGTCCAGAAGCTAACAGGTTGCATGGCGGCACTTAGCTAGTTTATTTCCCAACTAGGCGAACGGGGCATGCCCTTTTTGAAGCTATTGAAGAAAGCAGGCAATTTTCAATGGACTCCCGAAGCCCAGCAAGCCTTCAAAGACTTCAAGAAACTTCTCACATCACCACCCGTGTTGGCGTCACCAATGCCCCAAGAACCATTAATGTTGTATCTGGCAGCAACTACTCAGGTAGTCAGCACGGTGTTGGTGGTCGAGCAATCTGAACAGGGTCACATACAGAAGATTCAATGGCCAGTCTACTTTGTCAGCGAGGTCCTTGCCGACTCAAAGATAAGATATCCGCAGGTCCAGAAGTTGCTGTACAGCCTACTCATCACTGTCCGGAAGCTGGTGCATTATTTCCAAGCACATCAAGTCACGGTGGTCACATCGTATCCACTCGGGGACGTCCTGCATAATCGCGAGGCTACTGGCCGAATCGCTAAATGGGCGCTCGAGTTGATGGCATTCGACATCACCTTTTAGCCATGGACAGCTATCAAATCACAAGCTCTAGCCAACTTCGTGGCCGAGTGGACAGAAGTTCAAATGCCTACATCAACAGTGAAGCTAGAGTACTGGACAATGTACTTCGACGGTTCTCTACGGATTGACGGCGCCGGGGCCGGTGTCGTACTGACGTCCCCTACCGGCGAAAAACTCAAGTACATTCTCCAAATCCACTTCCCAGCTTCCCACAACGTCGCCGAGTACGAGGCACTTATCCACGGGCTCCGCATTGCTATATCACTCAGCATCTACCGACTGGTTGTGCGAGGAGATTCTCAACTCGTGGTAAACCAAGTCATGAAAGACTGGACATGTCTTGACGACACAATGGCGACGTACTGTTAGGAGGTCCGGAAGGTGGAAAACAAGTTCGACGGGCTAGAGATAACACATGTCCTACGACAATACAACGATGCCACAGACAAATTGGCCAACATGGGATCTAAGCGAGAAGCGGTCCCGATAGGGATCTTTGTCAAGCAACTTATAGAGCCGTCAGTCAAGAAAAAACAATGCCAGAGCAGTCGGGAAGTGAACCTACCCCGGCACCATACGAAGTACTGAACATATGTCAAGACTGGCGGACTCCTGTTCTCAAATTACTCCTGGACGATGAACTCCCAGAAGGTTGCAGTCAAGCCGAATCGATCAAATGTCGAAGCAAGAGTTTCCTAGTCGTCGGACAAGACCTGTACCGAAGAAGTTCATCCGGTGTCCTCATGCGCTGCATCACCACCGAGGAGGGCAAGCAGATTTTGCAATCGATCCACTCGGGCATATGTGGCAACCATGCCGTATCCAGGACGTTAGTCGGAAAGGCTTACCGGTAGGGATTTTTCTAGCCAACAGCAGTAATAGATGCTAAAGATATTGTTCGCACATGCGAGGGTTGCCAGTTCTACACAAGACAAACCAATCTCCCAGCCCAAGAATTCCAAACAATCCCAATTTCTTGGCCCTTTGTAGTATGGGGGCTTGACATGGTCGGGCCTTTCAAGAAAGCACCAGGAGGGTTCACACACTTGTTCGTCGCAGTGGATAAATTCACGAAGTGGATTGAGGCAAAACCCGTTGCTACCATAACAGCGGCACGAGCAAAGGACTTCATCATGAGTATATTATACCAATTTGGGGTCCCTAACCGCATCATCACGGATAACGGTACTCTGTTCACGGGCGGCGTGTTTCAAGATTTCTGTGACGACTTCGATATCAAGATCTGCTATGCGTCTGTGGCACACCCACAGAGCAATGGGCAGGTTGAACGCGCCAATGGTATGGTCTTACATGGTATCAAGGCCAGGATATTCGACCGACTACAACCATATGCAGGCCGGTGGGTACAAGAGCTCCCATCTATTCTCTGATCTCTCAAAACCACGGTTAGTCGGGCAACAGGGCAATCCCCTTTCTTTCTGGTTTACGGTACCGAGGCTATGCTACCAACCGAGTTAGAGTTCGGCTCTCCGCGAGTTCGGGCTTACTCAGAAGACACCTCCAATAATACCCGATTGGTCGAACTAGATCAGTTGGAAGAAGCAAGGGATATCGCAATAATCTAGTCAGCAAGGTATCTTCAAGGCCTGCGTCGCTACCACAATCGCAATGTCTGTGGCCGCGCCTTTTGGTCGGAGATCTCGTCTTGAGAAAAATACAAACCACCAAAGACAGGCATAAACTATCCCCAATATGGGAAGGGCCGTTCATTATAGCTGAGGTCACGCGGCCAGGCGCCTACCGACTGAAGACCAAAGACGGTGCCCTCATCAGCAACTCATGGAATATAGAACAGCTACGTCCTTTCTATACCTGAGTTTTATACTTTTCCATGTGTACAGATTTCTCTGACTCACTACGCCGCTTGTTTCAACCGGGTAGTGAGTCGGGGGCTGCTTGTATTATATGTGCTTTGTCAATAATATACGAGCCTGTTTTACGTAAGTTATGAAGTTTTGCAACAACTTTGTTATGTTTGCCCGAGTACAACTTTCTGCGGTGAACAATTTTATTAAGTTCCTATAGACCAACTCGGCGCAGATTAAGTCGGGTAAAGCTAATGACAACTAAGTAATAATTTAGAGCTTGGCGGCATTGCACACATATTTACACATGTTTTTACAAAAATTCACATACACCGACTGCATGATGGACTGTTTTTACATACCCAGGTCTTGGGTGATCACCTCTGCAGTCGGCCTCGCCTTGGCTATCAGCTCCAGTGCCTCCTCAGGTGTCGTCTCCTCGGCGAATCCCTCTCCGATAGCTTCAATGTCTTCCCTGGGGTAGATGGACTTGGTCATCGCCAGGGTTTGGGCCACGCCGACAACAGTGCGCTCATCTGAGTACCTCTTCAGGATACTCGGTGCTTCGTTAAGGTGCGCCTGCACCTGAGACACCGTTTTGGAGCTGGTTCCTACATGACGAGGATCCATCACGTCAAGGAGCCCTTTCACGGACTCGGCAAGGATCTCCTGTGACTCCTTGACGACCTTTATCTCCTCTGCAAAAGCCTAGAATTAGATTTGGGTATTGGCTCTAGCAGCTACCCGGGTTCACCAACAAGTAAACTCGTTAGGCAAACTACAGACGAAGCACTTAATGGATTGGTGAAGATCATTGTCAGTGCAGAGACTTACATTCCTAGTTGGCCTCCTACTTGGCTTTGGCCTTCTCCAGTTCAACCTTTTCCTTCTTGAGATTGGCGTTGGCCTTCTTCAAGTCGGCCTTCTGTTTCTCAAGCTCGGCTACGGCCCTTGTCAGGTCGGCCTTGCCTTTCTCGGCCTCTTTCAGCTGGACTTCTCCCTCTATTCGGGTCTTCAGCTCGGCTTCAAGGGCTGCACATCAGAATAGTCAAGCACTCAACATGGCAGTCAAGACACAACTGGGCAGTCGGAAAACAACACAGCTGGACAAATATGCTAAGAGATTAGCCAGGGAGACGTTCGGGAAACTTACTTCCAATCTTCTTGGCCTGGTCCCAATTCTCGGTCCTAAGCTGATTAACGGCCTCCCTTAGCCAAGATTCCCTCTCCTGGCTGCGCCCTTCCACTTTGGCTTTTAAATCCCAAAGCTGGTCCAATTCTTGGAGCTCGGGGGCAACCCGGGTCAGGACCTCGTTCATCCTCTCCGAGCGGTCAACCATTTTCTGCTCAGGGAGAAACAGTGTGAAGCGATGTCAAGTGTCAGAACACTCGTGCAAGGA
This sequence comes from Oryza meyeriana var. granulata, assembly GCA_003991445.1. Classification (NCBI taxonomy): domain Eukaryota; kingdom Viridiplantae; phylum Streptophyta; class Magnoliopsida; order Poales; family Poaceae; genus Oryza; species Oryza meyeriana. Next base: position 17,747 of record RYFJ01003927.1, on the reverse strand, counting down.
GGACTACCAAGATTCCAATACGACGAGATTCATACCTTAATCCCCTAGGATGCGGCGATTGCGGCGCGAAGCAAGTCTTCACACTCCTTCTCCGCCGCAACCTCGTCATGCTTGTAACTCCTCGCAGTTCTGTCGGGGGCCATCCAGTGGAATGTCCTCGGGAACTTGCGGGGAGGGGCTTCGAGCCTGGGAAGATTTGGCCTTTCCGAAGGCGGTGACGACAACGACGACGACGATGACGACGAGGACGGCGACGGGGTCCTGGCCCTCACCTCGGCAGCCCCAGGGCCTCGGGGGCTGGCTTAGGGACTGGAGCGACAGCCCCAGTTTTTGCAACTGGGACCGTCACTGGCATAGCAGGTGCGCTCACTGGCGCTGGCTTGGCTAGGGCTGGGTTGATGACGGGGGTAGCCGGAGCGGTCTCCTTGAGATCAATGTCGGCCCGCTTCCTACATAACAAGTCAAACATCAACATGCTACCATGCCGAACAAGATTTCTAGAAGACCTAGAGCAACCTACCTCTTGGAGAACTTAAGCCGCTGTTCGGGCGATCCAGAGGTCGGCACTAGAGGGCAATGGCTATCGGGCTTGAGGTCACGGTGGTTGGTGGTGGTGTTTCTATCCTGGTCGGCCTCGCTGGCGGTGTGGCCGGTTGGGGCGCCTGGGTAGTCGGCGGTGCCATTCTTGGGCTCGATGTTACTGAGCCTGGCAGCGCTGGACTTGGCCTTGTACTCGGCGGCACTTGTATTGGGCTCGATGATGCTGAGCTCAATTATGCTGGTCCTAGCCTGGGACTCGGCGGCCTAGGGGCTATACCGGCGGTGTCTTTTATCTTCAAACTCCTGGCTACGGCAGTCGGCGTCATAACCTTCTTCTTGCCCTGATCTACAACAGGTCTCTTCCCCGCTCTCTTGGAGTCGGGCTAGGCAGCAGAAGGACTTCTCGGCCTCTTTTTCGACTTCATAGCTGACAGCGTTCAGGAGTCATCATCAAACTCCTCACATGACTGCAAGTAGTTCAACAATATATTTTACACATTCTGGAGCCAATCTAGGCATATATCTGTAAGCATTCACCACAGATGAACTACAAGACAACATCGGCAAGGGCGCGGCCTCTTCTGGCTATAAGCTGCCATAGATCGCCCTATATCTTCAGTTTCGACCACCCCACTGGCAAAGAAATCCAGCAGGGTGTCGGTCACTTTGTACTTGTCTATCAGATCAGCATATTCCTGGCTAGGATCACCTTTTCCCTTGTAGTCCTAGCCGAAGTGGCACCTCAGCTTCAGTGGCCTCATGCTTCGAGTCAAGAAACGTCTGGCCACCCATGGACCAGTCAACCCGGCTTTCTTCAGCTTGTCAATCCTTCCGGCAAGTTTGTGGACCTACCCCATTTCTTCAGAGGTGGGCAGAGACGACCACTTGGCAATGACCACCGGGCCCATGAAAGGGGGAAGGCTTGGCTCAAGATTAGAACAGTAAAACCATTCCTTATGCCAGCCTTTGAGAGAAGATTTCAAAGGGATATTGATATAAGTCCTCTTCATCTCGTTTCTGAGTTGGATACCGGCCCCCCAATTACTTGGATTTTACTCTTGGAGGGCTGGGGCTTGATATGGAACACATTTCTAAAGAGATTCAAATGGGGTTCCACACCCAGGAAGCACTCACAGAGAGTCACAAAAAGGGAGATTTGCAGAATCGAGTTGGGATTCAGATTCACCAACTCGAGTTCATAAAAAGCGAGAAGCTAGCGGAAGAACATGGAAGAAGGAAGAGAAAGACCCTGCTGGAAAAAAGAGGTGAAAACGACGGTCTCACCTTCCTGGGGCTCCAGAACCGTTTCCCCTTCAGCCGGACGCTAGTTGATGACATCGTGGCTTTGCAACCTCAACTGCTTCTCCAAGCACTCCAGCTTGGACCGACTGCAAAAAGTCGGCCATGCCTCATCGGTCATCTCTGGGATCTCCGACGCTCTCAGCATGGCTGGGGGTGAGGAGATTTGGGGAAAAGGCTATCGGGGGCTTGGAATGGATGAGGAGGAGCGGAATTGTCCGAGTTTCAGTGGGGAAGAGCGAGCAGTGGCGAACCCTAGCGAAGCGGGAGGCGAAATTTCGGCTCGAAAGCTAGAAGATGAAACTATTGGAGGATTGGAGAAGATGAGGGAATCTTTTCTCTCTCTCCCCACCTTTTATAGAGCTGTTTCGATTCTTGGGCCTGGGCTACACAGTGAAAAGGTATTGGCGGACCACCAAGATATGAGTTTTCTACAGTAGCACGCTCAATATGGGCCGCTCGCAGGCTATGTTAAAATTGTAGTGCTGGTGCTACTAACAGGAACCAATGAGATAAACAGATATACTTCATGAAGGCCTAATTGCTGAACACATGAGTTTGGGTATCTGTCTTATCCACCAGGTATTGAGGATATATCCTTATAAGGGTCACAAGCTGGTCTTCATCAAAATTGGGGATGTAGGTATCTCTCAAGTACACCTGACCACTCAATGGATTTAATTTCATAAAGTGGTACTCGGCCTACATGTTTGGCCAACAGTTGCCAAGAGTAATATTATTCTAGCCGACATGACGCTGAAGAGTCTAGCTTCCGAGTAGTGCACTATTCGAGAAAAACTATAAATATTTTTTCCAGCCGATATGACGCTGAGGAGTCTAACTTCCGAGTAGGACGCCACTCAGGAAAGACTATAAACACCCCTTCCAGCTGACGTGAAGCTGAAGAGTCCCATATACGAGTGGCATGCTACTCGGCAAAGACTATAAATCATATTCCGGTTGACATGATACCGAAGAGTCTCATATACCAGTAGTATACTACTCAGGAAAGACTACAAGGTTAAAGATCTTTGACTTTATGTTAAATTGTTTTCACAATTAAGCACAAAGTTGGGGGCTACACCTAATAGGTGCGCCTATTCGGTGCACACTATTCATACTTCTACATGGAGCCCTTCATAGCCTCGCTGCCAGCTGATATGAAGTAGGACTCGGGAAGAAGACGCACTCGGACAAAGAGTACTCAGAAGCAATGCACTTGGGCAATCTTCATCGTGGAGGATGAGCACTCGGCATCAGCTGTGACTCAACTATGAAGGTCTCAGTGGCTACTGTGGAGGCCATGGGCCCCGGGTACCTCATCACAAGCGTATGGGCCACTTGGATAGAGGATGGGCCTAGCCTTGTGATTAGAGATATAGTAGCACCCGGCAGACTTTGCCTTGTACGATAAGGAATATACGGTCTTAGTCGGGTAAATTGTATCTCTAAGAGGAGATCCCTTGGCCATATCCGGCTGGGACTCTTACTTTGTACCCCTGTCCCCCAGTATATAAGGGGAGGCAAGGCACCCCCTGAGGGCAGAGAAGATCATAGATCAACACAAATCCTCAAAAGAATACATCACAATTGGACGTAGGGTATTACCTCACATCGAGGGCCTGAACTAGTATAAAATCTCCCTGTGTTCCTTTGCAATCCACTGAGTTTTCATCTGCCGGGTAGCCCTATAATCATATTGCCGGTGTAAAACATCGACAGTGGTTCTTAGGGTGAGCCACCCATATGCATATGACGTTGATGTGCTCTCAGGTATCCCGATCTTTTAATTGGAGGGATAACATCGATTATAAGGATGCAAAGTTGATGACCCGATTACAACTGTCGAAGGATGTTGCACCTTAGCGATCGCTACACCAACTTTAGGGGTTGTTCGTGTTTTTGATGGAGCACAATCAAACTAACCACGAGGGTATTTGTTACTACAAGCAATTGAGAATAGCACAGCAATCTAAGTATGCACAGCCACTCCAATTGCGAATAAAGATGAAAGCGAAATCTGAATCTAAATACGAAGTGGGGTTCTGAAACGAGAAAACGGTTAGACACCTTTTACCCGGCAAAATTTTGTAGTGACAAGTAAACTTGATCTGAACAATAACTGAAAACTAAACGCTAAGGGGCCAACGTGGCTAAACAGTATTATACAAGAAGAGGGGCTAGGGTCGGCATTCTGGGCATGGCACTGCGCCACCACTAACCTAGGTGTTGTACATGGCTCATGGCCCAGGTGGAAGTGACGTAGCACCATTAGTCTAGTTTCTCAGAAAATAGGTCGGCACTCTTTTGGCAATTGCGGTCGACTCGTGTCGATGTTTTTAGCACCGGCAATAGAATGACTAGGGCCTACCTCATCGGATTGAAACTCAGTGGACTACGAAGGAACATCGTGGGAGTTTATATTGGTTCAGGCCTTGATGTGAGGTATACCCGTACGTCCAGTTGTGAGTGTATTCCTTTGAGGATGTATGATTTGTCATATGAATCTCTGTAGTATGCCCTCGGGGGAGGCTCCTCCCCTTATATACTGGGGGGGGACAGGGGTACAAGGTAGGAGTCCCAGCCGACTATGGCTAAGGGATCTCCTTTAGAGATATATCTTACCCGACTCTAGGACTGTATATTCCTTATCGTACGGAAGGCTAAAGTTGTCCCGAGCTCTTATAATATCTCTAATTACAAGGCGCTAGGCTCATCCTCTGTCTAAGCTGGCCCATATGCTTGTCATGAGGTACAGGGCCCACGGCCTCACAGCAGCCCCTGAGAGTTCATAGTTGAGTCACAGCTGATGCCGAGTGCTTATCCTCCACGGTGAAGATTGCTCGAGTGCATTGCTCTCGAGTACTCTTTGTCTGAGTGCTTCTTCTTCCCGAGTCCTGCTTCATGTCAGCTGGCAGCGAGGCTATAAAGGGCTCCATGTAGATGTATGAATAGTGTGCACCAAATAGGGGCACCTATTAGGTGTAGCCCCCGACTTTGTGCTTAATTGTGAAGCAATTAAACATAAAGTCAAAGATCTTTAACCTTGCAGTCTTTCCCAAGTAGTATACTACTGGTAGATGAGACTCTTCGGTATCATACTACTGGTAGATGAGAATCTTCGGTATCATATCAACCGAAAATATTTTATAGTCTTTCCCAAGTAGTATGTCACTCAGAAATTAGACTCTTCAGCGTCATGTTAGCCGGAGAATTGCTTTATGAGTCTTTCCCGAGTAGTATACTACTCGAATTTAGACTCTTCAGCGGTCATGTCGGCTGGAAAGATGTTTGCGTTATGGCACTGTTGGCTAAGCATGTAAGCTGAGTACCACTTTATGGATTTAATCCAATATGTGGTCAGGTGTACTTGATGAGATACCTGCATCCCAATTTTAATGGAGACAGCTTGTGACCTAGTTGGGAGTGGGGATGCATCCTTGCATTTGAGCTTGTGAGCCCCCGAACATGTCACTTATTGTTCTGATAATCTCCAATTGTTGAAGGTCAAAGACGGTTGTGACTGACTGCCACAATGAAGTCGTCCGACTTGCTTTTGCAGTTCCCACCTTAGTGGGGCTGCATCCATCAGTGTCCTTCCCGCTTCTTCTGTTAGGTTCCCTTCTTGTCATCGAGGGCCTCAGCAACAGCGTCGGCCAAGTTAGTGTACTTGTTTGCCATGGCGAATAGAGCCTTGATAGAGTTGGGAGGCTTCCAAGTGAATTTAGCGATGAACGAGGTGTCTTTGACTCCTTTTCAAAAGGTGGCGATGACGACCTCATCCTTGATCTTCGGGATTGAGTTCTTCTTCTCAGAAAACCTCTTGATGAAGCCACAAAGAGACTCGTTCTTCCTTTGATGTAATTGATTCGGTCGTACTCGGAAGATGGCCTCTCGTTTGTTCCCTGGAAGTTGGGATGAAATGTTCCCGGAGTTCTCCCTAGGAGTCGATTGATTGCTTTGGGAGTCCTGTCAGCCAGGGTGACTGGGAGGTAGTTAGCCATGGCCTTGTGATCGCCTCCGACTACTCGAATCGCCAAAGTGTAGACTGTGAGCCAGGACTCGGTATTAGTCTTGCCGTCGTATTTTTGATGCTGTAGGCTTGAAGCCGATGGCCAGTCGACCTGTTGTAGCTCCTTGGTGAAGGTGGGTATGTCACGCCCAGAAATTCACCAGAATTTCTAAAGCTAATTTGTGCAATAAATCCTCGTTCAGGAATCAGCCGAGGTACACAAATTGACAGTTTGATAAACATAACCAAAACGAAATAACAATAAATACTTACAACAGAGGCACTTAGTCCTCACACAGAAGAAAACAGCAGCGGAACGGCAACTAGCGTAGCTTCAGCTCCAAGCCACAGGCAGCTCAACTGGGGTATAAGCCAAACACCAACTTCTTCTCCTTGCAAAGCTTCACTCTAAAGGTTGCAATAATGCAAGACTGAGTACCACCCACCGTACTCAACAAGCCACACTAGGAAATGCAATGTAATGCAACAGGATACCAAAGGAAAGGCATAATATGGCTTATTTGCATAAAACAACATTTAAAACATTTACACTTAAAATCATTGAAAACCGTATAGCTTAATTAATATCAACATTAAATCCATCTCTGAACAACGCTCCAACGCAGTTCAGGCCCAAACCATAACTTCTCCAAACAGGAGCTATCAATATTCCATCACTTATCATCATTATTAAATAGTATGGGACTAATCACAGAAAACATTGCTAGGCCGCTCATTAACCGTGGCAGCAGCTATTCGAATAGTTTTACTCTGGCCAGAGGTGTACCAATTTACCACAAGCACAACTCCACAACACATCACTGTGCGCCTTAATACCACCATGGTACCTCGGAAAGGAATTGTGATAGGACCCTCCATGTAATCCGCACAACAAGGAAGCCACCCGCTGGACCACCAGTTTCCGTCCAGAACTGATTGGGTTCTGAGTCAGGGAAACGATCCAACGCCCAAGACATGGACTTATTGACGCAGCCATGGTGGTCTTATTGACACAGCACAACACTCCATGGTGGACCCGTTGAACATACTACACTTTGGTTCCACCATTACCATACTAGCTTGTGGTTAGCACGAGTATTGCTCCGCAACAGGTAGTCCGCGAACCGGTCCTTAACTATCATGAGCACCGCTAGCAACATTCCAACCTGGTGCTCACAACCCACTATCAGTCAAGTTTTAGTTGTCACATTTAATTAATCAACCACGACTCACAGTCATGGAAATATAACCAGTGTCTGTTAATTAATCAGAGTGAATGAATAGTTTCCCACATATAATGACACTATAGTTTCTAGGCATTGGCTAAGCAAATCCTAAATAATCTAGCAGATAAATAATTAAACACCCGGCTAGTCAATATTATTTACCCAGGGTATCAAGGCATAGATAACAATAACAAAATGGCCATAAATATCAAGGAATATTGGCTATTAAATAATTACCCGTAATAATGCCATTTAAAGCATTTCATGCAATAACTTTAAAATAAAATAGCTTTCGCAAGCGGGATCAATATGCTCAGGAGATTGTCGTGTGACTTGCCTTTGCAATTGCAAAAGTCTTCAAATAATCTTCCGACTCTTCTTCGCAGACTCCGCATCTTCGAAAACGATTGTACGCAACTACACGTAAAACGATAATAAATCCTAAGAATTCCAAATAAACAGTACATAAAATACATAAACAAATAAATTATGATTTTAGATAAATTTAGGAAGAAGAACGGATCAGAACGGACTTCAAACAGAAAAGATACGGTTTTTGGAAGATTGAATTTAGAGTAAATCCAAAAGGAATTGGAAAAGAATATTCTTGGGAATATGCTCTAGATTTTCGGATTAGAATAATTATTTTAGATAAATGCTAACATTTGGGGTCTACGGTTAGTGACCAGGTGTACGGTGGACTTGGTTCATGGATTTAGGAATAGGAGGGGCCGATGGAATGCTAAGGTGGATAAGGCTGATGTGGCAACATCCGGAGAGACATGAATATCCGACGGCTCAGATTAGGTCTCGAAGATCGGACGGCTGTGATTCGGCCTCAGGATTTTATGAAGACCTAGCGGCTCAGATCAAATCGGGTGGATCCGATGATCGAGAGGGTTGCAGGTATTGTGCAAAGGGGTCCACCCGTCATACACAGTGGAGAGACACTGCCAATGGGGCCACATGTCGTGGTCACAAGGGGGGCTGCGCCCAGCCATGGTGCGACGGCGCTCGGCTGAGGAGGACGAGGGCGACGGCCACTGAGGGCAATGGCAGGCGACAGCGCCAGGTCGACGACGAGGGCGGCGGCGGTGGAGGATGACCTGGCGGCAATCGGGGCATGGCGCTGGGGCGGAGGTGCCGACGGCAGCGATGGATGATAGTGGCCGACGGGGCAGGCAGCGAAGAAAAGACGACAACGAGGAACCGGGAGAGTCGGGCTCCGAGTAGATGGCGACGTCGGCGGCGCGGAGGTACCGATGGCGGCACCACGGCGGTGTAGATGGCAGACCAGAGACGGCAAGCAAACGACAGGAGCCAGAGGAGCGAAGAGGGGAAGCTGGGCTCCGGTTTGAAGTAGATGGCAGCAGGTCTAGAGCTCACCGATGGTGGGGATCGAAGGCGATGACAGCGGTGACGTCGTCCAAGTGGCGGGGAGAGCTAGATGCCGACGACGATGAGGCCGTGCGGGGAACAGCACAGCGCCCAGCGGAGAAGATGGAGGTGATGGGGCGGCCGTTCTTGATGCTCATCGGCGACGGGAGGAGGCGGCGTCCGCGACTGGGGAGCATAGCAAGCACGGCGGCACTGGGAACTCTAGTTGGGGACGGTGGTGACTGGGCAAGGCAGCGGGGAGTGGAGTTGAGCAGCAGCCAAATGTGGGTTGTGGCGGCGTGGCTTCCCGAGGCAATCGGCAGGGCGGAGGCATGGCACGGGAGCGGCGGTGCTAGCGCGGTGGCGGCGGGCAGAGGCGATGGCGGCCTAACACTGGCGGTGGCGCAGGTTGGCGGCTCTAGATGGTGGCAGCAGAGCGGCGGTGGGAGGGAGCAGCGGGGCTAGGGCTAGGGCACCGAGGAGGCAGTTGTGATATATATAGGGGCGGCTGTGCGCGGATTCGGCGGCGGCGAGCGGCAGCGTTGGGCTGGGCCCGTGGAGGCCGGGGCGGCACAGGGCAGATGCGCGCGGGCTGGGCGATGGAGCAGCGGGCCAAAATTTGTATTGATCGTTGTGATGATTTACAAGGCACCCGGGCATACGTATATATACCCCGAGTTGACATAGTCCTGATAGGACACGATACATGATTTCCTATCTATAACAGAAAACGCTAACTAATCCTGACCGGGACACGAGGTCAGGTTTCCTAAGATAAATACCCCGCCTAATTAATAGGTACAGTAAATAACTGCCAAGTACGGTCTTCACGGCTCTTTCCGCGATTCCGGTCTTTTCTCCGTCAGTTGACTGTAATCTCTCCTTTGACCGAATCTGATACAGGGCCTTACCAAATTTTGGCGTTAACACATGCCCCCCCCAATTTTGGAGTTTTTTCTATAGGATTCGAAATTCTTTCATTTTTGGGCCCAGATTCTCCACATCCGAGACGGCCCAAGATAGAATTACTTGCCATAAATGTTTTGAAACAGTGCCAACGGCCTCGATTCCCGCTCGGTTGTCATACCTCTGATAAAACGCTTCGTCTCCTTGCCTTTTTATGCTTTTCACATCACCAGAGCACCACCGCTTCATCTTCCAAATCTTCACCAAGCTCTAGCGAATCAAACGAATCGTCGCAAGCTTTCCCCTCTGGCCGTTGATCCCTGCATCATCTCCCACTCCTGTGATGGCATCGGCAATCTGCAGTTCTGAGGTAATCTTCTCACCCGATTATTTTCCCCAATCTACAGCCCATGCGAATCCGATCTGCTATGTTTCTTCACCCATTCTTTGTCGTGTTCTTGTTTTACTGTAAGCATCTTAAGAGCCCAGATCTTGATTCCGGCCGCCGATTACCCCAGCTTTTTCTATCATGGCCCCATGGGCAGTGAAGATCCCACCGATTTCATCAGTGCTGAAACCCAACGTATTCCCTTCAAGAACTCGGCTATGTTGGTCAATGACTGGACCAACAGCTTCAGGTCATGGTCGAGCAGATTGCCTGGATGGAGAGATTGGTACCTCAGGGTGTCGGCTGCGAAGAGAACCTATTGGAAAGAATCTCATATCGGCCACTGCATCAATCTTTCTCTAGCCGATATGGAGAGAAATGAATCCCTGCTCGCATCAGCCTCATACTTCTGGTCCGATGCTCTCAATGCCTTTCTGTTTGGGCATGGGCCTATGACCCCCACTTTGCTGGATGTGACCATGCTCACATGTCTTGACACAACAAGCTACATCGACCCCTTCAAGCTTCGCTTCAAACCTACTCATCGGCTCCAGGCAAAGAACATCGGTGGCTGGTCCAGGTACATATCTCTTCATAACAAGGGGACTGGATCGGTTGATGACCGGGAACATGTTGCTTTTCTGAACCTATGGCTGGAGCGGTTTGTCTTTGGTGGCGCAACCCTTGGTTCGACGGTCAACATGCAATGTTTGGCAGAATGCTTGGTTGATCAGAAACAGATCCCCTTGGGGCAATTCCTCCTTGGTGCCACCTACCACCTGCTTCATCAAGTGGCAACTAAGTTATCGGCCGGCCAGCCCGTCGGCCACATCGGGGGTCCTTGGTGGTTTGTTCAGCTCTGGCTCAATATCTACACCTCCAAGGCTGTTCCTGGAACCTCTCTCTCCGATCAATCTTTTCCAGCCGATTACCCAGAAGATCAAGACCCCGTCTATCGCCGATGCATCTCTATGGGCGAGCTGCATCGGCCCTTTCTGGGGGCAAGATAACCCTGCTGAAGTTAGTCAGTGGTTCAAGGGGTTTTATTTATGGCTTCACCAGGGAGGCACTCTTTTGGTTTGCTTACAACGACGCATCATCATTCGAGATGCCTTCTAACTTTGATCCACTCAAAGCCCTGAATGATGACGAGTCTAAGGCCATATTCCTATCGGCTATCAGTCCTTGTCTGCTACCAACTGGTTTTTCACTGGGCCGAACTCAGCCATCGTATGAGTTCTACCATCCATCGGTCAGCTCCCGTCAATTTGGTCTTGGTCAGCTCCCAATAGGCCTATTCTTCATTGATAAGCTCCAGGCCCGGGGCACAGTCAGCAGCGCCTTGGAATATGATCGACTGCGGACTTTGACTGATCCCCTCCTTCTAGGCGCCGCCACCGAGGTGTACATCTGCACTGCCAACACCAAGCTTTTTGTCCGATGGTGGTCAGAATGGAAGAAACATTTGTTCAGCTTAGCGCCCACCTGTTACTGCTCTTGTCTTGACACTGAGTACGTCGAATCCGATGAAGAGGTAATACCCACAAGCTTTAACCATCATCTCCAATCATCTCTAACTCCTACTTTGCAGGCTGCCAGCGTCGAGCCCCCATCAACAAGCAACAGCGGTCGGCCGATCCTATATCAACCTCCATTGGCCACCCCAAACTTAGGGCGTGACGCTCCATCCCCATCGGCTCTCCTCAAGGTGCCTCGGCCGGATGGGCCAAAAAGAAAAAAAGTTAGCGCATCGCCCCTCCCTGAAGAAACTAGAAAACCGATGCCGATATTGTTGCCACGACGCCATCTTCTCCCCAGACCACATCGGCTCCCTCATCTCCCCAGGTATGCGCCAAGTCTTAACATCATTATTACCCGCTCCCTTATTCATTTCACCTAGTTCTTGTTCAGCTCGCATCATCAGCTCCAGAACTTCAACCTTCTTCTGCCATCCCTCCAAGCACTGAGCCGATGGTTTCTCCAGCTGCTCTCCTCTCAGCACCGAGTCCTCCGATCGCCGATGATGCCGTTCCTACTCCATCGGCTGACATTGGCCCCCTCGAAGAACAACATACTCATCCCCCCGAAGCCGATGTCACTCGAGCTGCTGATGTCCTTCCTCAGGTAACTCTTTTATGTCCATACTCCGCTCTTAACTTTTCTACTGATCCCTTTACCGATGCTAATTTTGCAGTCCTTAGCCGATCTGTTCTCCTTTGACATCGGCAAGTACCTAGAATTAGAAGAATCCACAGCCACCAGCGCAACGACCAAACCATCCTTCCCAGCCGATGTACGCGAATATCTGACGAGCATCCTCAGTCGGCTGGAAAACCCAATTGACGCGCTAGCAGAAGATTGCGGGCCAATCCGGGCAAGATTCGCAGAAATTGAACACCATCTGCCCGAAGAACTTGTCGACGCGCTAACTCCCGCAGCATATCTGGAATCTCATAGATTTAAACTCATCAAGCTTAGACAACGCATAGCCGATCGCGCTAACCAACAGAAGACTACCGAAGACATCCAAGCCGATCGGCTATTAGCCCAAGCAGAGAAGAAAAAGCTTGATGACATGGCCGCTGCCCCCCAAGAGCTCCAACCTAAGTTAAGACCAGCTGAAGAAAAGGAGGCCGATTTGCTGGCCAAAACTTGAAAGAGTTCGTAAGGACCTTATATGCAACAGAATCCCAGCTAATCGGCCTACCGCAAGCCATCCAAGACCAAGAGGCCAAGGTTGCAGCGACAGTGCGTCAAGTCATTCATCGGCGCAAGAACCTGAAGACCATCCCGGGCTCCGATGAAGATGACATCCGTGCTATCAATGAGATTGATCAGATCCGCCTGCACGCAATTGAAGTGATCCAAAAATTCTTGTAAATCTTAAACCTTCGTAACTGACGATTTTCTGGAACATGCCGATCACCCTTCTGCTGTCATATAATCTGACCGGCTCTGCTACTTATCCCTTTCAACCCTGATAATATTTCTGCTTGTTTAATCTAAAGGCGATATCGATTGATATCGGCTGTCTTTAGGTGATGTAGAAAAACATCGGCTTTCCGAATTGCTTTAGAAATCGGCTATACTCAACCGATTTAAGAATCGATCCACACGCTCGGGTAGTATTTCTTGAGATATTTTCCGTTAAGCGTTTTAGCAAACTCTGTCCCATCAAGATCTTCTAACACATAGGCATTACCAGGCACACAGCGATTTAATCCGATAGGGCCCTCCCCAATTAGGCAACCATTTTCCAACTTATTATCTCTGGACCCGATCGGCAAATCAACTTTCCACACAAGATCTCCCTCGGCAAACGATTTATTCACCACTCTTTTGTTGTAATGCCGAGCTGCCTTAGCCTTATTTTTCTTTGATCCTCTCCAACGCCTCAACCGATTCTGAGCTAAATCTTCAAGTTCATCTGTCATTAAGTTATAATAATCATCGCTGTCTGATTCGCAAAGAATTCTTCTAGAGCCGATGTTAGTTTTCCCATGGTAAAACGCTCATGTCCATATACTAACTGATACGGCGGCACCCGAGTAGATCCATGACATGCCATCCGATAGGCCCATAGTGAATCGGCTAATGTAGTATGCCATCACCATGGCTGCTCATCAATTTTTCGCTTAATCACTTGATCAAACTCGTTGTTAGAAGCTTCTGCTTGTCCATTGGCCTGAGCATACATAAGGCGACGAATTTAATAGCTTATTCCATACTGGCAGCAAACTGTTGAACTCATCAGACACAAAGATAGACCCCTGATCAGTAGTTTATCGTCTGAGGAATCCAAACGATAAATAATATGCTCTTTACAAACTCGATCGCCTCCTTGGACGTAACTTTCTTCAAAGGAACCGCCTCTACCCACTTGGTAAAATAATCCGTTGCCGCCAATATGAACTTATGCCCTTTACTTGATGGGGAAAAACCTGGCCGATCATGTCAATTCCCCAACCTCTGAACGGCCATGGTTTGATGATAGGATTCATAGCCGATGCTGGTGCTCGCTGTATATTTCCAAATTTCTGGCAATCCTGACACCTTTATAATACTAAACAATCCTCCAGCATGTGTCGGGCCAAAAATACCCTACTCTTCTTAGCAACCACTTCATCTTATGAGCCGACTGATGAGTCTCACAGACGCCTTCATGCACCTCGCACATAACCACTTTGGCTTCTTCCAAATTCAGGCACCTAAGCAGAACTCCCTCAAAGTCCGATAATACACTCCCATCAAGCAGGCACATATTTAGTAGCTTTATACCGAGATTTTCCTGGAAACGGATTGCGACAGATTTTGCAAGTAATCAACTAACTCCTGTCTCCAGTCATCAGCCTTGTTCTGGATGTCAATATCGGCTATCTCAACCTCAACTTGCCTATTCAAACGATACCCTGAAGCAATCTGCGCAAGATCATTGGCTTCTAAATTCTGCTCCCTGGGAAATGATCTATTGATTACTATCTTTGAAATCTCTTAACAAATCCGTACACTCCTCATAATATGACCTCAAACGTCATCCCTGCACTCATATTCTCCCAGACAACTGTTTGACCCACCAACAAAGAATCGCCAATTATCTCTATGACATCGGCTCCGATCTCCTTTAAGAGTTGAAGTCCTTTTAGCACCGCCTCGTATTCTGCTTGATTGTTAGTCCGATAAGGCTTAATTGTAAAAGCAAACTCAAAAACTTGCCCCCGAGGCGATATGATAACTAAACCGAATTACCAGATCCATGCTTGCAACCGATCCATCGAAAAACAAGTCCATGGGATCGGCTCTAACATAGTCTTCTTGAGCCCCTCCGTGTTGCACAATAAAATCGGCCACTGCCTGTCCTTAATCGCCTTAGCCGATTCTACCTCAAGTCGAACTCTGTCAAAGCAAAAACCCACTTGCCAACTCGCCCTTTCAAGACTGGAGCCGACAACATATACTTGACCACATCGGCCTGGCAAACCACTGTACACTCGGCCGATAAGATATAATGTCTTAATTTTGTACATGAGAAATATAAACACAAGCATAATTTCTCCACCGCAGGATATCTCGTTTCAGCATCCAAAAGCCTTCTGCTCAGATAAAACACAACTCGCTCTTTGCCTTCAAATTCTTGGATCAAAACAGAGCCGATGGACCTCTCATCGGCCGACAAGTATAACCTGAACGGCATTCCTTTCTGCGGCGGAATCAAAATAGGCGGGGAACTAAGATAATTCTTGATCTCGTCAAACGCCTTCTGCTGCGCCGCCCCCCACACAAATTCTTGCTCGGCCTTCAACTTCAACAACGGTGTGAAGGACTCAATTCTCCCTGATAAATTTGATATAAATCTTCTCACAAAATTAATCTTGCCGATCAACGATTGCAACTCTGTCTTATTGCTTGGTGGCTCTATAGTTTTAATGGCTCTGATACTTCGCTGACTAACTTCAATCCTCGCTCATGAACCATAAAACCCAAAATTGCCCAGGCCGATACACCAAAAGCGCACTTTATTGGGATTCATTCTTAGTCCGTATTTCTTGGCTCTCTCCAGCACTTTTTGTAGATCGGCTATATGGCTTTTCCTCACTTTTAGACTTGACCACACATCATGCAATGTAGATTTCTACCAACAAGCCGATGAGATCATGAAAATATATAATTCATCGCTCTTTGATACGTTGCATGCACCGGCACTCTTTAATCCAAAAGTCATTACTACCCACTCATACAAGCCGATAGCCCCAGGACATCGAAACGCAAGTCTTTGTGTATATCTTCTTCGGCATAAAAAATCTGATTGTATCCTGCATTGCGTCCATGAAGCTGATAATCTTGTGACCTGAGGCTGCATCCACCAACAAATCCGCTATCGGCATTGGGTATTCATCCTTAGGGGTAGCTTTATTTAGATCCCGGAAATCAATACATATCCTCAATTTCCCATTTTTCTTCTCCACCGGGACGATATTAGAAACCCACTCAGCGTATCGGCATGGCCCTTATGAACCTTGGCATCATCATAAACCTTGTGATTCCGCCTTGAATCGGCTCATATAATTCTGCCTTGAACTTCCTTGGAGCCTGCTTGAATGGCCGATACCCCTGGTTTAATAGGCAGCCGATGTTCACAATCGATCGGCTTAATCCTGGCATCTCATGTACTCCCAGCAAAACAATCCCGATGCTCCTTCAGCAGTGCTATCAATTCCTCTCGTAGTTCCAGGACTTAATTTTTTGCTTATGTACGTCGGCCTTGGTCTGTCTCCTGGTCCAATATCGATCTCTTCCAAATCAATCAGCCGACGTAAATCTTGCCCCAATTTCCCCTCAAAATCTTCAATAGAGCCATCAAAGTAATATTCAGAGCCCGACTTGCTAGATCGGCTGTATTCCTGGCTAGTAACCTTTGAGATAGTCGCCTTCCCAAACTCTCCCGGATAGGCAGTCAACACCATCAGCTTCCCAGACTGGTAGATCGGTCATGGCAATATTGGTCGACCGATCTGCTAGCACTACCTCGACTTGATCTCCCTGCCACTGTATCAGACATTGATGCATTGTCGAAGGCACGCAACAGTTTGCGTGAATCCAAATCCTGCCGAGGAGCAAGCTGTACGGCCCCTTTCCGTCAATGACGAAAAGACGTAGTTGGCAATGTCTTGTTTCCCACTGTTAGCTCCACGTTCAACATGACTTTCGCTCTGATGAATTTCCCCCGAAGTCTTTAAGCACATATTTGGTCTTGATCAGATCTTCGGTGGTTTTCCCCAACTTTCAGAATGTGGTATGAGGCATGGAGATTAACTGCTGCTCCTCCATCACTAACATCTTGGTCTTCGGCTTTCCATTCACGTAACCCTTGATGTATAATGGCTTTAGCTGCCGATGCTCTGACCTTTAGGTTTATCAAATGGTAGCTTGGTCCGAGGTTGTAGTGTTAGCTGAGCGAAAAACTTCCTCTCGCCCTC
Organism: Oryza meyeriana var. granulata; assembly: GCA_003991445.1. Taxonomy (NCBI): domain Eukaryota; kingdom Viridiplantae; phylum Streptophyta; class Magnoliopsida; order Poales; family Poaceae; genus Oryza; species Oryza meyeriana. The sequence continues at coordinate 1,025 of RYFJ01003927.1, read as the reverse complement.
CTCGTCTGACGAGAATGCCCTGTACTCCTGGGCAGAAAGAAAACCATGTCCACCGGAGCTGATGCATCTTCATCGTCCTTCTCTTTACTCGCCAAACTTGTCTGGTCCTCTTGGGACGATGATCGGCTTCCTCCTGATCCTGGCGCTGCCCTTACTTTGCTCTCGGTGTCGTAACCGCTGTGCCTTGCTTCTTTCTGATTTCCTCATGAATATGCCGCTAGGACACCACTGAGGATTCTGGACCTGTTTCTCATTGTGCTTCTTCTTCATCCTCTTCCAAGAACTCTTCATGGATCGGCCCTAGTCGGCTATGAACCGATGCTCTTTTCCAAACGGCCGATCTGTGAAAACCTCTTGCTGCTGATCACAGCGATTACTGCACTGCTACAGTCTCAGTCTCCTTGATCGCCAGCAGAATCAAAAAACGGGCAGTCCAGTGTGGATTATTTTGTTCTTGGTTCATCCCTTTGTTTCTCATATCTTGAATATTTTCTATCATGTCCGATGAGGTATCCTGACTTGGTACCTTTTGATGTCTTGCTCCATCGCCTCGATCCCTTGAATGATGACCCCGCATAGACCATGTTTCGGGGAACGGGTACCTCATCCTATCTCATTGGCTTGGTGCTTCAACTTGGTTCATCCTTGCTCAACAGGCCACTGAATTTGTTCCCGAAAAATTTGCACTCGTTAGTATGGTGCGATATCGCATTGTGCCACTTGCATATTTTTCTTCTTTAGTTCTTCGGCTGATGGAATCACGTGGTTGGCGCAATTGTATTTGCTTCCCTGCTACAACAAGTCAAAGATTTTATCGCTTACTTAACCAGTCAAAATCATAACCGTTCCTCCTTGCCCTGATATTTGACCCCACCGGCATGATAACTGACTTCTTGTTTCCTTGGCCCACTCCGCATCCAACTACAGCATCGGATTCCTCATTCATGCTGAGTCCGATGAATAGACCTGAACTGAGCAACCCTCTCTGTACTTTGTCTTTTTCGCTGCTTTTTCGGAATCGGCCT
>RYFJ01003926.1:0-48632 GCA_003991445.1 Oryza meyeriana var. granulata | reverse complement strand
GCCATATATCTGCACCAGATCGTCCAAATCGGCAACTCGGCGCCCTTTTCATCTGCCCTGAATTATCACCTGAGTGCGCACGATAGCCTCATTATTGATGTCCAGAACAAGGCGCATTACCTGGCTGAACCTCAGAGAAAATATTAACTACAAAACCGATCCAGTCGTTTTCCAAGGAATCAGACGGTATAAAGCTACCCGTAAATATGTCTACTTATTGAGAGTCTTCTGATACACTTGAGGGGAAGTCGCTAAGCCTTAATTTGGAAGAAGCAGAGCTGTTATTGTGAATGCACAAGCATCCTGTGAACTCATCAATCCGCTTCATAATATGAAGTGTTGTAAGAAGAGGGTATTTTTCGCCGACAATCCGAAAGTTCTTTAGGTATTATAAAGTGTCAAGATTGTCAGAAGTTTGAAAAACACGGGCACCGCCATCGCTATGAATCCTATCATCAAACCGTCCGATCAGAGAAGAGGAATTGATCATGAACACCAAATTTCATCCATCAAGTAATGACATAAGAATATTTGCAGGCAATCAGAATTAACTGTCAACCAAGGCGGTAGCCCTCGAATCCTTGAAAAGTCACTCCAAAAAGCGATTGAATATCAAGAAGCATGTCATTTATCGTTTGAAGATTTCCTCAGACAACTACTATCAGGGTCTATTTGTTCTGATGAGTTCACCAGTTTCACAACCAGTAGGAAATCAAGTAATCCACCCATTCAGTCGCCTTATATTGTTTTTCAAAAAAAAGAGCCAACCTGGGGGTCCAAAAAAGCACAAGAAGGCTTCTAACAAGAGTTGATCAAGCGATTAAACGGATATTGATGAGCACCACGCGAGCATTTACATTAGCCGATTCACTATGGCCTATCGGGGCATCCACGGGTCTACTCGGTACCCCTATCAGTTGTATATGGACATGAGCGTTTTGCCGTGCGGAAACTAACATCGCTCTAGAACGACTTTCTTTGCAGAATCAATTGACGCCGATTGAATATATAACTTGATGGCAGCCCTGATGAACTTGACAATTAGCTCAGAATCGTTTTGAGACGCTAGAAAGAATCAAGGAGAATAAGCTAGGGCAGCTCAGCATTACAACAAAAAGGTGTGAATAGTTCGTTTGCCGAGGGGGACTTGTGTGCAAGTTGATTTGCGATCACCCAACGTAATCGGTCCAGATTCCCTAATGATAATAAGTTCGGAAAATGGTCGCCTAATTGGGAAGACCTTATCGGATTAATCGCTTTGGCCTGGTAACGCATATATATTAGAAGATCTTGACGGGACGGAGTTGCTAAAGCACTTAATGAAAGTATCTCAAGAAATACTACCTAGCGTTTGGATCAATTCTTAAATCGGTTAAGTACAGCCGATTTCTATAAACAATTAGGAAAGCCGAGGTTTGTACGTCGCCTAAAGACAGCCGATATCAATGATATCGCCTTAGATCAAAACAACGAAAAGTTATCAGGACTGAGAGAGATGGGTAGTAGAGCCGATCTGGTTATATGACAGCAGAAGTGATTGCATGTTCCAAGAAAATCGACAGTTACGAAGGTTTAAATTACAAGAATTTTTGGATCAACTTCAATTGCGTGCAGCGGATCTTCAATCTCGTTGATAGCACGATGTCATCTTTGTCAGGTGCCTGGGATGGTCTTCAGGTTCTTGCGCCGATGAATGACTTACGCACTGTCGCAGCAACTTAGCCTCTTGTCTTGGATGGCTTGCAATAGACCAATTAGCTGGGATTCTGTTGCTGTAAGGTCTTTACGAACTCTTTCAAGTTCTGCCAGCAAATCGGCCTCCTTTTCTTCAGCTGGTCTAACTAAGTTGAGCTCTTGGGAGGCAGCGCCATGTCATCAAGCTTTTCTCTCTGCTTGCTAATAGCCGATCGTCGCTTGTGGATGTCTTCGTGTCTTCTGTTGGTCAGCGCGATCGGCATACGCTGTCTAAGCTTGGTGAGTTTAAATCTATGGATTTCCAGATATGCTGCTGGGTTAATGCGTCGACAAGTTCTTCGGGCAGATGGTGTGCCAATTTTTGCGAATCTTGCCCGGATTGGCCCGCAATCTTCCGCTTAGCGCTGTCAATTGGGTTTTCCAGCCGACTGAGGATGCTCTCAGATATTCACGTACGTCGCTGGAAGGATGTTTGGTCGTTTGCGCTGGTGGGCGTTGTGGATTCTTCTACTTCTAAGTACTTGCCGATGTCAAAGGAGAACAGATCGCTATGGACTGCAAAATGGCGCTCTTTAGGTAAATGATCAGTAGAAAAGTTAAGAGCAGAGATAGACAAAAGACGTTACCGAGGTAGGACATCGGCAGCTTGCGCGACATCGCTTCAGGGGGATGAATAGGTTTTCTCTGAGAGGCGATGTCAGCCGATGGAATAGGACAGTTTCATCGACAGCTGGAGGACTTGGTGCAAAAGAGTGGGGCAACTGAAGGGGCCATCGGCTCAGCGCTTGGAGGATGGCAGAAAAGGAGGTTGAAATCTGGAGCCGATAACTCGAGCTGAAGATGGAGCTGGTGAGATAAATGAGGAAGCGGGTAATAATGGTTGTTAAGATTTTGGTGCATACCTGAGGAGATGAGGAGCCGATTGTCTGGGGAGAAGATGGCGTCGTGCAACGATATCGCATCGTTTTTTGTTTCTTCAGGGAGGGCGCATGCGCTAACTTTTTCCTTTTTGGTCCCATCGCCGAGGTGCCTTGAGAAGAGACCGATGGAGATGGGGCGTCGCCGTCCTAAGTTCGGAACGGCTGATGAGGTTGGTACAGAACTCGACGACCGCTGGCATTGTTTGACGGGAGGTCGACGCTGCGGCCTGCAAAGCAAGGGTCAGAGACGATTGAGGATGATATTTGAAGCTTGCAAGAGTTACCTCGTTGTCGGATTCAACATAGTCGGCGTCCCAGACGGAGCAATAACAAGTGGGCGCTAAGCAAGAACAGATGTTTTTTCCATTCCGACCACCATCGGACAAAAAGGCTTCGGTGTTGCAGTGCAGACGTACAACCTCGGTGGCAGCGCCTAGCAAGAGGAGGGATCTGGTCAAAGACCGCAGACCGATCATATTCCAGCGCTGTGACTGTGTCCCCGAGCCTGAGTTTGTCGGTGAAGAACAGGCCGATCGGAAGCTGGCCAAGGCCGAGTTACGGGAGCTGGTTGATGGGTGTAGAACTCATACGATGGTGGAGTTCGGCCCAGAGAAAAGCCGTTGGCAGCAGGCAAGGACTGATGGCCGGATAGAATATGGCTTTAGATTGATCATCGTATTCAGAGCTTTGAGTGGATCAAAGTTGGAAGGCAATCTCGAATGATGATGCGTCATTGTAAGCAAACCACAAGAGTAGCATCCCTGGTAAAGCCATAATAAAACCCTTGAACCATGACTAACTTCAGCAGGGGATATCTTGCCGCCGGAAAAGGCCGATGCAGCCTCACCCATAGAGAATGCATCGGCGGTAGATGGGGTCTTGATCTTCTGGTAATCAGCTGGGAAGATTGCTTGAGGAGGAAGTTTCTGGGATGGCCTTGGAGTGTAAACATTAAGCCAGAGCTGTACGAACCACCAAGGACCCCCAATGTGGCCGACAGGCTGGCCGCCGATAGCTTGATTGCCACCTGATGGAGCAGCTGGTAGGTGGCGCCAAGGAGATAGTGCCCTAACGGAATTTGTTTCCTATCGCCAAGCACTCTGCTAGGCATTGCATATTGGTCGTCGGGCCGAGGGTTGCGCCACCAAAGACGAACCGTTCCAACCACAAGTTCAGAAAAGCGACGTGCTCCCGATCATCAACTGGTCCAGTTCCTTTTGTGAAGAGATATGTACCTGACCAGCCGCCGATGTTTTTTGTTTGGAGCCGGTGGCAGCTTGAACCGGAGTTTGAAGGGTTGATGTAGCTTGTCGTGTTCAGGCAGTGAGCATGGTCACATCTAGCAGAGTGGGGGGTCATCGGCCCATGACCAAACAGAAAGGCATTGAGAGCATCAGACCAGAAGTATGAGGCCGATGCGAGCAGAGATTCATTCCTTTCCATATCGGCCAAGGAGAGGTTTGATGCAGTGGGCCGATGTGAGATTCTTCCAATAAGATCCTCTTTGCGGCCGATACTCTGATGTACCAATCTCTCCATCCAGGCAATCTGCTCGGCCAGGACCTGAAGCTGTTGGTCCAGTCACTGACCAACATGGCTGAGTTCTTGAAGGGAGTGCGTTGGGTTCGGCACTGATAAATCGGTGGGATCTTCACTGCCCATGGGCCATGATAGAAAAAGCAGGGGTAATCGGCAGCCGGAATCAAGATCTGGGCTCTGAGATGCTACAGTAGACAAAACACGACGAAGAACAGTGAAGAACATGGCAAATCGGGTTCGTACAGATTGCAGATTGGGAAAAAGTAACCGGGTGAGAAGATTACCTCAGGAATTACAGATGCTGTTGCCATCGCGGAAATAGGAGAGGTTGCCGGAGTCGACGGATGGAGAGAGAGGTGCAGTAATTCGTCTAGATTCGCTAGAGCTTGGTGGGATGTGGAAGATGAAGCGTGGTGCTCTGGTGAGGTGAAAGTATAAAAAAAAGGGCAAGAAGATGAAGCGTTTTATAAAGGTATGACAGCCGAGCGGGAATTGAGGCCTTGGCACTGTTTCAAACATTTATGGCAAGTGGGCTATCTTGGGCCGCCTCGGTATGGAGAAATCTAGAGGCCCAAAGTTGGAAGAATTTCGGAATCCTACAGAGGAACTCCGAAATTGGAGGGCATGTGTTAACGCCAAAATTTGGTAAGGACCTGTATCATATTCGGTCAAGAGGACGGTTGCAGTCGGATAATGGAAATTGATCCAAGAAGCAGACCGAGTCTGAGGAAGACCGTGAAGACCGCGCGTGGCAGTTAATTACTATAGTTATTAGAAAAAGTTTATTTCTTTTAGGAAACCTGACCTCGTGTCCGGTCAGGTCTCGTTAGTGTTTTCTGTTATAGATAGGAAATCATATATCGTGTCCTATAAGGACTCATGTAACTCGGATATATACGTATGCCCGGGACCTTGTAATCTATCACAACGATCAATACAAATTCGGCGCATCCCACCCCTCCGACGGGATCCTGCTTCTCGAGCCGGGCTGCATCGGTTAGTCCGAACTCCAGCGAGAGGTAAGTCTCGTCACACCGACTACCAATCGGCTAGGACTTCCTCGGTTAGGTCCGATATTCTAGTCGGTTATGGTAGTCGGCTTACCACGATATATTTACTTTATCTATGGCTGCATCAGTTTAGTTTGATCTCATAGATGACTAGGTATATCACATCACGTGTGCACAGATTGTATCGACTTATTGGGAGCGATTATCATCAGTTCGTGCTGCATCGGTTAGGTCCGACCTACTGAACTGCTAGTGATAAGTCGATCCTGCTGAGCCGATGCGTTGTGTGCAGGCGCTTTATCGGAGTGTATAGCCGATAAGTTATTTTCATCACGATCGCATTATATCTATCGACTCATCGAGGCATTGTTATTATTGTCGGTCTGTGCTGCAACGGTTTAGGTCCGATCTACTAGACTGACGATAATAGCTTTACTCTTAATAAGCCGATGGTGTTGTGCGATGGTGTTATCGGAGTGTTTAGCCGATAAGTACCTGTTAAAGCTGACTACATTTATTCATTGTTTTATCCTGTGTTCGCTTTATTAAGCAGTCGGCTAGCTTATCAATTATTTATCATTTACGTTATTGCATATTTTATTATTTGTTCTTGCCTGTATTATTGTCACAATCGGCTAAGGATAGCCGATGGGTTCATTCTGCCGATCCAAGCACAAGTACAAGCAGGTTCCCGGCACGACCCCATAAGGGCACGGGCATGAGCCCGGGTAAGGACCAGTGCATGGGCCCGGACAGAGACGAAGATCTTGGGAGCCGATATGAGCAAGGGCCCGGGTGCAGGCATACCTTCATAATAATACCAGTAACACTAGATCATGATCAGCTAGGATCTGTTTGATTTATTCATGTGTTATACTTGCTTATTTTATCTAGCCTATAGCCGGTTTTCGAATATCTATTCGATGATCGGTTGGCATGATATTTGTTTATTATTACATTATTGTCCTTGCCATCATCGGTCTTAAGCCGACGTATAAGTGCTACAGTGTACATCGGCCATCGGCTGATGAAACGAGTCTAGATCGGCTTCCAGCCGATTGGCTCATTGATCTAACATTTTCCTCCTTGTCAATTACAGGGTCAAATTGACTGGCACGCCTACGAACCTCAAACTTTAGGACCTGCACTGGAGTGAAGCAAATCTCCCAGGCCTTCGCGTGTCACCCAGACGCCGAACCAGGACCCGGCGATTTTCGGCGTCAACACCTGGCTGATCGGATCGAGTCCGGTTCGGACAGGGTGAGGTTGCCGAACTTGTCGGTGACGAAGTTGAGGCTCCCGAAGCTGATTGTTTGCCCGGGGAAGAAGCTGATGCCGTCGACTCCGGTTATTGGATCCATCAGGCTTGATGAGATGATCTCAACGAAGCTCCTACCTGGCGCGTCAACTGTCGATATTTCGTACCAGCAAAAAATATATAGGGCTACTCGTGAGACCGAAACTCGATGGATTGCAAAGGAACACGAAAATTTTATATTGGTTTAGGCCCTCGAGATGAGGTAATACCCTACATCCAGTTGTGGTGTTTTTCCTTTGAGGATGTATGACTTCTTCTTCTTCTGCCCTCAGGGGGCGCCCTGCCTCCTCTTATATACTGGGGCACAGGGTTACAAAGTAGGAGTCCCAGTTGGACTACGACCAAGGGATCTCCTTCTAGGAATACAACGGGTCCGACTAGGACTGTATCTTCATGTCGTACAAGGTTAAGTCCGCCGAGTCCTATTATATCCCTAATTACAAGGCTAGGTCCATCCTCTCTCCGAATGGCCCATATGCTTGTCATGAGGTACCCGGGGCCCATGGCCTCCACATCACCGTTGACCATATTGAACCCATGATTTAAAATTTTTTGATTTATGAAATATGCATATTTAGGAACACGATCAATATCGGCCACGATTCATAATCAAATCCGTTAGGACCAACCTACTTCCTGCATATTTACCCGCCTTGAGTAAATTGATGCCCCGTCCCTTGTAACCCCGTCGTCCTGGTATTCGTACTTGAGTACGAGTATCGACGACCCCATTATATTTAAACCAAAAATATGACGATGGGAAAACTAGGGTTTATTTGATTTTAAATCTCAACATCCTTGGTCAAGCGTTTGTGAAATAAAAATAGTTTTATAAAACTTGGTCATGGGACGTCGCTGCCTGTGTGGCTTCTACAACACGTGGCACATAAGGACCAATTCCTTGGGGAATTGCACTGATCATAATATAGTGCGACCACACGGGTGGAATGGGATGCCCTGGCTGAGTAATTAGTTCTCAGGATCGTTCGGTTGCTAATAAATGTGGGAGTGACTGGGTGCCATGAGGACGATATACCCCCGTCCCTGAGTACCGGAAATGAGTTCCGGGTACTTGGTTGAGTGAACCCATTTATAGGGCAACGTGCTATCCTGGGAAGGCTTCGGAAAGGCCCTGTCGCGAACCTCCCCACTTGGCCAGTGTGGGAGCAAGCTCGCGTCGTGTGAGTAAAGCGTGCACCCTTTGCAAAGGTTTATAAACTGTTCGAACAGCCGTGCTCACGGTTACAGGCAAATGTGAAGTGATTCCTCTAGCGTAGATTTTATTTTACAAATATCTGTGCAATTGTTTTGCGGGTTGGGATTCGGTACTAGAATCAATCTGTGTGACCGATGGGTGGCCTGTGTGGCCTGAAACGAGTTTGTGTGGCCCAGGGTGTTGAATGCCACCATAGTAGAGATGTTTGAGTTAAGTGACAGTTTTTAAATGAGAATACACCTAAATGGAGGTACTAGTGGAGAGTACACTCCGAATCGGAATATGTGACAAGTCTCCGACTTGTGAAATGGGTTGAGACGCGAGTCTCTTCTTGACTAACTTATTTGTGGTGAGTTGTTGCAAAGCAACTCACGGAATGGATTGAAGCATGAGCTTCTTTCCGACAACTTAAAGAGCTAACTTAGACATTTTCCAAAAACACAAAATCTTTGAAATTCTCTTTTACAAAATGACCCTAGCCTTCTTTGCTAACCCCCTTGCATGCCATATATTTTCTGTGACTTGCTGAGTACCACGCGTACTCACTCCTGCTTACTTTTCCCCCTCAGAAGTCTATGAAGATGAAGACCCGACCCTCAGCGAGTATTATCAGGAACAAGCCGAGTACGACGAGTTTTAGGGTTTTGGTCTAGATCCCAAGCTTTGCTTGTGGGTATTAGGTCTATCCGTTGCCTACTTTTGTAATGTGTTGTTATATGCCTCGAGTTCTATCCAGACTACGACCTATGTAAAGACTATGTGAAATAAATAAAGCAGGTTTGGCAATGATCCACCGGTGTCCTATATGTACCAGCTGGTCTCCTGGGACTGGTACGGGTATTACAGGTAACAGCGTTTCTCTTCTGTTGGCTTATACGGGTTAACGGGAGAGGGGCGTTACATTGCTGCTCTTCATGGCAACAAGCCACCATAAGCATCATCATAAGAGCATCTCTAGTAGGGACCCAAAACACAGCTCCAAATAGTTTTTGGGTGTTGAGCTAAAAATACTAGGTCCAGCAGGGACCCTACTAGGGCCCTCAAAATGAGGAGGCCCCCAAATCTTTCCCCCCAGTCCTATGGGCACTAGACCACAGCCACTATTGACGTTTTTTGGTGCGTACGACAATTCCCCCACCCACGTTCCCGCACCATCAACATCTGGGAAGAAGATCGAAAAAAAAGTGAGAACCCTATCTCACTCTCACCTGGCTGGCCGCTCTGCTGCACTCGCAGTAGTGCTGAATAGGATGAATGAATACTACTGCTGCTACTTTTTTTATATATGTGAGTATGAATGAATGGATGACAACCAATACTGCTGCTGCTTTTTTAAAGCAATAGTGTTCTGAAGTGGACTATAGAGTCAGCAATGTTGCAATGCAAGTGCAAGATAACGGTGTTGATATATCCTCTCCTTGGATGACTGTGTAGATGCTTAGATATTTTTTCCTCTAGAAAATATATCTTTTTTTTGTCTTTATGTATGACTTTTTTGCTGTGATCTTTTATTCGCTGAGTGTATTGAGTATCCTTTGTTTGCTTGCATATAATGTGTGGTCGATAGGACACTTGGTACAAATCTACTGTAGTTACTATGTTAGGTTCTAACTTCTATAGAGTAAAATAGCAACTTTGCTAGCATAGTATGTATTGGTTATTTTTTTGATAATAAATTGACTGTTACCATGGTTTGTAGTTTATAAAAACCTTTACTGCAACTTGTCAATTTATCTACCTATTGTAGTGACTAGATTGCAATGGCTAGTGGAGGTGAGTCTTTTCTGCACATGATAACTGAGGACACTGATGTCGATGCATTTTTCTTGTCAATGCATGGTGGAGACATAGATAATTCAACCAACAGTGCAAAAGGAAGCACCAAAAGTTCAAGCAACTATACTCATCCAGAGGACATCCAATTGTGCATGTCATGCGGGAGCATTAACACATATCCTATTACAGGCAATGAGCAACCCGGGAAGGCGTACTGGAAAAGGATTGCGAAGCATTACTATGCCAACCATAATTTTGAATTTGATTGAAATGCAAACTCTCTTGAACACCATTGGGGTGCCATTTAGAAGTCGACAAGCAAGTTTTAAGCTTGCTATAATCAAATTGAGCGTCGACATCCTAGTGGCATACATATAAAGAGCATGTAAGTTGACTTGTCTATAGATTATTTTAAACAACCTTGTATGAATACGAACTAACACTTGAACTTTTCTATAGCTTCTTGAAGCGCAGGCATTGTACTCATCCAAGGAACCAAATAATAGGGGCTTTCAGTTTGTTCACTGTTGTATGAAGGTGAGGAATTTGCCGAAGTTTCAAGAACTAGAGTCCCACAAGAGGCCAAGGTCCAACAAGTCTTCAATGCCATTTGAGGGAGCTAGTGAAGGAGACAATAGTGACAAAATTACGACTCCTGATTCATTGGAGCCTAGTGCTAAAAAGAGACCACCAAGCAGGAAGTAAGCAAAAGAGAAGTTAAAAAATGGAGGAGAAGCTAGATTGTACGAGGAGGCAATGAAAGGTTTGGCTGAAGCCAAGGAGAAAGAAGTGAAGTTGAAACAAGAGAGATGGAGGGAGACTAAGGAGTTTGAGGAGCGCAAGATCTTGTTGGCTAAGCGCAAGTTAATGTGGGAGCAAGAATAACAACTCATGTTCTATGATGTCTCCACTATGGAACGGGATGTGAGGACATATGTGTTGGCAATGAGGGCACAGATTGTAGCTTCTAAGATGGCTTCCCTCAATGGTGGCGTTGGTGGTACTAGTGGTGGCTCTGGTGGGGTAGTGATTGCTTTGGTGGTGAAGATGGCAACAATGGTGGAGTTTGACATCCTTGATGCACTTTGGTGATGCTTTTCATGGAATACGTTCGATTTTGTGTTATTTGCTATTAGGATATATCATTTCACGGTTGAACCATTTGGCCTTTGTAGCCTCTATGTGTTAATTTTCACTATGATTTATGTGTCATGTGTTAGTAGGATATGTCATTCCACTATTGAATGGTTTTTATCATTGAATCAGTCATGATTGTAGCATGTGTTATTTTCACTATAAAATGCTTATGAACTTGGATATGTGTGTGATTGTGGAGATTTATTTATGTGTCATGTGTTAGTACGATTTTTAGTATGATTTTTTCAATGTTGATGTCAATGATTTTTGTAGATGAACTTTTCTGATGATGATGATCTTCTTCGTCAATGATGGGAGGAAGAGGAGGAGTCTAATGATGATGACTACTGCATTGCGGCTGCTCTACATGGAGCATGAGAGGACCAAAAGAAAGCGTCGTGGTTCAATACCAGGTTAGCAGATAGTACACAGACACAAGTTTGCTGGCAATTTGCATATAGTGGCAGATTACTTTGCAGATCCTCCTATATACAATGCAAAATTCTTTAGGAGGAGATTCAAAATGTCAAGGGAGATTTTCTTATGCATATTGGCTAGTGTGGAGGCTCATGATGACTACTTCAGGCAGAGACCAAATGAAATGGGCCTTCTTGGTGCCACTGCATTGCAGAAGGTGTATGACTCATTTTGCATGCTTGCATATGATATTCCAGCTGATAGTCTAGATTAAGTCGTGAGGATTTTGGAGAGCATCATGATAGAAGCTTTTAAGCACTTTGTCAAGGCTGTGGTTGACGTATTTGTTGATCAGTACATGAGGGCACCAACTGTTGATGATACTGCGAGATTGTTGGCTATAAACACTCAAAGTGAGTTTCTTGGCATGCTAGGTTGCATTGACTGCATGTACTGGAGGTGGAAAAATTGCCCAACTGGATGGAAAGGGCAATATTCAGGGCATGTGGATGGGCCAACCATGATTCTTGAAGCTGTCGCATCCAAAGATTTATGGATTTGGCATTCTTTCTTTGGCCTACCAGGTTATCTCAATGATATCAATGTCCTACAAAGATCACCACTCATTCAAACGCTTACCTCAGGGACAACACCGAATGTGGAATTTATAGTGAATGGTAACAAGTACAACTTCTGTGAAGACATTTTAGAATCCACAAGGCAACAAGAGAGTCCGTTTCACAAAAGTTCAAGAAGGAGTGAGAATGGATGTTGAGAGAGCATTTGGTGTCCTACAAGCTCGCTTTGCTATGGTGAGGGATCTTGTTAGATTTCGGGACACAGAGACCCCATGGTACATAATGGTAGCTTGTGTGATCGTGCATATTATGATCATTGGGAGTGAGACAAAGATGATGACTTTGACTACGATCAGGAGGATGGCGAGGTGCCGAGGGGGGACGAGTACTAGCAACGTTATAAACCCCTTTTGGAGGAGTTCCTAAAAATATATAAAGATATAGAAAACAAACAAGTGCATGAGCAACTTCGAGATGATCTTGTGGAGCACTTGTGGGCGCTTTATGGTGCTTAGTAGTTTGTTTCATTGTATTTTTTATGGGCTATTTTGAGTCTTGAACTTTTGCTTGCAGGATATGTCATTTCCATGTTTCTAAATTTTGAATAAAAATTTGAATTGTGCTGTTTCAAATTATTAATTTGTATATAGATGAATTCTATGCATTATAAATATTTATGTTTCAATTATTATAGTGTCAAACTAAGTATATACATATAGTCTATAACGAAATACAATGGAAAAAGAAATGAGTGCTATTACTAGAGTTCGAGGCATTTTTGGGGTTCAAAAGAAATTGGGGCAGTCCCCATTTAACCTTTGGGGCTCTAAAATAATGCCCTAAGCATAATAATCATCATAAATCACCAACCCATGTCCCAATTTCATAAACACCTTTATAAAACACAAATCTATACTCATGACACATCACTATGCCGCTCATGACTTCGAGCACGACTAATCGATTAGTTTTGACTTTGCAGAGTTTATATAGCTTACCCACATGATATGAGCACTCAAGTTTGTTTCATGCTGCACAAAGAACTACCACACTCTACATGTTGAATATGGTCTAGAGGTCACAACATAGCCTTTACATTGCTCGATGCCTAGCCTTGCACCAGCGATGGCGAGTGGAAACCCACATCGAGAGGCTACCTCAATGCCGCTAGGTGGTGGGCCCACGCCTTAAACCTAACGCCGTGGCCGCAACCCATCTGGTTCCCCACGAGGCACAACACCATGTATGTACAGACTTAGACGCCTACACCGTTATGGGTCGTAAGTAGTTCCTATGAGCTAATACAACAACTTAACTCATACTAAATCGGCCTATCAAATATAAGGCTAAGCATTGAACAACTTAATGAGCTAAGGCCATCCCATACTAGCACATATGGTTGTATGGTAAACAATAGAGGGTGACATAGAGTTTGGTCCTTAATCGACTTAGGCGAACACTCCCCCTATGGACATGCAACTACCACTATATGCACGTCACTTGCTGCCCAAGTTTAAAACCACATTTTCCATCATTTTAGTTAACAATTACACAGAGAAATCACCTCTGTCCAAAAGTTATAAAATTCCCAATTTCCCATTTATAAAGTGATCAGAACTTCTATTTACTTATTTCTAGGCATGGCTAAGCAATTTGCATTTATATAAGCTTGTATAATCCCAAATGAGCACAAGTAAAGTACTCTAACCAATCCTAAGGGTACAACCAGCAAGGAATTCAAGTTCTCAAGGTTGAATATGTAGCAGTTAGGTTATAACTACCAATTTCCACATTTTAAATATTGATAGCTGTAATTATGCATGTAATTTTGCAAACAACACATTTCATTTCCTAAAACATAGGATTCAATTTGTTTAAAGGAAGAGGGGAGAACACTTTCCTTACGCTTGGATACCATGGGCATCAACTATTCCACTCCTTCACCAATTTTAAATACGTTCTCTAGAAAGAAATTAACGCATAATTAAATAAATAGCAAATAATGCAAAAAATCCAAAATGCTCTAATACGCATGAGGTTCACACAGTGGTTAGGTACTAACCTAAAGTGAATTTAGGTGAAATAATTTCTATTTTATCGCTTTGCATTTGTGAGTTATGAATTTTACAAGTTCTGTGCTAGAATACGTTATTTATTTCTTAGACAAGCTTTAAAAATATTTTTAAGAGGTAATTTTGTCAAATCCTTCTTTATAGAATTAAAGAGTACTATTTTCAATGAAGTGTGGTGAAAGAGATTCTAATTTAGCATTTGACATTTGAGATATATTGTTTTTAGAACTTTTATACACAAATACGTCTAACTATGATTTAATATTAAATATCCAGCTTACACCAATGTGTGTGGAACCTATGCAGTGGTTTGGTATTGGTCTTAAACAAATTTTGGTGAATAAATTTCTATTTTATGAACTTTTATTTAGGATATATGAATTTTGTAATTTCTAGACATGTATATGGTATCTATACATGTATTTTAACATACATGTGTTTTGGGTCTAAGTTCTATGAAATCTAGCCTTATAGGATTAAAGAGGAATGTCTTGTGAACTTACTGCTATTTGGTTTACCTTATTTGAAGTTAAGATAAATTCTTTATAATTTGAGAAGTTCTTGTACATCTTATATCCTATATAAAATATTTATCCACTGCACAATTTATAAAGGTGTTTTACATATAGTTTTAGTAAATCCTCTGTTTTCAGAATTAAAAAGCAAAATATTATGAAGCTAAAAAATTGGATTCACCTCATTTGGATCTAATATGAACTATCTATGATTTTTAGAAGTCATTACATATTCTATACACTGATTAAAGTATTTATCTATTACCTAGTTTATAAAGGTGGCTTCTGTACAAGTTTTATCAAGTTTCAGTTTAAAGAAATAAAGTGCAAAACTTTGTGACTCTATCCAATCTTGATTTACCAAAAATTGGAGCTAAGGTGAATTAGTCATAAATTTTAGAAGTATTTATGGACATTTACATATTACTTTATTTTTTTTGAAGTATTTTAAGTACTAGATCTTCCAGATCTTAGTCTACAGGAATAAAGTGCATAGTTCTATGATTCTATCAAATATTGAGTTATTCAATTTGGAGTAAATATGAACTTTCTAGGGATTTCACAAGTTTACTCATTTTTTAGTTGAACAGATAATGCATTAACCATTTTCCTATAATTTTCCAGATTTTTAAATACACCGGTCCACATGTCAGTGAGTGCCATTTTGTACTTAAGCCCCTCAGATTTCTAGAAATACAACCCTCGGATTTCCAACACTATTGAATTTGGCATTTGGTATTCTACATCATTATTTATATGCTTAAGTGATTATTTGGATGCGAATTTTGGTGGTTGTAGAATTGATAGAAAACAATATAATGTTGCTTAATCAACTGTTGAATCTGAATATGTTGCTGTTGCTAGTTGTTGTTCTTAGATTTTTTGGCTTATTTCAACTTTAAAAGATTATGGTCTTACTTTTGAGAAAATTTCTCTCTTTTGTGATAATACAAGTGCTATTAATATTGTTAAAAATCATGTACAACATTCATGCACAAAGCATATTGATATTCGGTTTCACTTTTTGAGAGACCATATTGAGATATTGGTCTTACTGAAGTTTCTTGATATTAAATTGTAATTGGTAGACATTTTTACTAAGCCTTTGGATTCTTCCCCTTTTGTGTTTCTTGAGGAGAATTGGGTATTATTCTACCTTTTGGCATGATTTGAGGGAGAGTTTTTATGCTTTTTCTTGCTTTATAAAATATAAAATAAAAGAATAAAAAGATGAGAAAAGAAAAGCTTTAATTTTATCTCTAGTATATTCTTGTGCTTGCTAGCAATATGAGTGGGGTCTTTTGGTCACTAGTTTAGCTTGTGTGCATTCTAATCTTTACGTGAGTCTTTGATGTTGCTTTTAAGAGATATGATGCATGATACTTAAATTCTTTTACTTGAATTAAGTAAATATGCAATATTGACACTAGTGCTGGTTTGGAGGGATTATGTGTCATAGCCCGATTTTTCAGGAATTAATAATTAATTAATAATTGATTTTCTAGAATTTATATTAAATCGTAAAGCAAATCAGTTAAGAAAAGTAAAAATGGGAAATAAAAATTTTCTTTAATAAATCATTGTCGAAATCATTTTTAATAGACTCGTTGTGTGTAATTACACTCTCTAAAGTTTTCTCGGATTTTTTGGAGCTCCAGAATTAATTTTAATATTACAAAGATCAATTTCAGTAATTATTTAAATAATTCCTAATTCCTTTTCTCGGGTCGTTCTCTATCAAATCCCTTTGTACCTTTTTTGGTTGTCATTCCTGAATCTTTGATTCCCTGAAAGGTCCGACTTTGGGAAAATCTTGAATATATTCAATTCCTTTATTGAATATCCATATTTTCTTTTTATTTAAATGTCCTTGGTCTCCACAAAAATCCAAATCCTCAAGTACTTCGGAGTATTACCAATTCCTGGATCACATAAAATATTCCTGAGATTTCCATTCCCGAAAACAATACCAAAATATTTGAAATATTTAAATATTCCAAATGTTTTCCTAAATTCTAATATTCCAAAATCCCGAGGAGTTGGGCAGTTACCGATGCTCCAGAAATATTCCCCTGAAACTCTGAATGTGCCCATTCCTTTTTTCTGAATCCCATATATATATATAAATAATCCAAATATCGGAATATCCCAAAAGTTCTGAATATTTCTATAATTTTTAATTCAGAAATATTTCTCAAATTCCTAACTTTCAATTTCGCAAATTTTAAGTTTTTCCAGAAAACCCCCTCCCTTTTCCTTTTTTCCCTATCTTTTCTTTTCTTCGTTATTTTTTCCCTTCTCTTTCCTGTTCATCTTCTTACTCCCGGCCTCCTCTCTCCTCTCATCTCCCTCCTCTTTCTCTCTCTCCCTCCTGGACTGCGTCCAGCCGAGCCCCGGCCTGGCCTGCGCGCCTCTGGCCCTCGCGTGTCTGCCGCCGCCCTTCCCGGCCCGGCCTGCCACCGCCGCGCCCTGCCCCGGCCCCGCGCCTCCCGTCGGCCTCGGCCCGCAGCTGCGCCGCCCCCTGGCCACGGTCCACGCCGCCCGTGCGCCGCCTCCGCCGCCAAAATCGGCGCCGCCCCACCATATAAGCCGCCGCCCCAGCGTCTGCATGCCCTAGCCCACCTTGCCTCTCGCGCTGCCGCCCCTGTGCAGCCGCCGCCCAACTGCCGCTCGCCGCCGCCGGTTGACGGCCGTCGTCGTCGTTCCGTGCCGCCGCCTGGTGCCCTGCGCCTTAGCCACCGCCCCTGCCCGTGCGCCCTCGCCACTGCCCCGCCGCCAGCTCCCTGCCACCGCCGCCCCTGCTCAGGAGCGCTGTGGTTCGGAATCCCCAGGCCGCGCCACCACCCCCTGCTCGCCTCGGTGCCCATCGGTCGCCGCCCCTTGTGCGTCGTCGGCGCGGCCGTTTGGACGTCGTCGTCGCCATCAATAGCTCCCCGCCGCCGACATGGGTGAGCACTCTTTTTCCCCCGTGCCTCGCATCGTCGCCGGTTGTCGTTGTCGGTATCCCGAGGCTCTCCTCCTCCTTTTCCTCTCTACCGGGTGTCGCCGTAAGGTCGAGGCCATCCGCGCCGTCGCCCAGCCTGCGCTATCTCGGAGCCGCCTCCCTCCTCCTCATCCCGAAGCCATCGCCCGCCGCTGCTCCAAGGCCGTGACGCCGGTGAGCCCCGTCGAGGCACCGATCCCGTGCCGCCCTTCTCCCTCGTCTTCTTCCCCTCGGCATCGTGGCCGCCGTCACTGCCCCGATGCCACCGCTCTGCTCCTGTGCACTGGCCTCACCATCGAGCGCCGCCGGTCGTCGCCGTTGAACGCCGTCGTCCTCACCCATCTTGCCGCGCCAGAACGCGTCTGCGCCGCAGCGTCGTGAGATCATCGCGCCGGCGTCGGGCGCAAGCGTCCTCCCTGCCATGTGCCACTGCTAGTGGGCCCTGCTGGCATCTTTTTTTCTTTGTGGATGACGAGTGGTCCCCACATGAGTTCCTCAGACCGACACGTGGGCCCTGGTGGTTTTTCTCTGCTTTGTATGGCACGTGGACTCCGGTGAACGCTTCTTCTAGTCGTTACGGTCGTCGATCCTTTGAGACCAAATTCGGGCTGTCCGATCTATATAAAATACCAAGCCGATCGCAACCGATGGATTGCCTAGGTCGAGTCTCTACTGTTAGATCCACATGTCTAAATCCGATACCATGTCAGTTCTAGCTAATCCATCTCATCTGCCATCTTAGACCTTTTGTTTACGTGGCAGTCCACATAATCTCTGGATCACCACTCCATCTTACCCTTGGTCTGTGAACCAAGTCCACATAAACCAAGTCTATAATAGTGGGGCCCACTACTGTACACAGCTAAAAATATCTATTTTAATTCAAAAATCCAGAGAATATTCTTTTCCCCGTTCCCTTCGGATTTCCTCTTAATTTAAACTTCCGGAGGTCGTATCTTTTCTGTTCAAAGTCTCATTCGACCTGTTCTTCTTTCTAAATTTATTTAAAATCATAATCTACCTGTTTATGTACTTTTTATGTTCTGTTTATTTGAAGTGTCTTAGGGTTTTTTCTCGTTTTGCGTATAGTCACATATAATCACTGTTTTGGAAGGAAGCGAAGATCGAGGCAGGGTTTTCGAAGGATCGCCTGAAGACTTTTCTATTGTAAGACAAGTCACACGACAATCCCTTTGAGCATGTTGATCCCATTTGTGAAATCTATTTTATTTTAACGTTATTGCATGCAAGTTTTGGAATGTCATTACGGGTATTTATTTATTATCCTATAATCCTTGATTATTGCTATTTTTTGATTGATGTCTTTACCTTGATACCCTGGGTAATTAATATTGACTAGCGGGATGACTATTTAATAATCTAGCTAGATTATTTAGGTTTTGCTTAGCCATGCCTAGAAACTGTAGCATCATTTTATGTGGGTAACTAATGACTCATTTACGGTTAAATAATGATTAATGGCTATGTTTCTCACGACAGTTGGTCGTGGCTATGTAATTAATTGTGTCAACTAAAATGTGACTGATTGGTGGGTTGTGAGCACCAGGTTTGTGATGTTGCTAGCGGTGCTCATGACAGTTAAGGACTGGTTCGCGGACTTCTTGTTGCGAAGCATTTACCGTACTAACCACAAGCCAGAATGGGCAACGGCTAGACTTGTAGTGTAGCGAGTTCAACAGGAGGCACCACGGTGTGTTGTGGTTGTGTTAATAAGACCACCATGGCTGCGTCAATAAGTTCATGTTTCGGGCGTTGAATTGTCTTCCTGTTTAGGAACTTGATCAGTTCCTGCCGGAGACTGGTAGTTCAGCGGGTGTTGTTCTGTTGGGCGAGTTGTATGAAAGGTCTTGTCATGGTTTCTCCCTTTGCAGTACCATAGTGGTATTTCGGGGCATGGTGATATGTGCGGAATCATGTCTTGTGGGTAAATTGGTACACCTCTGGCCAGAGTAAAACTATTCGGATAGCCGTGCCCATGGTCAATGGGCGGGCCTAGTAATGTTTTCTGTGATTAGTCCCACAATGCTTAATGATGATGATAAATAGTGGAAACTTGATAGCTCCAGTTTGGAGGGTTATGGTTTTGGGCCTGAACTGCGTTGGAGTGCTGATCAGAGATTGGTTAAATGTTGATAATAATTAAACTATACTATTTTTCAATGTTTATAAATGCAAATGTTTTAAATGCTATTTTATGCAAATAAGCCATACTATAACTTTCCTTTGGATTCCTGTTGGCTTGTTGAGTACGGTGGGTGGTACTCAATCTTGCAATATTACAATCATCAGACTGAAGCTTTGCGAGGAGGAGAAGTTTGGTGTTTGGCTTATACCCCAGTTGAGCTGCCTGTGGCTTGGTGCTGAAGCTACACTAGTTGCCGTTCCGCTGCTGTTTTCTTCAGTGTGAGGACTAAGCGCCTCTATTGTAAGTATTTATTGTTATTACGTTTTGGTTATGTTTATCAAATTGTCGATTTGTGTACCTCGGCTGATTCCTGGACGAGGATTTATTGCACAAATTAGCTTTAGAAATTCTGGTGAATTTCTGGGCGTGACAAGTTGGTATCAGAGCCAAACTTGACTGTAGGATAAGCTAAATGGTCAAACCTTAAGGACATCTTTTCTGAAAATCTAGTTGTGAAAAAAAATTCTTCTCTTATCTACGGAATTCTCTACAAAATTTTTATCCATCCTCCCTTTCTCCTTCAACTGGTTTAGTGGTTAAACCTGGTGGCTACAACCATGAAGATGCTAGAAGTGGATGATAGTGTCAACCTATTGAAGTCATTCCAAGCATCGGAGAGCGTCAAGGAAGATTCTTGGATCCAAGTTGTCATGCCGTCTACGTGGAACGAAGACTTTGTGCAAGGAACCCATCCTAACCCAAACCTCCCTGGTGACCCTTGAAGAGTAGCGACGTTAGATGTAGCACGTGTGTTGCTTGCTTGTGTGTAGGTATGGTTTAGATCTAGGGATGTAATCATACTAGGTTGTTTGCCTAATCAACCTGAACTGTAACTGCTTACTCACATCACATTAGTAGTACAACATGCTTAAGGTCCTTTCTATAGTGTAACCCTCTTCTTTCTCTCTCCCTGTCACCTACAACAGATGGTCGACACTAGGAACGGAAGTTACACAGAGAACAACAACAACAGGGTGGTTCTAGCACATAGAACGACGAAACAACCACCCATATCCCCAACATGCCGGAGAACCCCACGCTTGCTCAAGTCTTAGCTAACCAGACCCAGTTAATGACCTTGATGATGCAAAGGATGCAAAACAACCAAGCTCAAAATCAAGCACCAGCTCCACCCCACTCCAAGCTGTCTGAGATTCTTCGTGTAAGGCCACCTACGTTTTCAAACACTACTAACTCAGTGGAAGCTAGTGACTAGTTGCACGCTATTGAGAAGAAGCTGGAGTTGTCTGAGTCTCAAGGGTTCGGGATCAATTGTTGATGTTTTGTATCGGCAATAATAATATGGGGCTACTCGTGAGACCTAAACTTGATGGATTGCAATGGAACACGAAACAATTTATCCTGGTTTAGGCCCTTGAGGTGAGGTAATACCCTACTTCCAGTTGTAGTGCATCGGCTCTGAGGTCTCTCTGGTGAGAGCATTCTGCCCCGGGGGCTCCTTGCCTCTCCTTATATACTAAGGAGGCAAGGTTACATGATAGGAATCCCTATCGAACTCCAACCAAGGGATCTCCTTCTAGAAATACAACGTACCCGACTAGGACTATATATCTTTTCTTATCATACAAGGTAATATGCACCGAGTCCTGTTGTATGCCTAATTATAGGATTAGGCCCATCTTCTATCCAAGTGGCCACAAAGCTTCTCATGACGTACCCTAGGCCCATGGCCTCCACATCAATGCACATAGAGGTGAAGATTCCATATGGCATACAAGAGGAATTGTGTGCATATGGAAAGAGGAGTTTATTTTAGATAGAAATCCAAGATTGGAAATTTTGAGTCCTACTAGGATTAGGAGTTGAGTCCTAGTAGGATTAAGAGTTCTACTCCTACTTTGTGTAGAAGGTTTTAGATATAAATAGATGAGGGGTTGAGGCCCTAGTCATAACTTTTGGAAGAGAGAAAAGCTAGGGTTTAGTTTTGAGAGAGAGGAGTGCTTTGTATGCGCTTTGTAAACATATCTTGATGCAATAAAGTTGATCTACTTTGAAGAGCATCTTCGGTGTGTATATTTCTGGATTCCGACGGTTCATCTGACAAGGGCGCAGTGGCGGTCCTACCGGCAGACATACGGTGGTTAGATCAGCACAGAAACGGTCTAACCGGTGCACTCCATCTAGGTTTGAGGGTTTTTTTATTCCGCAAAAGATTTTGGTTTTTGGTGTTCCTACCATTCACCCCCTCTGGTAGGCTTGGTTCTTGTGTTAGATCCTACAAGTGGTATTAGAGCCTTGTTTTCTCTTTTTGGATCTTGACTGATCTTGAGATTTAGCCATGGCTGATCGATTTTCAACCAAGCCGCATGTTTTGATGGAGTTGACTTTCAATTTTGGTGCTAAAAGATGCAATCTTATATTATGTCTCAGGGATATGATATTTGGCAAAAAGTTTCTCATCCTTATGAAATCTGTGGAGGCCATGGGCCTCAGGTACCTCATGAGAGGTTTTGTGGCTACTCAGATGGAGGATGGGCCTAATCCTATAATTGGGGATACAATAGAACTCGGCATATGTAACCCTGTACGACAAGGGAAAGGGGTTAGTTCTAGCTGGGTACGTTGTATTCTTAGATGGAAATCCCTTGGTCGAGTCTGACTGGGATTCCTACCTTGTAATCTTGCCTCCTCAGTATATAAGGAGAGACAAGGAGCCCCTTGGGGAAGAACGATCTTGTCGATGTTTGGTATCGGCAATAAGAATATGGGGCTACTCATGAGACCTAAACTTGATGGATTGCAAAGGAACACAAAACGATTTTATCCTGGTTCAGGCCCTCAAGGTGAAGTAATACCCTACTTCTAGCTGTTGTGTATTGCCTTTGAGGTTTCTCTAGTGAGATTGTATGTTTTCTTCTTCTGCCCTCAGGGGCCTCCTTGCCTCCCCTTATATACCGAGGGGGCAGGGTTACAGAGTAAAAATCCCAGTCAGACTCTGACCAAGGGATTTCCTTCTAGAGCTACAACATACCCGACTGGGACTATATCCTTTCCTTATTGTACAAGGTAATATTCACCGAGTCCTGTTGCATCCCTGTCAATGTTTTGTATCGGCAATAAATATATGGGGCTACTCGTGCGACCTAAACTTGATGGATTGCAAAGGAACATGAACAATTTATATTAGTTTAGACCCTCGAGATGAGGTAATACCCTGCGTCTAGTTGTGGTGTATTGTCTTTAAGGTTTCTCTGGTGAGATTTCTTCTTCTGCCCTTAGGGGGCGCCCTGCCTCCCCTTATATACCGGAGGACAGGGTTACAGAGTAGGAATTCCAGTCGGATTCCGACCAAGGGATTTCCTTCTTGGAATACAACGTTCCTGACTAGGACTGTATCATTTTCTTGTCATACAAAGTTATGTATGCACAGTCCTATTGTATACCTAATTACAAGGTTGGGCCTATCCTCTGCCCGAGTGGCCCGAATGCCTCTCATGAGGTACCCGGGGCCCATGGCACCGATAGCAACCCCTGAGACCTTTATAGTTGAGTCACAGCTGATGCTGAGTGCTCATCCTCCATGGTGCAGAATTCCCGAGTGCATTGCTCCCGAGTACTCTTTGTCCGAGTGCTTCTTCTTCCGAGTCCTGCTTCATGTCAGCAGGCAAAGAGGCTATGATGGGCTTCATAGAAAAATATGAATAGTGGGCACCGAATAGGCGCACCTATTAGGTGTAGCCCCTGACTTTGTGCTTAATTGTGAAATAATTAAACATAAAATCAAAGATCTTTAACTTTGTAGTCTTTTCTGAATAGTATACTACCCAGAAATTAGACTCTTTAGCGTCATATCAGTTGGAAGAATTTTTGCTCAGGGCAATTGTTGGCTAAGCATGTAAGCCGACTATAACTTTTTAGATTTTAACCTAATATGTGGTCAGGTGTGCTTGAGAGATACCTGCATCCCCAATTTTAATGAAGATCAGCTATTGATCTTTATAAGGATATATCCTCAATATCTGGTAAATAATCAAGATACCCGAATATATACACCTGGCTATAGGCTTTGCATGAAGTGTATCTGATTTTTTGATCAGTTCCTGTAAAATAGCACCTGAATCGTGATTTTAACGCGACCAGCGAGTGACCCAATAGGGCATGTTATTTAAGAACTCATATCTTTGGCCTACTACCAAGTAGGCTGGCCCAAACTGACCTACCCAGTGCATCCCTATTTCAGTGTCGGTAACCTCAATTGGTCAGAGGAATCCTTGTCTGCAAGCCTTTTCGACTTATGTTCTGGATGCAGCATGGTTGCCACAGATGCCCGAGTGGATATATTGCAGGATCTGCTTGCCCTCCTCAGGTGTGACACAGTGCATGAGAACTCCGGATGCGCTTTGATGATATAGGTCTTCTCTGATTACGATAAAGGTTTTGCTCCGTCGCTTGATTTGCTCGGCTTCGTTGTAATCGAAGGATTGGGGTCTTCCAGTCTTGAATAATAATGAGCACCTCCGTAGATTATGGGTTTGATGCTGCTCCCGACTGAAAGCTTTAGTAGTGGCTTGTTGCCATGTTGTTGCCAGATAGGTACCCGACCGCTGTGCTAACGCAGGATTCGGCTGGCGACCCTCTTGGGGTATACCCAACCTAACAAAATTGTAGCCGAATAAGGTACCCGAACCTCACATTAGCATAGGATTCGGTTGGCGACCCTCATGGGGCGTACCCTACCCCACAGAGTTATGGCCAAATAAGGTACCCGAACCTTGCATCAGTATAGGATTTGGCTGGTGACCCTCATGGGGTGTACCCTACCCAGCAGAGTGGTACCCGGGCTCCGACTGGTGCCGGAGGTCAGTTATTAGCCGAATAAGGTACCCGAACCTTGTATTAGCATAGGATTCGGCTGGCGATCCTCATAGGGCGTACCTTACCTAGTAGAGTTGCGACCCAATAAGGTACCCGAACCTAGCATTAGCATAGGATTCGGCTGACGACCCTCATGGGACGTACCCTACCCAGCCAAGTGGTACCCGAGCCCCGACTGGTGCCGGAGATCGGTTATTAGCCCACATGGAGCGTACCAAAGTAAAGATGATATTCGAGTCCCGACTGGCGCGAGTACTTGGACAATAGCCCTTGTGGAGCATTCCAAGTAATTCTTGAAGCGTTGCACTCCAAGTGTATCATGGCAAACTAGTCCAGCCCCCGAGTATAGGAGATAGGCTCATAGCTCTGAGTTCTAGTTACGCGTATCCGGAACTGGCCCTGCATTATAAACATATCGGATGAGTAGCATCTGATGAAGAAAACAATCACCCGAAGAAAATTTATGTATTTTACAATAGATGTAAATATGTGTTTCTCCTCTTATTGATATTAAATTCCTCGAGTAGTTGACCCTTTATGTTTAAACACTCTGCCCGATTAGTCATAGCCCCCTAGCGTCGGGAGTCGGCTCATGGCTCTTTCCTAAACACACGTTTTGGGTGACTTGAGTTCATCTTTCATGGAGCAAAGCTTCATGAATCAGAATTTATGCTACTCGAGTACTTTTGCAATCATTAAGAGCAAAAAATAGAAAATGCGTAGAATGTACGCCTATTAGGTGTAAGCTGCTGCGGCATTGCGAGGCCAAGTGAGGAATATTTATCAGAAATCAACTTAACTATTCGGTATTGCACAAGTTGGGATTGGGGATGCCATAGCATTTGAGCTTATGAGCCCCCGAACATGTCACTTGTCATTCTGATAATCTTCAATTCTAGGAGGTTGAAGATAGTTGTGACTGACTACCACAATGAAGTCATCCGACTTGCGTTTGCGGTGCTCGGCTTTAGTCAGGGCTGCGTCATCGGTATCCTTCTGCTCTTTCTGTCGGGGTGCCATTTTTGTCATCAAGGGCCTCAGCAATAGTGTCGGCCGACTCGGCGTATTTGTTCGCCATGTCGAACAAAGCCTTGATCGAGTTAGGAGGCTTCCGAGTGAATTTAGCGATGAACCTCTTGATGAAATCACGAATTGACTCATTCTTGATCATTGGGATTGAATTCCTCTTCTTAGAAAATCTCTTGATGAAATCACGAAGAGACTCGTTCTTCCTTTGACGCAACTGATACAGATCGTACTCGGAAGATGGCCTCTCGTACGTTCCTTGGAAATTGGCGATGAAGCGTTCCCGGAGTTCTCCCCAGGAGCCGATTGATCTCTTAGGAAGTCCTGTTATCCAGGTCCTCGTTGAGTCGGCTAGAGCAACTGGGAGGTAGTTAGCCATGACCTTGTGATCTCCTCCAGCTGCTCAGATCACCAGAGTGTAAACTGTGAGTCAGGACTCAGGGTTGGTCTTCCTGTCGTATTTTTCAATTCCAGTCGCCTTGAAGCCTAACGACTAGTCGACTTGTTGCAGCTCGTGGGTGAAAGCCGGTACACCTTCATCTGTGTGAGGACTCCGACTTTGGCTACGGCAGTGAAACCACTCATGGAGGAAACCAAAGCGCTCATTCTCGTCTTTTAGTAGGCAACGCTCATCTTCCTTGCGTTCACGGTGTCGTGCATTGATGTCTTGCCAAAGATCACGTCGTAGTCGTCCTCGGACGTCCTAGTTATCCCAACAGTAGTCTTGATGTCGACGTCGCCGGTTATTATTGTGGTTGCCGAGTGACGTGTGACGTGACTCCTTGTGCGGTTGAGTAGAGTCGGCCGCTCGACGTCGCGTTGAGGCAGATGAGATCGCCGTTGGAGAAGATGATTTGTTAGTCGGTATGAGTGTGTCGTCCGACCATTGATGCTGTTGGCATGCAGCAGCAGTGAACATGGCTTTAATTCCTGCTATCGTTGGGGTGGCCTGGTGATCAAGCCCAAATTGCAATGTATCCAGTAGAGTTGTAGCAGCCACAACATTCTGTTGAGGAGTTACGAAAACGTCGTGGTCACCGACTCGGGTTTGGAGGATTTGCTGTTGAGCAGTCTGCCCAGCCTTGTGCAGATTGTCGTTGTCAGCATCACGCTCGGCTAGCAGGCATCTTGCGTCTTTCTCCTGTTGTTCTTGCAGTCAGCAGGCTTCCTCCTCTTGTGGTTCTCGTAGTCGGCGTGCCTCCTTGGTGGGAGTTGAACCCTTGGATATCATAAAGACTTCACGTGGCGGAGAGAAGCTTGCCGAACTGCTGCCGTCTTAGAGTCGGAGTCCGACTGAGAGTTGGGGTCGGAATAGTTGAGGGGTGTGATAATGACCCCCACCTCCCTGGACCCGATCTCGAGCGGCTCTGTGCCGTATCCGAGTCGAACTCTAGAGGATCGGGTTTGCCGCATCGGATGTTGATTGAAGGTATCCACGGCGTCGCCGAGTCCGAATGGGAGATTGACGATCTCCTCCTTTCTTAGCCCGTTCTCGGCCGGCTCAAGTCTGAGTCTGAGTAAAACACCAAAATAAAGAGTTGTCCCTAGACTCGGGTATGTTGAAGATTGGCGCAGCAAGTCGATGAGGGTTGCCGTAGTGTTACGTAGGCCGACTGGAGTAGAGTCGGCTTGGTTCCTGGCCGATCGGATCGAGTCCGAGTCAGACAGGGTGAGGTTATCGAATTTGTCGGCGATGAAGTCGAGGCTCCCGAAGGTGATTGTTTGCCCGGGGGAGAAGTTGATGCCATCGACTCCGGTGATTGGATCCATCAGGCTTATGGAAGATGATCTCGCCAATGCCCCTACCTGGTGTGCCAATTGTCGATGTTTTGTATCGGCAATAAATATATGGGGCTACTTGTGAGACCTAAACTTGATGGATTGCAAAGGAACACGAACAATCTATACTGGTTCAGGCCCTCGAGATAAGGTAATACCCTACGTCTAGTTGTGGTGTATTGCTTTTGTGGTTTCTCTGGTGATATTTCTTCTTCTGCCCTCAGGAGACGCCCTGCCTCCCCTTATATACCGGGGGACAGGGTTACAGAGTAGGAATTCCAGTCGGACTCTGAGCAAGGGATTTCCTTCTAGGAATACAATGTTCCCGACTAGGACTGTATCCTTTCCTTGTTGTACAAGGTTATGTATGTCGAGTCCTATTGTATACCTAATTACAAGGTTGGGACTATCCTCTGCCCGAGTGGCCCGAATGCCTCTCATGAGGTACCCGGGGCTAATGGCACCGACAATCCCTAATCATATGGTTAGGCCCATCCTCTGTCTGAGTGGCCTTAATGTCGGTCATGAGGTGTCCGAGGCCCATGACCTTCATAGTAGCCACTAAGACCTCATAGTTGAGTCACAGCTGATGCCGAGTGCTCATCCTCCTTGGTGAAGTCTTCCCAAGTGCTTTGCTCCCGAGTACTCATTGTCCGAGTGCTTCTTCTCCAAGTCCTGTGTTATATCAGCTGGCAACGAGGCTATGAAGGGCTTCTTGGAAAAATATAAATAGTATGCGCCGAATAGGCACACCTATTAGGTGTAGCCACTGACTTTGTGCTTAATTGTAAAACAATTAAACATAAAGTCAAATATTTTTAACCTTTTAGTCTTTCCCAAGTAGTGTACTACTCAGAAATTAGACTCTTCAGTATCATGTCAGCTGGAAGAATTTTTGCTAAGGGCAATTTTTGGCTAAGCTTGTAAGCCAAGTACCACTTCATAGATTTTAGCCCAATATATGGTCAAGTGTACTTGAGAGATACCTGCATCCCGAATTTTAATGGAGACCAATTGTTGATCCTTTTAAGGATATATCCTCAATACCTGGTAAATAATTCAGATGTCTGAACACATGTGTCCAGCAATTAGGCTTTTAAGAAGCATATCTGATTATTTAATCGATTTCTGTAAATAGCATATGCACTGTGATTTTAACACAGCCAGTGATCGGCTCAATAGAGCATGCCATTTAGAAACTCATATCTTGTGGCCTAGTACTGAATTAGTCGGCCTAGACCCACTTATGAGCACAGGCCTCATAAAACGGGGGAGAGAGAAAAGATTCCCCTTCTTTTGTAGTCTACCAATCGTTTCGCCTTCTAGCTCCACGCCCAAATTTTGTGCTTTCCGCCTCACTAGGATTCGCTATAGCTTGCGCCCCCGCTCGAGACTCACTAGAATCTGCTTCGCCGCATCCATTCCTAACCTCCACAAGCCATTCCTCCAAATTTCTTGCTCCCGACGATGCCGAAAGCTCCATTTGAGATCCCCGATATGACCGCCAGAGTCTGGCCGATGTTGGATTGTAGCCCGGTGAAGCTGAAGCTACTGGAGAAGTGGTTGATGCTTGTTGACGCCGAAAACCGCCGGGTGTGCCGAAAAGCTTGCTGACGATCTGGTTCGGCGTCTGGTGACACGCGAAGGCCTGGGAGATCTGCTTAGCTCCAGTGCAGGTCCTAAAATATTTGAGGTTCGCGGGCGTGCCAGTCAATTTGACCCAGCAATTGACAAGGAGATGAGGAAATTAGATTACTGATCCAATCGGCCAGCAAGCCGATATGGATTCCTTCCAGCCGATGCCGCTATGCTCGTGCCCGGGCCTCTGCCTGTACTCGCGCCCGGGTCCTTGTTGGTCCTCGTGCCCGGATCGGCAGCAATTGCGCAATCGGCTATCGGCCGATACGGGTTGATATAGACTCCTCGTAGCCGATAGCCGATGGCACCTGTGTATCGGCTAGGAAATCGATGGTGCTATGAGCAAATAGACAAGATGTCAGCATAACATGTGCATCGGCTAGGAGCCGATTATCAATAGATAAGCAAAATAGTAAGCCAGCCGACTGCCGAGGAAACACATATGCATCGGCTAGAAAACCGATGATAATATAGATGACAAAAACAGTATGGATAATACAGTCGGCTTTATAAAAAGATAACCTATCGGCTAAGCACTCCGATAGAACGTCGCATATACACCGATCAGCCCGACAAGGATAAATCTATTATTATCGATCTAGTAGTTCAAACCTAACTGATGCAGCACAGATCGATAATAGTAAAGGAACCTCAACGAGCCGATAGACCTAATGCAACTGTGATGAAAATAACTTACCGGCTATACCTTCCGATAAGACGCTTGCGCAAAAACCATCAGCCTAGCAGGAACGATTTATCGCTGGCAGTTCAGTAGGTCGGACCCAACCGATGCAGCACGAACTGATGATAAATCGCCCCCAGTAAACTGATAAGATCTACGCACGCGTGATGTGGTATACCTGATCGGCCTAAGAGGTCGGACCGAACCGATGCAGCCGTAGACAGATCTGATACACCGTGGTAAGCCGACTACCATAGACCGACTAGAATATCGGACCTAACTGAGAAAGTCCTAGCCGATTGTAGTCGGGGTAACGAGACTTACCCTCTCGCAGGAGTTCGGACCTAACCGATGCAGCCCCGCTCGAGAAGCAAGAACCCGTTGGTAAAGGGTGGCGATGCGCCGAATTTGATTGATCGATTGATTGATAATTTACAAGGTACCCGGGCATACGTATATATACCCCGAGTTGGTACAGTCCTAATAGGACACGAAACAGAAGTTTCCTAATTATAAAAGGAAAAACTAACAAACCCCGATCAGATACGATATCAGGTTTCCTAAAAATTATCAAAACTACCTAATTAGTAGATAAGGTAATTGACTGCCATGTCGTGGTCCTCACGATTCCTTCCTGAATCTGGCTTCTTCTGATTAGCTTCCAACGGCTGATATATCTTCTTTCCTTAACCAAATCCAATGTGAACCGTGCCAAATTTTGCGTTAACACATGCCCCCAATTCGGAGTTTTGTTATCAAACTTCGAAATTCTTCTTTGTTTGGGCCTCATCATTCCTTCCTGGCCCCTTGAAATCGGCTTCATGAGCCGATACCTTTTGTACTAGGTGTGCTAGGCTCTTGAAGTCTTCTGATGAAAATCTTTCCTTGATCGGAGCCATCAAACCTTGGAATGCTAACTCGGCCAGCTGTGCATCGTCCAGACTTTAAACTATAACATCGGCTTCTAACATCACGAAAACCGCTGGATATATTCTGAGACTGATTCCTCTGGCTTCTGTATTACCGATGTTAAGTCTATCAAAACTCATCTCCTGACTCCCCATAAAGAAATACTTGTGGAATTGCTTTTCCAGATCGGCCCAACCTCGAACTGAGTTAGGTGGCAATGAAGAAAACCATGTAAAGGCCGATCCGGATAATGATAACGGGAAGAGTCTAACCCTCAAAGCTTCTACAGCCGATGCCTCTCCACATTGAGCCAAAAATCGGCTGACATGTTCCACTGTAGATATATCATCTTGCCCTGAGAATTTG
The DNA here is from genome assembly GCA_003991445.1 of Oryza meyeriana var. granulata. Lineage (NCBI taxonomy): Eukaryota > Viridiplantae > Streptophyta > Magnoliopsida > Poales > Poaceae > Oryza > Oryza meyeriana. The sequence continues at coordinate 18,014 of RYFJ01003926.1, read as the reverse complement.
GAGAAGTCTGGTACTCTGTATCGGCGCGGCAACGGAGCTCTATCAAACCAATCTGGATATGGAGGCCGATATATAAATGTTTCCTTCTTCGGTCTTAGACCGAATTGCTCTCTCATCACCTCTATGATTCTTGCTGATAAATCTTCTTTTGTTGGATCTTCGTCGTGATAACGTAGAGGTGGAGTTTGTAGCCGATTCTGATTCTGATATTCCCTCTGATAATTGTACTCAGGAACAGCTTCTGAATAACTCTGTTGATGCCCCCCATAGTACGCAGTTTGATATCCTTGAGGAATCCCATCTTGTTGCCCCCCGGGTATTTGAATCGGCTCTACTGCCTTCTTGATCAAGCTCTGTAATGTGTTCACCAATACCCCAGATTGATCAGTCAACGCATGATGAACTGCTTCATTAAACATGTCTTGGATCGGCTTTTGTGGACTTGCAGGCGATGTATGGCTCGATTCGTCAATAAAAACAGGTTTTGGAAATTGCGATTTCTGAATCGGCCCTTGATCTGTCATACCGAAGGATTGTAGACAAAGCTTCTGAAACTCCACGATGTTCTGCTCCACTTGTTGTCTCTGTTCTTTGGTCAAGTCTTCCATTGTGACTGGGATTATGCTGTCTGTGCTGACCTCTTTTCCAGCCATGTTGAAGTTCTGTGTCCCACCGGGTCAAAAACGTGTTGATTCAGCCGATAGGATATACTGTGATAATATGAAGATCGTGTCCCACCGGGCGTGCCAAAAGCGTGTTGACGCCGAAAACCGCCGGGTGTGCCGAAAAGCTTGCTGACGATCTGGTTCGGCGTCTGGTGACACGCGAAGGCCTGGGAGATCTGCTTAGCTCCAGTGCAGGTCCTAAAATATTTGAGGTTCGCGGGCGTGCCAGTCAATTTGACCCAGCAATTGACAAGGAGATGAGGAAATTAGATTACTGATCCAATCGGCCAGCAAGCCGATATGGATTCCTTCCAGCCGATGCCGCTATGCTCGTGCCCGGGCCTCTGCCTGTACTCGCGCCCGGGTCCTTGTTGGTCCTCGTGCCCGGATCGGCAGCAATTGCGCAATCGGCTATCGGCCGATACGGGTTGATATAGACTCCTCGTAGCCGATAGCCGATGGCACCTGTGTATCGGCTAGGAAATCGATGGTGCTATGAGCAAATAGACAAGATGTCAGCATAACATGTGCATCGGCTAGGAGCCGATTATCAATAGATAAGCAAAATAGTAAGCCAGCCGACTGCCGAGGAAACACATATGCATCGGCTAGAAAACCGATGATAATATAGATGACAAAAACAGTATGGATAATACAGTCGGCTTTATAAAAAGATAACCTATCGGCTAAGCACTCCGATAGAACGTCGCATATACACCGATCAGCCCGACAAGGATAAATCTATTATTATCGATCTAGTAGTTCAAACCTAACTGATGCAGCACAGATCGATAATAGTAAAGGAACCTCAACGAGCCGATAGACCTAATGCAACTGTGATGAAAATAACTTACCGGCTATACCTTCCGATAAGACGCTTGCGCAAAAACCATCAGCCTAGCAGGAACGATTTATCGCTGGCAGTTCAGTAGGTCGGACCCAACCGATGCAGCACGAACTGATGATAAATCGCCCCCAGTAAACTGATAAGATCTACGCACGCGTGATGTGGTATACCTGATCGGCCTAAGAGGTCGGACCGAACCGATGCAGCCGTAGACAGATCTGATACACCGTGGTAAGCCGACTACCATAGACCGACTAGAATATCGGACCTAACTGAGAAAGTCCTAGCCGATTGGTAGTCGGGGTAACGAGACTTACCCTCTCGCAGGAGTTCGGACCTAACCGATGCAGCCCCGCTCGAGAAGCAAGAACCCGTTGGTAAAGGGTGGCGATGCGCCGAATTTGATTGATCGATTGATTGATCATTTACAAGGTACCCGGGCATACGTATATATACCCCGAGTTGGTACAGTCCTAATAGGACACGAAACAGAAGTTTCCTAATTATAAAAGGAAAAACTAACAAACCCCGATCAGATACGATATCAGGTTTCCTAAAAATTATCAAAACTACCTAATTAGTAGATAAGGTAATTGACTGCCATGTCGTGGTCCTCACGATTCCTTCCTGAATCTGGCTTCTTCTGATTAGCTTCCAACGGCTGATATATCTTCTTTCCTTAACCAAATCCAATGTGAACCGTGCCAAATTTTGGCGTTAACAATGCTGCAGCAACAAGACGTCATCCACTGGTGCACCGCAGAGGGGGAGTCTATGCCAGCGCCCAAATTTGGTGAGACCGTTCTTCACTTCGTTTTTTGACAGCGGTCTTGCCCTCCACTCCTCGGATTTCCTTCGCCAGCTTTTGTCTTTCTACCAAATAGAGTTGGTGAATTTGAATCCCAACTCTATTCTCCATATTTCGATCTTCGCTACTTTGTGCGAAGCTTTTTGGGGGTCAAGCCCCACTTCAATCTCTTCCGGTACCTATTCCACATCAAGCCCCAGCCATCCAAAAATAAAATCCAAACAATTGGGGGGCTGGACTTCAGCTTAGGAATGAAATGAAGAAGGCCAATCTCCATGTTCCTTTGAAGACATCACTCAAGGGTTGGCACAGAAAGTGGTTTTACTGCTCAAACCTTGAACCCTCTTTACCCCCTTTCACTGGTGCTCCACCAACCGTCCTGTCAAGCTGGTCATCAGTGTCAACCAATGAGTAAATGGGGCAAGTATACCAGCTGATGGAGAGGATCGACCTCATGAAGAGCACAGGGCTGACTGGTCCTTGGGTGGCAAGGTGCTTCCTCAATCGCCGCACCAGACCACTGAAGGCCAGGAGCCATTTCGGCTAGGATTACCAAGGCAAAGATGACCCTAGCCGTGAATACCCCGATGTAGCCGACAAGAATATGGTTACTGATACCTTGCTCGGCCAAAGCTGGACAAAGAGCTGAAGAAGGTGGAAAAGGCCAAAGCCAAGGTGGAGGCCGACTATGCCAGTAAGTCTCCTGCTTGACTATGATCTTGGCCCGACTGCTTGTTGCTCCTACTGCTTGTCTTGGTTAACCAATATCTTTGTCGGTGCATCTGAACAGCTTCGAAAGCCAATGCCCAGATTCAGTTTGGTGCCTTCACGGAAGAGATTAAGATGATCAAAGAATCACGAGAAGTCCTTGTTGATTCCGTGAAGGCGCTCCTGGACATCATGCAGCCTCATTATCCTGGGACCAGCTCTAGTTCCATCACCCAAGTGCACGAACGCCTTAGCGAAGCCCCGAGTATCTTGAAGAAGTACTCGGATGAGCGTGTAGCTGTTGGCATCACCCAATCTCTCACAATGACCAAATCGATCTACCCTAGGGTAGACATCGAGGCCATTGGTGAGGGTTTTGCCGAGGGGACAACTCCTGAAGAGGCGCTGGAGATAATCAGCCAGGTAAGGCCAACCGCGGAGGCAATAGCCAGGGACCTGGGGATGTAAAAACTGAACAATTATGCAATCGGTGTCCACTGATGAACATATATGACTTTTGTAAATGTCTGTAAAATGCTGCTGAGTACTTGCTTATTCTAAGTCATATTAGCTTTACCCGACTGCGTAGTCTGTGCCAAGTAGATCGAGACAAACTTAGGAAAAAACATTCACCTCTGAGAGCTATACTCGGGCAAACTTAGCATAATCGTTGTAGAATTTCGTGACTTAGATAAAACTATGGAGGCCATAGGCTCCGGGTACCTCATGACAATCATATGGGCCACTCGGACAGAGGATGGGCCTAGCCTTGTAATTAGAGATATGATAGAACTCGGCAGACTTAGCCTTGTATGATAGAGAAAATACAGTCCTAGTCGAGTACGTTATATCTCTAGAAGGAGATCCCTTGGTCGTAGTCCGACTGGGACTCCTACTTTGTAACCCTGTCCCCCAGTATATAAGGGGAGGCAAGGCACCCCCTGAGGGCAAAGAATCATCAGGTTCATCAGAATCACCACCATACATCCTCAAAGGAAATACACCACAACTGGACATAGGGTATTACCTCATATCGAGGGCTGGAACCAGTATAAACTCTTTGTGTTCCTTTGAAGTCCACCGAGTTTCGATCTGACGAGTAGCCCTATATTCATATTGCCGGTGTAAAACATCAACAGTTGGCGCGCCAGGTAGGGGCTTCGGCGAGATCAACCTCAACAAGCTCGATGGACTCGACAACCAGAGTCGACGACATCAACTTCTCCCCAGGAGACACGATCACGTTTAGAAGCCTTGACTTCATCGCCGACAAGTTCGGCAAACTCACCCTGGCTGAATTAGACTCGATCTGATCTGCCGAGGAACCAGCCGACTCTGCGCCAGTCGGCCCACAGGACGCTGCAGCAACCCTTGTAGACTTGCTATGGCAATCTTCCACTTGTCCGGGTCTCGGGACAACTCTCTCTTTTGGTGTTCGACTCGAACTTGGCCTTGCGCCTGCCAGGATCGGGCTAGGAAGGGGGGAGATCGTCAATCTCTCGTGCAGACTCAGCAACGCCGCGGATATCTACAATCTACATCCGACGCGGCAAACCCGATCCCCTACGGTTCAATTCGGACGCGGCCCACTGCCGCTCGAGATTGGATCTAGGGAGGTCGGAGTCATCATCACCCTCATCAACTACTTCGATTCGGACTCCAAGTCGGACAGCAGTTTGAACAGCAGTTCGGACTGCAGTTTGGCAAGCTTCTTCCTGCCTCGCGAAGTCTTCATGGCGTCTAAGGGCTCTACTGCTACTGAAGAGGCACGCCGACTACGCGAGGAATAAGAGGAGGAGGCCCGCCGACTACGACAACAACAGGAGGCCGAGCGTGACGCTCGCAACGACGAGCTATGCAGGGCTAGGCAAACTGCTCAGCAACAAATCCTCCAAACTTGAGTCGGCGACCACGACGCTTTCGTCACGCCTCAATAGAACGCCGTGGCCGCTGCAACCTACTATCGATGTTTTACACTGGCAATAAATATAAAGGGCTACTCATCGGATCGAAACTCGGTGGACTGCAAAGGAACACAAGAGGTTTATACTGGTTCAGGCCCTCTATGTGAGGTAATACCCTACGTCCAGTTGTGGTGTATTCCTTTGAGGATGTATGGTGGTGGTTCTAATGAACTTGCGCTCAGGGGGCGCCCTTCCTTTCCTTATATACTGGGGGACGGGGTTACAAAGTAGGAGTCACAGCCGGACTACAGCCAAGGGATCTCCTCTAAGAGATATAACCTGCCCGACTAGGACTGTATATTCCTTATCGTACAAGGCTAAGTCTACCGAGCTCTATCATATCTCTAATTACAAGGCTAGGCCCATCCTCTGTCCGAGTGGCCCATATGCTTGTCATGAGGTACCCGAGGCCCATGGCCTCCACAGCAGCCCCTGAGACCTTCATAGTTGAGTCATAGCTGATACCGAGTGCTCATCCTCAACAGTGAAGATTGCCTGAGTGCATTGCTCCCGAGTACTCTTTGTCCGAGTGCTTCTTCTTCCTGAGTCCTGCTTCATGTCAGCTGGCAGCGAGGCTATGAAGGGCTCCATGTAGAAGTATGAATAGTGTGCGCCAAATAGGCGCACCTATTAGGTGTAGCCCTTGACTTTGTGCTTAATTTTGAAACAATTAAAAATAATGTCAAAGATCTTTAACCTTGTAGTCTTTCCCGAGTAGTATACTATTGGTATATGAGACTCTTCAGCATCATATCAGCCGAAAATATTTTATAGTCTTTCATGAGTAATATGTCACTCGGAAATTAGACTCTTTAGCTTCATGTCAGCTGGAAAAATGTTTATAGTCTTTCCCGAGTAGTATACTACTCAGAAGTTAGACTCTTCAGCGTCATGTCGACTAGAAAAATATTTGCTCATGGCAATTGTTGGCTAAGCTTGTAAACCGAGTACCACTTTATGGGTTTCAATCCAATATGTGGTCAGGTGTAATTGAGAAATACCTGCATCCCCAATTTTAATGGAGACCAGCTTGTGACCCTTGTAAGGATATATCCCCAATACCTGGTGAAGAATACAGATACCCGAACACACATGTTCAGCAATTAGGCCTTTATGAAGCATATCTGATTACCCAATTGGTCCCTGTTGGTAGCACCAGCACTGTGATTTTAACACAGCCAGCAAGCGGCCCACATTGAGCGTGCTACTATAGAAACTCATATCTTGGTGGCCCAGTACCGACTTTGCAGGCCCAAGCCCACTTATCAGTACAGGCTCTATAAAGGCAGGGACAGAGAGAAAAGATTCCCTCATCTTCTCCAATCTACTAATCGTTTCGTCTTTCAGCTTCCGCGCCAAAATTTCACCCTCCACCTCGCTAGGGTTCACCATTGCTAGTGCTTCCCCCTTGAAACTTGGGCGATCCCGCTCTTCTGCGTCCATCCCAAGTTCTCAATCGCATTTCCCCCAAATTTCCTCGCCTTGAGCTATGCCGAGAGCGTCAGAAATCCCAGAGATGGCTGATGAATCTTGGCCGACTTCAGATTGCGAGTTGACTAAGCTGAAGCATCTAGAGAGGTTGTTGAGACTGCAGAACCGTGAAGACATCCATTGGCGTCCGGCGGAAGGGGAATCGATTCTAGTACCCCAGGCTGGTGAGACCATAGTTTTCGTCTCTTTCTTCGACCAGGGCCTTTCTCTTCCGTCTTCGGATTTTCTTCGCCAGCTTCTTGCCTTCTACGACCTAGAGTTGGTGAATCTGAATCCCAACTCGATCTTGCAAATCTCTATCTTTGCAACTCTATGCGAGTGTTTTCTGGGTGTGGAGCCCTATTTGAATCTGTTTAGATATTTGTTCCACATCAAACCCCAGCCCTCCAAGAGCAAAGTCCAAGTGATTGGGGGGGCCGGTATCCATCTTAGGAGCGAAATTAAGAAGATTTATATCCATGTCCCCTTGAAATCCTCCCTCAAAGGTTGGCATAGGGAGTGGTTTTATTGTTCTGATCTTGAACCACGCCTCCCCCTTTTCACTGGTCTAGCTCTGGTAGTTGTGTCCAACTGGTCATCTGTGCCCAGTTTTGAGGAGATGGGCCAGGTATATATGCTGATCGACAAGATCAATAAGCTGAAGAGCTCCGAATTGACTAGTCCATGGGTGGCCAGGTGTTTCTTGACCTGTCGCATCAGGCCGCTAAAGCTGAGGAGCCATTTCAGCTGGGATTATGAGGGCAAAAATGATCCCAGCCGAGAATATCCCGACCTGACCGACAAGCACAAGGTGACCGACATCCTGCTTGATTATTTTGCCAGCGGGGTGATCGAGACAAAAGATGCCGAGCGTGCCACGCCGGCTTATAGCCTAAAAAGGCCTCGTCTAGAGGTAACTCTTGTTGATGTTAGCTTGCTGTCCATCTGTGATGAATGCTTGTAGATGTGTATCTAGGACTGCTCTGCAATGTGTGATGTATGTTGTCAAACTGCTTGCAGGCGTGTAAGGAGTTTGACTAGGACTCCCAAACTTTGTCGGCCGTGAAATTGAAGAAAAAGCCATGGAGTCCTTTTGCTGCCTAGCCTAGCTCCAAGAGAGCGGGGAAGAAACCTGTCAAAGATCCGGGCAAGAAGAGGATTAGTAGGCCAAGTGCAGCGGCCGGGAACCTAAAGGTTAAAGACACTGCCAGTGCAACTCCCAGGCCGCCGAGTCCAAGGCCGAGACCGGCGCCACTAGGCTCGGCAACATCGAGCCCAAGGACGGCACCGCCGAGTACAAGGTCATCAACGAGCCATAAGGCGACGCCACCAAGCATCCTAGTGCCCCAGCTAGTCGCGCCAGAAATCGGGCTGACTAGGATGAGTACACCACTGCCGTGCCATCTAGCCCGATAGCCGGCAACCCTCCACTGCCGATAGCTGGAACCCCCGAATGGAAGTACAAAACCTCCAAGAGGTGAGTAACTTTTGGACCTTCTGAAAATCTTGTTCATTATAGTAATATCTCGACGTCTGACCCATCGCGAAGGAAGCGAGCCAATATCGATATCAAAGAGACCACACCGGCTGCTCCTGTTGTCAAGCCAGCCCCAGCCAAGCCAACCCCAGCGAGCTCATCTACCGAGCCAGTGACCGTCCCAGCTGTAGAGACTTAGGCGGTCCCGACAGCAGGGCCGCTAGCGCTAGCTGACCAAGGGGTAGATACTGAAGAGGTTGCTCCAGCCCCCGAGCGAATCCCCGAAGCCCCATCAGCTGCCAAGTCAGGGGCCAGGACCATGTTGCCATCTGTGTCTTCATCGTCTTCAGAGGAAATGGATCTCCCCAGGCTTGAAGCCCCTCGTCGCAGGTTCCCGAGAACGTTCCACTGGGTAACTCTCGAGGAAACTGTGAGATGCTACGAGCACGATGAAGAGGCAGCGGAGAGGGAGCGTGAAGTTCTTCTTCGCGCCGCAATCTCTGCGTCCCGGGGAGTCTAGGTGTGTAGTGAGCCTTGCAATGTTGAGTTCCTGACAATTTCCCTTATTTCTGGTATTCTGCCGCTTGACCCTGCTTTGCTCTGTTTTACCTTGAGCAGAAGATCGTCGACCGCTTGGAGAAGATAAACGAGGTCCTGACCCAGCTTGCCCCCCAGCTCCAACAATTGGGCCAGCTCCAGACCTCGAAGGCCGACTTGGAGTAGTCCAGCCAGGAGAGGGAGACTTGGCTGAGGGGAGCAGTTGACCAACTCAGGGGTGAAAATTGGGCTCTAGCCGACAAGATCAGAAGTAAGTCTCCTGTATTTGTCTTTCCGACTAAGTCCTATGTACATTTCTCCAGCTTTGTTGTTTCCCGACTACCCAGTTGTGTCTTGACTGTAATCTCGAGCTCTTGACTATTCTGATATACAGCCCTTGATGGCAACAGGGTGCCCGATCTTCCGTTAGGTAAGGATAACTCTTGATTTGGCGGAGAATTGACACTCACAATCCGGCTTCGGATCACCATGACCCGAACCCTGCAATTGCAGTACCACGACTCCTCTTGTTATCAACCGTGCGCTGCCTGGTTGACCTCGCCACGAAGGCTAATCCCTGCATGCGAATCGAAGAACACAAGCAAGAACACGAAAGATTGCAACTCACTTGTAGATGAATGATTGTAATCTCGAAGTTGGGGTTCTACAAACCGATCTAGACGGCGAAACTGCAATGGCAAAATAATCTAAGCAAAACCCACCCTAAACAGCGGTGGCTACTGAATATATACGAGTTAGGACATCCTAGGGTGAGGGTTTGCCCTGTGAGGGGCGCACTCCTCATGGGTTTAGCCCACGACACAATTACAAGACCCAAGGCCCAAAATAGACTCGGACTGGAAGAGATATATGTCTTGTTTCGATGATTCTGGACAGCTTAGGAGGAATTTTGATGTGAAACCAAAATCATTTGAAAGTAGACATCATAAGATTTCCAACAAGTACTTTTAGGCCCTATAACTCCTTCTGGATCAAAAGTTATGGCCGTTTGAAGTTGACGCTGTCTCTCAGCCCGAAACTGAATCGGTCTCGGAAGTAGGAGTTTACTTGCACTTGTTGTCTCCACTGTAATATGTGGTTTCTTGAGCTATTCTCCATGGTCTTCTCCCAGATTCCTAATAACAATAAAATCATCACAAGAATTAAATAGCATGCCATTCATAGAAATATTTCCATGTAAGCTTAGGAACGCATTCACCTGACGATTAAGTTGACGGGCACGTGCGCGAGTAATTGGTCCTTCGATCGGTTGCACATCTTGTTCATCATGAAGAGGTTATAAGTGTGTATCTAAAGACATGATGTCCTCATCAGCCCTCGAAGCTGAGTTGAAGACTCGGACAGAGGGGGAAACCAAGCTGAAGGAGGCCGAGAATGCCAAAGCCGAACTCGAGAAAGACAAGGCTGAGCTGGAAAGGGCCAAAGGCAAACTCGAGAAAGAAAAGACCAAACTGGAGAAGGCCAAAGCCAAGGTGGAGGCCAACTATGGAAAGTAAGTCTCCACTCTGACAATGACCTTGTCCAATCTTTTGATTACTCCGACTGCTGTTTTGGCTGACAAGTTTATTTGCCAATGAATCTAGGCAGCTGCAAGAGCCAACACCCAAACCCAGTTTCGAGCCTTTGCAGAGGAGATCAAGGTCGTCAAAGAGTCATGGGAGATTCTTGCCGAGTCTGTGAAAGGGCTCCTTGACATCATGGATCCTCATCACGTGGGAACCAGCTCCAACACAGTCTCCCAGCTGCAGGCGCGCCTTAACGGAGCCCTGAGTATCTTGAAGAGGTACTCAGATGAGCGTGTTGTCGTCAGCGTGGCCCATACCCTCATGATGACCAAGTCGATCTACCCCAAGGCAGATCTTGAGGCCATCGGTGAAGGGTTTGCCGAAGAGACAACACCTGAGGAGGCATTGGAGTTGTTCACCCAGGCAAGGCCGACTGCAGAGGCGATCACCAAGGACTTGGGAATGTAAGAACAATCCATCATGCAGTTGGTGTATATAAATTTTTTTGTAAGGACATGTCTAAATATATGTGTAATGCCGCCGAGCTCTAAGGTTTTACTTGGTTGTCATTAGCTCTACTCGATTGTATGGTCTATGCCGAGTTAGTCTATAGGAACTTAATAAAATCGTTCACTGCAGAAAGCTATACTCGGGCGAACATGACAAAGTCAATGCAGAACTTCATAACTTAAGTAAAACAGGCTCGTATATTATTGACAAAGCACATATAATACATGCAGCCCCTGACTCGTCACTCGGTTGGAATAAGCGGCGTGGTGAGTCAGAAAAAATCTGTACACATGGGTAAATATAAAACTCAGGTATAGAAGAGACATAGCTATTCTATATTCCATGAGTTGCTGACGAGGGCACCATCTTTAGTCTTCAGTCGGTAGGCGCCTGGCCCTGTAACTTCGGTTATAATGAACGACCCTTCCCATATTGGGGATAGTTTATGCCTATCTTTGGTGGTTTGTATTTTTCTCAAGACGAGATCCCCCACCAAAAAGGCGCGGCCATGGACATTTTGACTGTGATAATGACACAGGCCTTGAAGATACCTTGCCGACTGGATTATTGCGATGTCCCTCGCTTCTTCCAACTGATCTAGTTTGACCAATTGGGTATTGTTTGATCCATCTTCTGAGTAAGCTCAAACTCGTGGAGAGCTGAACTCTAACTCAGTTGGTAACATAGCCTCAGCACCATAGACTAGAAAGAAAAGGGATTGCCCTGTTGCCCGACTAACCGTGGTTCTTAGAGACCAGAGAATAGATGGGAGTTCTTGTACCCACCGCCCTACATATGGCTGTAGTCGGTCGAATATCGTAGCCTTGATACCTTGTAAGACCATGTCATTGGCACGCTCAACCTGCCCATCGCTCCGCAGGTGTGCCACAGATGCATAAAAGATTTTGATGCTTAAGTCATCATAGAAATCTTGAAATACGCTGCCCGTGAACTGAGTACCATTGTCCGTTATGATGTAGTTAGGAACCCCGAATCGGTATAATATACTCATGATGAAGTCGTTTGCTCTTGCCACTGTTATGGTAGCAACGGGTTTCGCCTCAATCCACTTCGTGAATTTATCCACTGCGACGAACAAGTGTGTGAACTCTCCTGGCGCTTTCTTGAAAGGTCCGACCATGTCAAGCCCCCATACTGCAAAGGGCCAAGAGATTGGGATGGTTTGAAGTTCTTGGGTTGGAAGATTTGTTTGTCTTGCATAAAACTGACAACCCTTGCATGTGCGAACTATGTCCTTAGCCTCTGTTACTGCTGTTGGCTAGAAAAATCCCTGCCTGTAAGCCTTTCCGACTAACGTCCTGGATGCGGCATGGTTGCCACATATGCCCGAGTGGATCGACTGCAGAATCTGCTTGCCCTCGTCGGGTGTGACGCAGCACATGAGGACTTCGGATGCACTTGTTCAGTATAGGTCTTCTCCGACTACTAGGAAACATTTACTTTGACGTTTGATTTGTTCGGCTTGAATGCGATCTTCTAGGAGTTCATCTTCCAAGAGGAATTTGAGAACAGGAGTCCACCAATCTTGAGATATGACCAATACTTCTTCTGTTGCCGAGGTAGGTTCAACCCCCAACTGTGCTGGCACTGGTTTCTTCTTGACTGATGGCTCCATTAGTTGCTCGACAAAGATCCCAGTTGGGACCACTTCTCGCTTGGATCCCATGTTTGCCAATTCGTCTGCAGCATTGTTGTATTGTCGTAATACGTGTGTTATCTCCAGCCCGTTGAACTTGTTTTCCATCTTTCTGACCTCCTGACAGTACGCCGCCATGGTATCATCGAGACATGTCTAGTCTTTCATGACTTGGTTGACCACGAGTTAGGAATCTCCACGCACAACCAGTCGGCGGATGCCGAGTGATATAGCAATGCGGAGCCCATGGATGAGTGCCTCGTACTCGGCGACATTGTGGAAGGCCGGGAAGTGGATCTAGAGAACGTACTTGAGTTTTTCACCGGTGGATGACGTCAGTACGACGCCAGCCCCGGCACCGCCGATCCTTAGAGAACCGTCGAAGTACATTGTCCAGTACTCTAGCTTGTCTGTTGTTGTAGTTGTCTGAACTTCTGTCCATTCGGCTGCAAAATTGTATTTTTTTTTTTTTTTCTTCAGCTAGAGCTTTGTGATTTGATTGCTGTCCGTGGCTAAAAGGTGATGTCGAATGCCATCAACTCGAGTGCCCATTTAGCGATTCGGCTGGTGGCCTCGATGTTGTGCAGGACGTCCCTGAGTGGATACGATGTGACCACTGTGACTTGATGCGATTGGAAATAGTGCACCAGCTTTCGGACAGTGATGAGTAGGCCATATAACAGCTTCTGGACCTGGCGGATATCTCATCTTTGAGTCGGCATAGGACCTCGCTGACAAAATAGACTGGCCTCGTATTTTCTATATGTGACCCGGTTCAGATCGCTCGACCACCAACACCGTGCTGACTACCTGAGTGGTTACCACCAGATATAGCATTAATGGCTCTTGGGGCATAGGTGATGTCAACATTGATGGTGATGTGAGAGATTTCTTGAAGTCTTTGAAGGCTTGCTAGGCTTCGGGTCCATAAAAATTATCTCTTTCTTCAGTAACTTGAAGAAGGGGCATGCCCCGTTTGCCTTAGTCGGGAGATAAATCAGCCTAAGTGCCGCCATGCAGCCTGTCAGCTTCTGGACGTCCTTCTGGCTAGTCGGGGGTGCCATGTGCATGATTGCATTAATTTTCTCTTGATTAGCCTTGATGCCGCGATGTGATACGATGAAGCCGAGTAGTTTGCTGAATGGCACACCGAAGGCGCACTTTTCTGGGTTCAACTTCATCTTGAATCTTCGAAGGTTTTGGAAGGTTTCCTCCAAGTCGGTGTTGAGGTCTTCTTTGGACTTTGTCTTGATCACCACATCATCGACATACGTCTCCACATTGCACCCAATCTGAGTGTGTAGACACCACTGAATTGCTTGTTGATACGTTGCTCTAGTGTTTTTCAAACCAAATGGCATAGTGATGTAGCAGTATGCGCCAAACAGCGTGACGAAAGATGTCTTTAGGCAGTCCTCCTCCTTCAGGCTGATTTGGTGGTATCTCGAGTAATAGTCAAGAAAGTTGAGAAGTTTGCACCCCGCAGTTGAATCCACTACCTAATCTATTCTCGGTAGACCAAATGGATCTTTGGGGCACACCTTGTTTAAGTCGGTGTAGTCGACGCACATGCGCCATTTACCATTCTTCTTCCAGACCAGGACTGGGTTTGCCAGCCAATCCGGGTGGTAGACCTCTTTGATGAACCCGGCTGCCGATTGGAGCTTGGTTATTCTCCTTTTGTAATAGCATCTTTTACGGTCCTGTGCAAAGCGCCGTAGCCATTGCTTGGCTGGCTTGGCATCTATCTTGACATTGATGGCGTGCTCGATCACCTCCTTTGGTACCCTAGGCAGGTCACAAGGTTTCCAGGCGAAGATGTCCTTGTTTGCTTGGAGGAAGGTGACGAGCACGTATTCCTATTTGGGGTCGAGTCCGGTCTTGACTAGAGAAGTCTTGGAGGGGGTCAGAAGGGCCCAGGGGGAATCTTCTTCACGTTAGAGTCTGCTGAAATTCCTAACTTTGCTACTTCTTTTCGCCGGAACTTGGTTGTCCTCGACTTCTGTTGTGGTGGCTTGCCGAATGTTGTCACGTCCGACTACCGCTTCTTGAGACTAAGAAACTACAGCGTCGCAGGTGAAGGCTTGCTTTGACGTCCGCTATGAAGGGGGAGAGAACTCTGGCTGGCCTAGGCATCTTGAGGCACCATGTAGGTATAGTGCGGTATCGCCATGAATTTGGCTAGCGCCGGCCGTCTGAGTATCGCGTGGTACGCAGTCTCGAAGTCGGTGATTCAAAGAAGATATTTTCTGTGCGGAAGTTATCCCGCGTGCCAAAGGTGACCGGCAAAGTTATCTGCCCGAGGGGTGTTGAAGACAGGTCGGGAATTATCCCGTGGAAGGGCACCGTACTCGGCCGCAGTTCTGAACGAGGGATTTTCATCTCATCCAGGGTCTTGACGAAGAGGATGTTGAGCGTGCTGCCTCCATCTATGAGAACCTTCTTCAACTTGATATTTTTAACGACCGGGTCCAGGACGAGTGGGTAGCATCCCAGGTGTGAAACCCAATCTGGATGGTCTGCGTGATCAAACGTGATGGGCGTTTTCGACCAGCGCAGATATTGGGGGGTGTCTGCTGTAGAGATCGAGTTGACGTCGTGTGTAGCTAGCTTATATTTCCTCTTGGACTAGTATGCAGATGGCCCTCCGAAGATATGGTTGAGCTCAGCCTGGAGATCTTGATAATTGCCGGCTGCGCCCGGATCTGGCTTGTCTTGTCGCTTGTCGCGCCAGAATGTCGAAGATTGCTCGGAGGGCAAACTTCTTGAGCATGAAGCAGTCTTTGGCTGCGTGTTTACCCTTGGGATGAAAGGGGCAAGGCCTGTTCATCACCTTCTGGTACTCGTTGTTCCTTGGGGGTCGCGACCGAGTCCGCTCCATGTTGCCCACCACGTTTTCCGACTTCCGCTTGCGGCTGCCGGATTTGGTTCTGTGCATAGCTCGTTGTCGGCTTTTGCCTTTTGGTCCTTCTGCCAGGACTCTTTCTTTTCATCAAGGGCCTCAGCGACCGTCTCGGCCGAGTCGGCGTACTTGTTCGCCATATCGAAGAGAGCCCTGACAGAGGTTGGAGGCTTCCGGGTAAATTTTGCAATGAACGGGGCATCATTGATTCCCTTGCGGAAGGCGGCGATGACAACCTCGTCCTTGATCATTGGGATCAAGTTGCGCTTCTCGGAAAATCTTTTGATGAACTCGCGAAGAGACTCGTTCTTCCTCTGGTGCAGCTGGTAGAGATCGTGCTCAGAAGACAGTCTTTCGTAAGTCCCCTGGAAATTGGCTATGAAGCGTTTCCGGAGTTCCCCCCATGAGCCGATTGATCGTCTTGGGAGCTCTGTTAGCCATGTCTTCGCCAAGTCGGCTAGGGCGACCAGGAGGTAGTTAGCCATGGCTTTATGGTCACCTCCGGCAGCTCGGATCGCCAGAGTATATACAGTGAGCCATGACTCGGGATTGGTCTTGCCGTCGTATTTTTTCAATTCCGTGCTTGAAGCCCACGGCCAGTCGACTCTTGTAGCTCCTGGGTGAAGGGGGGTACGCCTTCGTCTGCGTGAGGGCTCCGGCTCCGACTACGGCGGTGGAACTGTTCGTGGTGGAGGCCGAAGTGCTCATTCTCATCCTCTAGTCGGCGGCGCTCGTCCTCTTCGCGTTGGCGGCGCCGAGCGTTGATGTCTTGGTGGAGATCGCATTGCAAACGGACTCGGAGATCTTGGTTGAACCAGTAATCATTCTGGGGATGCCCGCCAATTGCTGTTGTTTGGGTTGCCGGGAGATGTTTGGCATGACTTCACGTGCGGCTAAGTTGAGCCGGCCGCCCGGTGTCGTGTTGATGCAGACGAGACCGCTGCTGGAGAACCCGACCGGTTGGTCGGTATAAGTGTATTGCCCGACTGCTGGTGCTGCTGACATGCGGTAGCCGCTAATCATGCGCCTTGATTCTTGCTATAGTCAGGGTGGCCTGATGATCAGGCCCGAGCTAGAGTGTGTCCAGCAGGACTGCAGTGGCCATGACGTTCTATTGTGGCGTGACGAAGACACCGTGGTCGCCGACTCTAGTCTGGAGGATTTGTTGCTGAGTGGTTCGCCCAGCCCTGTGTAGCTCGTCGTTGCAAGCCTCACGTTCGGCCTCCTCCTGTTGTCGTAGTCGGCGGGCCTCCTCTTCTTGCTGCTCTTGTACTCGGCGCACCTCCTGTGGAGGGGTTGAAGCCATGAAGATTTCTCGGGGAAGAAGGAAGCTTGCCAGACTAGTGTCCGAACTGTTGTCCGACTTGGAGTCAGAATCTGAGTAGTTCATCGGGGTGATGACGACTCCGACCTCCCTAGATCCAATCTAGAACGGCTCTGGGCCATGTCCGAACTGAACCGTAGGGATCAGAATCTGCCGCGTGGGATGTAGATTGTAGATGTCGTGGCGTCACCGAGTCTGTAATGGGAAATTGACGATCTCTCCCTTCCTAGCCCGACCCTGGGCCGGCTCAAGGGCCGAGTCCAAGTTTTGAACATCGAAGGAGAAGAGTTGTCCCCGAGACCCGGGCAAGTGCGTAGGATCGCCGCAGCAAATAACGAGGGTAGCTACAGCGTCGGGTGGGCCGACTGGCATGGAGTCAGCCGATTCCTCGGCCGATCGGATCTGGTCCGAGTCCGCCAAGCTATGGTTGCCGAACTTGTCGGCAACGAAGTTAAGGTTTCCGAATGTAATCATGTCTCCGGGGGAGAATTTGCTGGCCGTCGACTCCGGTTGTCGAATCCATTGAGCTGGTTGAGGTTGATCTCGCCGAACCCCCTACCTGGCACGCCAACTGTCGATGTTTTACACCGGCAATAAATATTAGGGCTACTTGTCCGGATCGAAACTCGGTGGACTGCAAAGGAACACGAGAGGTTTATATTGGTTCAGGCCCTCGATGTGAGGTAATACCCTACGCTCAGTTGTGGTGTATTCCTTTGAGGATGTATGGTGGTGGTTCTGATGAACTTGCCCTCAGGGGGCGCCCTGCCTCCCCTTATATACTGGGGAACAGGGTTACAAGTGGATCCAGCCGGACTACAGCCAAGGGATCTTCTCTAGAGATATAACTACACGACTAGGATGTATATTCCTTATCGACAAGGCTAAGTCTACCGAGCTCTATCATATCTCTATTACAGGCAGGCCCATCCTCATGTCCAAGTGGCCCATATGCTTGTCATGAGGTACCCGGGGCCCATGGCCTCCACACCTACTGGATACACTCCAGTTTGGGCTGATCACCAGGCCACCCGATATGCAAGAAATGAAAGCCATGATTACCGCTGCTGCATGTCAGCAGCACCAATAGTTGGGCGAACACCCTCATATGACAATCGGTCGGGTTCTCAACAGTGGTCTCGTCCGCATCAGCGGACGTCGGGTGCTGGCTCCAGTCAGCCGCATGCGGAGTCATGCCGACATGTCTCTCGGCAACCAAACAACAAAATCGGCGGTGTCCCCCAGAACGACCAACCATGACAACCATGATCTCCGATGCCCGACTGCGACGCAACCTCCGCCAGGATATCAACGCACGGCTCCAGCGAAACCATGAAAAGACGACGAGCGCCGCTGACTGGAGACGAAAAAACGAGCGCTTCGGCCTCCACCACGAGCGGTTTAACCGCTGTAATCAAAGTCGGAGCCCTCACGCAGAAGAAGGTCATAACCGGCCTTCACACGAGGAGCTACAACAGGGTTTCGACTGGCTGTCGGGTTTCAAAGCCTACAGATCGAAAAATACGACGGCAGACCAATCCCACGAGTCCATTAGCCTCAGCGGGCTACCACTCTGCAATGAAGTAGCCGGAGGCGATCACAAAGCATGACTAACTACC
>RYFJ01003925.1:0-100334 GCA_003991445.1 Oryza meyeriana var. granulata | reverse complement strand
GACGCGTGGGGTGGGTGGCGAGCCCACATGCCTTACCCGGCTTGGTGGCGTATTCAGATTAACCACATTCTCCGCATCTTGATCTAAGGCTAGACGAGTCTTAGTCTAATAATATGAGTTGAACTAAGATAAGTGTGTCGCAAGCGGTTCCACTAAAACGCCCTATGATAACAGTATCTATTAGTCACCAATTACTGTCGATCAGCAAAGCAACTTACTGTTATAGGGTGTGTGATTGATTCTTAATGCGCCCCTATTTCCAGAATCACACTTATAGGCTACTTACTAATCCTATGCTGGCAAGGGTATGCTGCATTAAATACATATTGGGTGGTAGGCCTTTTAGTGAGCGGATCGCGAGCATTAACTTGAGCTGGGCTTGTGTCTCAATCTTAATTGTTTGATCCTGATTCTCTTTTTCACCAAGATAATACTTATGCATGTTTTTGACAGCACCACTCCTCGAGCTTGTTGTTACTCGAATAGAACACTACGGTTTTTAATTGTCGCAGTATATAGTGAGTGGTTTAGACATGTTGTCTATCAGCTGCTTAGTCTCGAATAAAGCCTTTAAGCCATATGGGCCTTACCGCGGTTGTCTTGCATAATATACTAATAAACTCAGATTGCATCATTTGATCTGGCAGGTGGAGAGCATTGTTTGAAAGTTTTTTTCATGAAATGGCTGCTCTGGCAGAGTGGAAGACATAATCTGATGTAGATTTCTGGTAGTGTCTACACACCCTGCGAAAAAGTTAGCATCTGAATAACAACAACTTTAAGGTTAATGCAGACTTTTCCTATAGTTAGCATATAATGCTTAGTTGCCTGCAATAAGCGCAACACTTCTAAGCAGCCTTCAGTGGTCTAAACTAGATTAGCACTAGTACTTGCTAAGCATTCACGGTCACAAAGCCAAGTCCGGTCGCGTGACTAGACTTGCTGAGCATACATTGAGTTCCGAAGGCTAAGGATATGGATGGACTCATGCTAATCTTCTCGTAATTAATGTGCATGGGCTTTGAAATAACCTAACTTCTATCGCCCTTAACAATATTGGGCGCACGGTGTGAAGAGGCACTTACTCATGTTGTCTCTGTTTAAGTATTATTGTCCTTGTAGTGACCTGCTGAGATAGCTTATACTCCTCTAGGACTGTCTTGGTGCTTCTCGATACCCGAACACATAGGGCTTCACGCAGATCTTTCATATCGAAGCATAAGGGATAAAAATGTTCTTAGTCTCAGTGCAGCAAATGCTTATCGCTGTTCTAATAGAATATTATCACATAGAGTACTAAGATCAGTACAAACTTACCAAGCTTATACTTCATATAAACATTAATGTTCATCCCTTCATTCTCCTTAATGCTGAAGTTTTAATTATATCATCGAATTTAGATACCTTTTGTCTAACACTGTGCTTGAAGACCCGTGAATATGGATTTTCTTTAGCCCTGCGCATTTCCATATATCCTTGCGCCTTTCATGACAAAGACCCCTTCGGTTGTGCTTAATGAAACCTGCTTACGCAAGTCACTATTAAGAAATGCAGTGCTGGCATCCATCTGCATATAGATTCTTTAGAATCATAATGAGAGGCTGACCGTGATGGCTCCTGTTGAAAGGAGTCTGTCTTAGCGACCGGGGAAAGGTTTTATTATAATTAGTTCGCTCGTCTTGGCGAGGGGTGAAAAGCCCTTGGCTACGAGCTCTCTTTGAATGCGTTCGACGTTTTCCCTTGGAGTCATACTTAGTGTTTATAGACGCCACTTACAGCGCCTACTGTTTTAACTCCTTCGGTGAATGTTCTACTAAATCCCAAACATCGGTAAGCGCTCATAGACTTTAGTTTATCTTCATGGCGTCAAGTCCACTTAGATGAATTCCACTAATGATGGCTTTCTCTTAAATGAAGTGGGATCATCTGCTTTCCCAATGTCTTCTCCAGTGAAGGTCTCATAATCACTAGGAATGGTAGATCTCCTCTCCCACTGTGATCTTCTTAGTTGTTCATCTAGAATTCCAGAGGGCTGAGGAATTTGCACATCAATGTGTCACATGCATTTTCTGCTACAGGTTATCAGTACCTCAACTAGAGATGGATCCACAGAAAAGGATGCCTGTGGCACTTGTTGAGACATAGGCAGATTTTCCTGTTGGATAATCGGCATGGTGACACAGATTTCCTCAAGGTCCAACTGTCTGTCCTGTGAGCTTGTCACACCCTGAGTTTAGCCACACAGAAACTTTACCGGAGAAAATACCTAAGAAAAGGAAGTTTTAAAATGGCTAGAGAAATTAATGATGGTGTAAAATGCAAGGATAATAAATTGTCGTGGCCGGGAATATTTTTCTTGTATTCTCTGTGCCAAAATACATTAACTGGATTTTTAGTGGAATTTACAGAGCGCCGGAACTATTTTTAATAAATCAAATACGCTTATCGGAATTAACATCGTCCTGGAAATCTTTTTCTTCTCCTTTCTCTTTTTTTTTCCCTCGGGGCCGCTGTTGCGCTGGTCCGTGTGCCGCGTGCGCCGCGTGCTCTATCGCCTTCGCTTCCTGCGCCCTCGCCCTCGCGCCTCGTGCGCGCCTCGCCCTCGGCCGGGCACGCTTCGCGCCCTGTGCCCTGCCTGCGCCCGCGCCCCGCACCTGTGCCCGTGCCCTCTCCTTGCCCGCGCCCCGCGCTCTCTCGTGCTCGCGCCCGCGCCACGCTGCCTTCCCGGCTGACAGGCCGGGCCGCGCCTGTCTAGCATCATCGTTGCTCCTCCGTCCGAATCAGGGGGGGGCGGGGGGAAACTCCCCGGGGCCGTCCGATCCGGCGCGCTCGCTGCTCATCCTCCCGCACTCGCGCACTCGTGTCAAAACGGTCGTGACCGAGTCCGGCCCCACTCCGCCCGAGTTCTTTCCGGCGTGCCACGTCCCCTCTCTCCCGTGAAAACCACGCGCACGATGCACCCACGCCGCCGTCCACTCTCTCCGTGCACGATTTGGTTGGAGCCGTTCGGGAAGCCTCTGATCTCTCCCGGCCGACTGTAATATAACCATCTCCACCCTCTCCTCCATACTTTTCGGCCGCCCAACACGCCGAGCTTTCCAGTGCGCCCAGACCCCGTCGCCACCATCCAGCGCAGCTCGAGCTCCACATTTTTCGCCGCTCCTCCGGCCACCGCTCACCTGCGCGTTCCGGACGCCGCCAGGCCACGTCCGCCACCGCCTGCACCTCCGCCGCGCCGCGCCGCATCTCGGCCGGCCCACTGCTTGGCCGTGGGAAGCCGAGAGCAGTTCGCCGGAGCCGCCCTCGCCCGCACGCGCGCACGGTGGGTATCGGGCCTTGGCCGCCTCCTTTCGGCGATGTTTCCTGCGGGCGCCGTGTCTGCCATTCTCCACTCTGACTCCTCTCAGCCGTCCTCCTCATCCTCCAGGACAAGGCTCTCGGCAGCCGCCTCTCGCCCGTTCCCCGCCGTCGGAGCTCCGTCGCCGACGTCGTCGCCGAGGCCACCGCCGGCCATTTTCGTTGCCACCGTCGCGTCTTCGCGTCTTGCCGTCGCGAGCCGCCGGTGAGACCCCCCTTGCAGTTCCGTTTCCGTTCAGTGATTTCCGCCCCTTCCGTGTGGTCGTCGCCGCGCGCGGTGGTCGCCGTCGTCGATTCATCGGGTCGCGCGTGCGCGCCGCGCCTCCTGCTCGGGACGGCTGGCTTCGGTCGCCGCTCCGCCGGTGTGCCGTCCGCTCTGCCGGGTGGCAGATCGGGGCCGGCCCGCGATCGCTCGCCGCGGGGTGGTGGCGCCGCGCTCCGGCCGCGGTGGACTTGTGTCCGCCGTGCGTCCTTGCCTCTCGCACTCACGTGGCTGGTGGAGCGCCGCCTGTGGGCGCCGGCTTCCCAGTCTGGTGACGTCATTAGAATCGGTTAAATGCGCATTAAATCACTGGTTTAATTATATTCACTCTGAAAATAGCCAGTAACTTCAATAATCATAACTATTTCATGCGAACTCTGATTAAGTCCATTCAATATTTCATTAATCCAGAAAAATGCCAAGAATCCATTAGAATACTTTCAGCCCATGTTTGTTGACCCCCATGTAGCTGTTTTTAATTGTTTATAGCACTGTTTGTTGTAGAATCGACGCGCCGGTAATCTCTCCTGCGTATTTTCGAGATCATAGCCGATATCTTGAGCCGGAGCAAGGGCATAGTGTACAACTGATACTTTGATCAATTGTACCCATTTTTCGATTAAATTGCGTTTGTTTACGCAAATAACTGTATTATTTCAATAATTCTGTGGATTGGTATTGCCTATTACAATGTTAGGTTTTTCAGCTTAGTTTTGATAACTAAATTCCTTGTCAGCCTGGGTAATAATATGAGTAGAGTAGGAATATGATCCTTAGGATGCTTAGCCATGTCTTAGCAACATAGCTACCGGGGTATTTAAATAATGTTTTTATATGATTCGACTCAATGTCGGAAAACTGGAGACCATGGATAGGTTGTTGTTAAATTCCTAAAATTTTGACCTAAATGGTGGGCTGTGGGTGTATGGTTTGCTTGTCACACCATTGGCATTAAGGACGCGGTTTCGCCGGAACCACTTGGGCAACTTCCCGGTACTTGCCAGGCACAGCCAGCGTGGGCAACGGCTGGGCTTGAAGCGTTTCTTCTCCCTCTCCTAGGCACCGAGAAGAGGGTGGGCGTGATGGATGTTGGGTCGGTCCCGGGGTAGGGTTGATCGGGTTCCTGGGCGGATTCACCGTGGCGCAAGGGGGGTAGCCTGGCAATATGGCTGGGGGTGCCCTGTCGGCAGGTGCAACCTCAGCGTGGTGTGGTGGTGGGGAGGGGTTGCATGAACGGTCCTGTCAAGTTCTGCTCGCACGGGTACATCGTGGTGATGTACTGGCAGGCATCGGGAACGCTGTGTAGGGGCTGTGTCTTGTGGGTACAGTTGTACACCTCTTGGATCAGAGTACAAACTATTCGAATAGCCGCGCCCCGGTCGCGTAATTGGGCACTTGGCCAAGACCTCACCGTGATTAGTCTCACCCTAGATAATTAAATCTGGTTTTATGAAACTGGGTGTTGTGGAAGGTGTGTGTCCGGTGTCCGCGGCGTTGGTTGATGCTGACGGTCCCTTGGGCCTCTGCGGGGTGTGACCGGTTAGCGTGGTGGTAACGCTAGTTCTGGCGTTGGTTTTCGGTGGAGATCTGGGTGTCAGTGTGGTTTCACTCTCATCAGTTTCGCCTGGTGCGTGGTGGTGATTGGGTCGTGGTGTAACTTCCATCAGCGCGCGGCCTGGTCAAGTCGCCGTGGTTTAGCGTTTGGTTCCGGAAAAGTGCTGTGTCTAAGCGGGTGTTACGTTGTCCGGTGGTGACTTTAGTGGTGTGGGTGTGGTGTTAACGTGGTGGTAGGCGTTAGATCAGGTGGAGTCCGGGTGAAGCGTGGTGTACGTGGTGCCCGCGTCCCAGCGAGCGTGGTGAGGTGTCTGGTGAACGTGGTGTAGCGTTCATCAGTGGAGACTGGTTGACGTGGTTTAGCGTCAATCAGTTGGGAATGGTTGGGCCTGGTTAACGTGGTGTAACGTTAATCAGTGGTGAATTAATATTGTTAATTAAATCAACTTTTCAATGTTTGCGAACTACTCCCTTTTGCAACTGCTTTTCCGCAAATAAACCCTATCCCATCTTTGTACCCGGTGCATATGCATATTTGTGGGTGTGATTTGTTGAGTACTGTGGGTGGTACTCAGCCTTGCTCCAATTTCCCCCCCCAGTGTTGGAGGACGCGTCAGATGAAGATCATCCTGAGGAATAGGCTGGCTCCGCCGTCAAGGTGCCTGTGGGAATGGAATCGGCTGCTTGGCCAGATGTTTATAGACTCCGTTTTACTTTTTTTTTCCGCTGCATTTATGTAATTTACAGTTTACTCTGTTTGTAAGACACTCTGTATGGCAACTTGGTTTGTGTACCCTGGCTTTCCTGGGCAGGGATTTATTACACATTAATGTTCAGAATTTCGGTGCGAATTTCTGGGCGTTACAGAGCTCCCACAGATTTGATCATTCTCTAGAAAGACGGCGTGTCTTATTTCCATGAATTTATTGACACGGTTTGGGCAATAAAAACGATACCCCTTAGATCTTTCTAGGTATCCAATGAAGTGGCAGCTCATAATCTTAGGGTCTAATTTCTTTAGATGTGGATTAAAAGGTCTGGCTTCAGCAGCGCAGCCCCATGCTTTTAAATAATTTATACTCGGTTTTCTACCAGTCCATAATTCATAAGGTGTCTTAGGCACAGACTTAGTAGGCACCCGATTTAGTATATGAGCGGCTATCTTTAATGCCTCCATTCACAATTTCACAGATAGACCAGAGTGACTAAGCATGCTATGCACCATGTCCATTAGTGTACGATTACGACGCTCAGCAACTTCGTTCTGTTGTGGTTCACCGGGCATAGAATATTGGGTAACTATGCCATTTTCCTGTAGGAACTTGGCAAATGGTCCCGGAATTTGCCCGTATAGAGCACTTTTCCCATAATATTCTCCTTCTCGGTCTGAGCGCACTACTTTAATTTTAACATTATGCTAATTTTCTACCTCAACCTTAAAAATCTTGAACTTATCTAGTGCTTCAGACCAGTCATTAATGGGGAAAATGTAGCCATAACGGAAAAAGTCATCAGTAAACGTAATGAAGGAATCAAAACCGTCTACTGATGTCACTGGGAAGGGTCCATAGATATCCGTGTGGATTAACTCAAGTATTTCCATACTCCTAGTGGCCCCTTTCTTAATTGTTTTAGTGATTAACTCAAGTAGAGATTTTTCTCAGTGAAATCTAATGGTTGACGTATATCATTTTTAATGAGACGCTCCATCTCCCCTTTGAAATATGGCCTAAACGATAGTGCCATAGTTTCGATGAGGTCTCATTTATCTTAACATGATTAGCAACATCACACAGAATCATTGTAGATTCATCAAGAGAGAGCAAATAAAGTTTGCCTCGCTTAAAAGCAAGACCCATAACCTCATTATTAAACTTAATAAAACATTCAATGTTTCCAAAATCAACTCTAAAGCCATGTTCCGTTAAACAAGCAACGAAAATAAGGTTCCTTTTAACGGATAGAACATAAAGAACATTATGTAATAATAGCTTGAAACCTTCTCCTAGAACTAAAGGAAGATCTCCAATAGCCTCGACATAAAGTTTATTACCATCCGCCACTCTAAGACTTCACTCCCCCTTTGTGATAGTCCTCACGGAATGCAACTCATGAAATGAATTGGTGACGTGCACAGTTGCACCTGAGTCAATCCACCAAGAACCAGAGGCATAATTCACATAGAGTGCATCATCAACATAAGAGATAATATCAATAATAACGTTACCATGCTTAGCAAGCCACTTCCTAAAGCCATTACATTGTTTCTGCAAGTGCCTAGTCCTTTTGCAAAACTTGCACATTACGTCATTGGATGTAGATGTACCAGATCCAGATGGAGCACCTTGGGGTGGCTTAAACTTTCCCTTAGGCTTAGGCTTAGGCCTACCAGTCTTAAGTCTTTTGCTGAATTCGCCTACACAAGCTTCATCAACCTTCCTCTTTTCCTTATCAGACTCAGCAAGGAAAGCCTGTTCCTTTTGTCTTTTTGCCTTTTGACGCTCCTCCTCCTCCACGGAGTGAGAAATGAGTTCGGTGATGGACCATTTATCCTTTTGAGTATTGTAGTTAATCTTAAATGGACCGTAATCCGGTGGCAAGGAACTCATGATGAAATAGACTAGAAAGCCATCAGAGATAGCCATGTCCATATTCTTCAATTGTGCTGCTATGTTGGTCATAGACATGATGTGCTCTCGCACACTCCCCTTCCCGTCGTAATGAGAGGTGAGCATCCTCATGATGAGAACACTAGCATAAGTCTTAGATGAGCCTTTAAAATTTTGCTCAACATTAGTCATGTACCTCCTGGCAGTGTCAGCATTAGAAATGCCGCCTCTGATGCTAGGGGATATAGAGTTCTTAATAGAGTTCTTAATGTACCTCCACGCACGGGAAAGCGGCAACGCCGATGCCGAGTGAAGCGGCGGTGGCGGCCATGGCGTGCTGCGGTCTTAGGCCACGCGCCATGGTGTCCCTCGCCGCCATCGCGCTGGTTCTCCTCCTCGGCGCGGCGCACGGCCGTGCCGGGCGAGCCTCAGCCCCATGCGGCCAAGGAGGCAAGGCACGGGACCGGTCCAGCACAGCAGCAAGACGAGGACGATGAGGTCGCACAGAGGCGGGTTCGCAGTGCAACCTCGGCGAGAAGGACCTCCGGTAAGTCCACTGAGTCCCGCCCTTTGGTTGTACTTGATTTAGGGATTTCTTGATTTGGGATTTAAGGGAAAAATTCTTAGGGTTTTGAGAGTTTCTGCCGAAAGGGATTTGGGGATTTCTTAATTTTCTTATCCCAAATTTGACTCCCCTCCTTCTAACTGCTGCCCAAACCAAAGCCAATTAGCCAAAGCCACGGCCTTAGGGCTTTAACTGGGATGATGGACATATGTGGTGGCTAAGGAATGCTCTGATACCACAATCTTAGTTCTTAGGATTACTCTAATCCTTAGCCTACACATAATCACCTTAAAATATTGCGGAATTGGGTGAGATTACTGACCGGTTGAGGTGGAGCCCATCGGTGCCGTGGTTGAGATTGTCGGCGGTGTAGTAGCCCGTTGGTCGACTTGTGGGTGGCGTTGCCCCTCCAGCCACCACTTGCACTGGCCGATGATGGAGAAGGAGATCGACCTTCGGTCTCCTTCCAGTGGGCTTAAGATCGGCTAGGGTTTTCAGGGTTGGCTTAGCGTGCGATGGATCGATACCTATTCACGTGCCGTAGCCCTCTTTAACTTTTGTGCCGGAGGAGATCGGGGGTGATTCCGTTAGAGAGAAAAACGGCGTTACCGATCATTGCGCGTGCATGGAACTCGTTCCATGTTCGTTAACGACGCGTGAGAGTGGGTGGGCTGGGCCCACACGTCTTACCCGGTTCGGTGGCCATTAGATCAATCAACACAAGGTTCACATTTTGATTGAATACTGGATCCTGTCTCTAGCGTTGTCATATTTTTCGCTAAATTTTGATTAAATTTTGGTCAACTTTTACTGTTTCAAATTTAAATTCTTAAATACCATCCGAATTTTCACTCGTAATCTACTATCTTCTCGTGTCGAAATCTTAAAATTTTATGATTTTTGATCGATTTTCATTAAAAACATAAACCCTAGCGCGGACACACGCACGCGCGCGTGATCGCGGGTGTGGCCGACCAGCCGTGCGCTGACCTGAATGGCGGCAGCAGCAGCATGTAAGCTAGCCGCTGGATTTTGGAAGTTTGGAGACGGGCGAGTGGAGTAAAGCCGGGCGCTGCATCTGCAGGAGGGCATGGCGACAGGAGGGAGCGGCCACGGGTGCGGTGCCTGCCTGGCTGTCCCATTCTACTACGTCGTGGGCATGGCCGGCGACCATCGCCGCGCTGTGGTCGGCGCTAGCGATGATATATTCTAATGGTCTGCTTGTTGGCGGCTTATTAATCGAAGACACAAACATAAATTTTGAGACTTAATTTCGGAGTTAATTTTGTGGTTCTTAATATTGACTTTTAAATTGTTAATTAAACAAATATAAAAGCTTTATTTATAAATTATTTTTTCTGTTAATTTCTCTACGAATCAGCCTTAGCTTAACTGGTCAGAACCGATCACTTCCACTTGAATCAACCGGAAAATCATTTAATTGTTGCGGTGTGGGTTATTCTGTTATTGTTATTCTTGCGTAAGTTGTTTCTGAAGTTTTTTAATCTCATCGTTTCACTTGTACTTATTATAAGCCATGGTGTCTTATCAACAACCCAAAAAATAATTTATTGGTAAAACTTCTATACATGTGTGATTTAAAACAAATGCTAAAAAATAAACTACGATAAAAAAAATCTCAAAATCAACTCCAAAATTAAATTTTAAAATTTAAATTTTGGCTATGACCTGTAAACTGAAGGATAAATGATGGAGCTGTTTGTTAAAAGTGTTAAGTATTTAGAAGTCCCGAAAATTTCAAGTGTATAGAGCTTTAGAAGTACTAGTATGATTAGTCGATGCTTATGCTAGCTGCTTTTCGATTTAGAAAGGGCAGGGAGTTCGAACCCGAATCCAACTCCGAGCTAGAATCCAGGCCAGGGAGTGATGCTGTACAAAGATTTGCTCATCTAACATTTTAAAGGAAGTGTCCTCGTGCTTTATCTGAAAAGGAACTTTGCACAAAACGTAAAGCAAAAAATGAGAAGATAGAGACCCACGTTATATATAGCTACTTTGGAAAGATAGATGCTTCCAAGTACCATCTTGAAAATTTGTCCACGAACCGCCATTTCAAGATGCGCTCGTAGCATCTTAAAAAATTGTAACTATCCATATATGTGCAAACAGAATGGAACACTGTACTCAGGCATTTCATATTGAGCCTGGAGTTTGGCACACGGCACGCCGGTATTTTACTTTATAAGTTGTTGTCAAAATTTAAATTTTAAAACTTAATTTTAAAGTTGATTTTAGGGTTTTTTAATTATAGTTTATTTTTCAGTATTTACTTTTAAATCATTAAAAACACATATATAAAAATTTTAGCCACAAATTATTTTCTTCTGTTGGTAAATGTTACGGTTTATAATAGAGAAAATAAGCTTTGAGAAATGTCAGATATGCATGACATACATCAGCATGCATCCACGCATAGACAAAAATTCTTCATTTGCTTCATTGTTTGCGTGATAAAGCTTATCTCAAATCTTTTCCTTTTTCGGGGACAATACCTCAGATATGTTCAAACATATACTCGAGTATAAACGCAATTTACTTAGTTCAACATGCAATATCTCTGAAGATGCCTAGCTGAGAGTGTGGTGGGCTCTTCTTCAATACGCACCATGTTTTTTGCATTTTGGATGTCCTTGTCAGCCTACACGATCAGGAGTCAAACAAAGCGCTAAGAACCTAAGACCCTTCCTTTTCAGACTTTAAAAACTGAAGACCGAGACTAAACAACACATATAGTTTAACGGATTAAAGAGGATTTTTGTTACATGAAAACAATACTTTTATAGTATTCAAATTCAAGTGTGACACTAGTTTGGTCTTAACCAGCAACGCTAGGATGGATTACATTTTCACAATCTTATTCCTATAGGTTTTTGTCCGGTAGGCCTGCCTTTTCCAGTTCTCTTCTACATCTTGTTTCCACGAAGCCACTATTTTTTCTCATCCTAAATAGCTATAAACCGTCGTTAAACAGGAAGAACAAAAGATAAAAAAGATGAAACCTAGCCGAATTTGTTGTGCAAATAATTGTACGAAACTACTCGATCTATATTTTCTTTTAAAATGGAATTGTATCAGCTGACTAACTCCCAAGTTTAATTCTACAATTACAATTGCACTAATTATGTACGCACATAAACATCAAATTAATCTATATCTGATCAATTTATACCATAATGGGGAAGCAGTGATAGTGTGGTGGCACAGTCATGGATGACTTCATCTACTGGGATTCAAATACTGATGCTTATAAATATTATGTACATATGTGTGCGCTATTAATAGAAATTTAGTAAGGTTGAGAATTTGCGGCAGGTCTCTATTTCTTTGAGCGTGTGTGGGTGTGTATGAGTGAGTGTGTGCGTGTCTTCTGTGTAATTGAAAAAAAATATACACCATTACAATTTGTTCTTAGTTAAGATGTTTTTCCTTTGGTTGGGATATACATTCCTGCACGATTGTTCGTAACCCATGACGTACGTTACGCAAGAATAGTCATGTGTTATGCATGATCTTCATTATAGTACTAAATTACTATATATTGATTTGTGACTTGTCTGCAGGTTTCTTGGCGGCACTCCATACAGATAGAGTCAAAGATATATCTGGGCCTATGTCATTAGAGAAAACATGTTGCTTACTATAATCTCGATCTTTGGCTTGCTCTCCAAGTTATTTTAGTTGTTTTGTGTGTGTAGTGTGTCACACTAATGGGTCCATTTCTGGAGTCTGGAGATCCTTTTTTTCTGCAGATGTCCAGTTCAATCGGGTGAATTCCACACAATTGCAATTCATTGTCATAGGGAACATGTTAATTGGAAGAAATATATGTCCCGTGTGGTAGATTCCTGATACGTACTGATTGATTCTTTCGTTGATTTTGACGCAGGCATGCATTTCCCTTACATAACTTGGGTCCTCTTATTACTGTGTCTTTAGTCAAGTGGAGGAGCCAGAACTGGAGTCGACTCCTCTTACATATTTGAAATACTATATTTTCAATATAAATTAGCGATGAATTCTAAAAACATAGGAGTACAAGGTTAGCTCAGGTTTGCATGTATCTCTCTTAGTAACTTCCCTTCGATTTAGAAAAAGAAAAGAGATGCCTTTATGGTTATGGCGGTGACAAGATTTGGTCAAACAATTGATTTACAGCTCAGTTACTCTTCAACATTATCTTTCGTCTTGGTTTGATGTCAGTCGGTGACGGTGATTTGAGTGAAATTCAATTAGCACAATGATCCGTCGCTGATTTTAGAGATTCTATTTTTTGTTTTGAGGAAGGCGAGAACTACATATAACTTGTAAGCCACTGGAGAAACAATGGTTATGCAGTATCTCGCCAACTATAGATGGGAGTTTTTTTTTTATCTCTGTCATTAGGTTGTTATTATAAATAATTTTATTGTTTTTAATCAAGTTGTGACTTTGTAATTCCTATTCATTTGACTTGTAATCTATGTAATAATTGGTTGTAACTCCTTTGTAGCAAGTCCTGAATGAACTCCATAATTAAAAAAATTTGGTAGCCTGCACCAGCGGTAAATAAAAAGCTCGTTTAGCTGGCTTGGTGACTCCATTCAAAATTGCTCCGGTTGATCAAGTTTGTCTTTTAAAAATAAAAACAATTTAATTTTGAATCGGTTCGTTAACGAAAATATTCTTAAATGATAGAGAAAAAATATAATAAATTTAAAAAAGTAATTTCAAAAAAAGCTCGATAAAAAGCTGATCAAGCTTTTTTTCCCACCCCTAACCTGCACCAGCACCAAGCCTGGCTCGCATCCCCACATTTAGCGATTAGGTAGTTTGGTTGCCTGCAAATATTACTCCCCTTGGTTTTAAAGTTAAAAATATTACAAATATTTAGATATATACGTGGGTAAAAATATTAAGAGAAAAATAAGATAATTAAGTAGGAGGTAGATTAATCCTCAAATCGATCGAAGGGTAATAAGCAATTCCAAAATTTAGACAATCTTAACATAACATCTTGAGGTTGTCAAATGGCATTAAAATTTGAAATTTAATGCTATGAGTTGAGGGGGGGGGGGGGGGGGGGGGGGGGGGGGGGGGGGTGGGATTGGAGTATTTTCAAGGTAAAATTCAACGCACATGTCGTACGTACTTGCCGTACTCTGCATTGATTTACATGTGGTTCAATTCACTATTTTCATTTGACCGACTCCCCAAATAAATGCAAATGCATTTTCCCCCAAATTGCACTGTTTTTTACATGCGCACGTGCGTCGTACTGCCAGAGGGCCCGTTACTATCAGTACCTATGAAACAACAAATTTTTTTACTGTTTGGTATTTATAGAAAACTAATTTCAAAAATAGACCTCCATCAAAACTAATTTCGAAAATAGACTGGGGGCATAGCGCCAGGTCCGACGGTGCTGAGCTCCCACAGGTCAGCGTCAGGATTCCTAGCGCTGAGCCCCTTGTCCCCCGTGGCTAGGGGGCCTAGCCAGAAGCCAATGTGGCAGAAGGTCAGCGCCGACGGGTCTGGCGCTGAGGTCGGGCACTTAACCCCAGCCGCCACCCGGCCCTCTCATCCCTTCCTTTTCTTTCTCTTCTTCCTTCTCAGAACAGAGACCCCCCACGCGACTCTCTCTTTCCTTCTCTAGTCCTCCTCAAATCTCAGGCATTGCGAAGCTTTTTGGATCGGATTTTGTGTGGAGGAAGAGTAGCAAGGTAACCTCCCTATTTTTCTCTACTTATTTGTTCCGTTTTGCAAGGTTTTATTGGGTTTAGGGCAAACCCTAGAAAGGAATGAGGGTTGAGGAATAGAATCAAATTGGCCCTTTTTGCAACCCTATTGGAATAGATATATGTGGTGCGTATTGAATGTTGCATTCCACATTGTTTTGTTACTATTAATTGGGTTATTGATAGCAATGTAGGATTAGCGTTTGTGTAGTGATACCATATTATGTTTCAATGCTCTTATGTCCAATTAATTTTTGAAGTGGTCTAATTTTTGAAATAGCCTATGTTTTTCATATAGCTTGTGCTTTGTTTTGTAGGATGGATGCAAAGGGTTATGGATCTTGTCGATAACCTCTGGAGGGTGTTCCTCGCACCATGTGTTGGTGTAGCGATTAGTGCAAATTCGCGATTAGCGAGGTGGATTTTACGTATCGCCAGCGATATTGGATGTGCTATAATTACGCATACTCCCCGAAAAAGCCAAAGCCTCAAGGAAAGAAAGAAAAGTCGAAGAAGCCGGTGGAGGTAAATTCTTTTCTACCGATGTATAATTCTTTTATCCATAGTTGCTAATACGTTCTCATACGCAAAGGTACCGAAGCCCCCACCACCTCTATGTGACTTTGTGGAGTAGATAAATATGGAGGTCCACCCCGATGACGCACGGTTTCTTCGCATGTGTCAGCAGTAGGCAAGGGAGGATTTTGAATGACGCTACAAAGCTGAATGCAGGGCCGAGGAAGAGTAGAAGAGGAGGGAGGAGAAAGAACGCAAGGAGAAAGAAGAGCATGAGGCTGAGAGGGAGAGGAAGCGGCAGAGGGCACAGCGTGCGAAAGAAGCCGGGCCAAAGGCGTGGAGGATGGGGAAGTACCCCCGATGCACCCAGTAGGGTTGTGCTACTCGATGGTTGAAATTGTAATTTCCCTAAGGTATGTAAAAACTTAAACTATGTGATCATGTCAATTGTCGAACAAGTAATTTAGTGTGCTTTGCAATGTTTGGAACCATCCTAGAATAATATATGTCGTGCCGTTCGTATTTCCCTAAACCCTAAACCCAAGGAGTCCCCAGGCTTAACGCCAATTCCGCTGGCGCTGAGGTATGAGATCTCTGGCGCTGAGCTATGGTAGGCAAGCAGTAGATCAACTTCTGCCTGCCTGCCAGTCTGATCTTCATACCTGCAGAAAAATCCTAGCCCCCCACATCCAGAAATTAGACATATTTCAGTCCATAGTTCCAACTCCCCCTCCCCCCTCATAAACACAGAAAAGTTCATACATATACCACCACAACAAGCAATTCACCAAATGGTCATCCACAACAAGCGATTCACCGAAGCAGCCTAGCGCTAACACAAGCAGGCAAACCAACAAGCATAAACACACATGTACATGACATAGTTAATAAAATCTAGTTCTAATCACACAACGACATATCTACTATAAGCTTACATTAAATCATTTCTTTGTGCGCCGGCGACGAAGATTAGATGTGAACCTATCGGGGTGCTTGACCTTCCTACGGGGTCGATCCGGCTATGAGGCCTCAGGGGTGTCCGCAAGCTGTGAGGGACCTATCTCATTGTGCTCAGGTTGTATATCCTCTTCTTCGCTCTCTTCGCAGGCCTCTTCCTCCTCCTCCTCCTTGTTGTCGTCATGTCCCTGTGCAAATCTAGATGACTGCCCTAATTCCCGGTGCAGCCGCTGCGGTTCGAAGACATCCACTGCCGTGCACCCAAGACATGCAGCCAACCGGTGACAACGGACACGAAGGACCTAAAAGCAAGACACAAGATATATAGACAACATATATATGGAGAAGATATGTAGACAAGGAATCGATGATTACGTGAAGAGTGGTGCGAAGAGTTGATGGTTCCTCCTTTGAACCTGGCAGAATGCCAAGTGCAACCCCCGTGTCGTTAACGGATCGTAGAAGCTTACGAGCCTACATTTAATGCAAATCTCAGTTAAGACCCCATTTATTTGCAGATGTAAGCTTGACATGTTGATAGAGTACTTACCACTTTATCACGCACGGGACCATACTCCACCCTATCTCCTTGCCGTGTACGTGCATCAAACGGGTTGGCGACTTCCTCGTCAGATGCCTCGTCGGCTACG
Organism: Oryza meyeriana var. granulata; assembly: GCA_003991445.1. NCBI lineage: Eukaryota > Viridiplantae > Streptophyta > Magnoliopsida > Poales > Poaceae > Oryza > Oryza meyeriana. Next base: position 84,129 of record RYFJ01003925.1, on the reverse strand, counting down.
TCGCTCAAGGTCCACGATGGACGGAGCACAAGCCGGTAATTCTAGCGTAGCCAATGGAGGTACTGGTCAAATTCCCACTTGTTGTGCATCGTTTCGTCGAGGAAATGATTGTTGTGGTATCTAAGCTAGTGCTGGTTGTGCTGCACGTGGTGGGCACTCCAGTCGGTGATCCGTTTGTTCTTTTGATGGTCCAACCTAGATAAACACATAAGGATTGGTTATAACTCCAAAATATTGTAATGAACGAGTTCTATGGAAAAATTACTTATGGAGGTCAATCGAAGTAGACACGTTTAGGGGCGGTGATCTTTACTGTCTCCCGAATTGTCTCATCACAAGATGGCATAAAAGGAACTCCACCGCGTAGAAGCAGACTAGTGGGCAGATGAGTACTTTCATGAATGGTCGACCTCGCACATGGCGTTAAGACCTAAGTCTTGAATCTCCTGGGATCAATATGGCTCCCACTCAACCTGCAAGTAGTTATGTTAGTCCAATATCCGTAGGAAAATGTAGTGGAGCTGTAGGGGGGGAGGGTGGGGGTATCGAGTTGAAACTCACTTGTGAGGGGTGCAGGCTATCGAGCTCATTTGTGTAGTAGTAGTACATGGCGTTGTTTCGCCCAGTCAGTTGTGGCACTTCCTCAAAGAGGTGAGCCACCGTTAGACGTCTGTTGGGGTTCTGTAAAGGCCATTCCGAATGTGATCTCCAGGATGGCCACCCCACGGGAAGACGGAGCCATATCCAAATCTGTAGAGTAGCACACGGGGAGTACAAATTGTTACAATATTATTAAAGAACATGAGACCGACATGAAAAATAATTGTGCATTTGGGAACTAACCTGCAACAGGAGGACACACCCACTAAGGTTAGACACTAGTGACGTCCGTATACAGGCATCACACAACTGCCTGTACAACCAAGCAAGGGTGGCTGAACCCCAGTTGTACTCTCCCACCTCATCCCAATCACGTAGCAACGGTAGCCACATCCAAGAAGCCATGTCTCCTCCTGAGTCTGGAAAGAGCACGGAACCAAACATGTGTAGAACGTAGGCCCTGCAGTGTCGATCAACTGTGGCCTCGTCAGCGACCAGGTCTACCTCTCCAAATGTGTGACGCAACCAAGCCCGTGGGACGCCGGATGTCTTGGTGTGGAGGCCATGGGCCCCTGGGTACCTTATGAGAAGCATATGAGCCACTCGGACAGAGGATAGGTCTAACCTTGTAATTAGGGATACAATAGGACTCGGCATACATAACCTTATACGTCAAGGAAAGAATACAGTCATAGTCGGGAACGTTGTATTCCTAGAAGAAAATCTCTTGGTCGGAGTCTGACTGAGATTCTTACTCTGTAATCCTGTCCCCCGGTATATAAGGGGAGGCAGGGCGCCTCCTGAGGGCAGAAGAGAAGAAGATAAAATCTTACCAGAGAAATCTCAAAGGCAATATACCATAACTAGACATAGGGTATTAACTCATCTCGAGGGCCTGAACCAGTATAAATTGTTTCGTGTTCCTTTACAATCCATCAAATTTAGGTCTCACGAGTAACCCCATATTATTATTACCAATATAAAACAATATGTAGAAACCTTTCGTGCCTTATATTTTTAAGTACTACTAGTATTTATCCGGCAATTAAATAATTAATCAGGTTAATCAATTCCACATATTCAACCTCGTGCTTTGACTTGCTAGCTAACAAGTACTAGTCCTGAGGCTGCAGGCATCTATCAGGATTAGGTGAAGAATAATACTACAAAATTAATTAGAGTATTTAGATGTTGCCATGAAGTTAACAGAGTGTCATATTCTCCACAGAGGCCACGGCTCAGCCGAGCCGGGACAAAATCCGGTGAGAAAACCATGCACTGCTGGACAGCGGCGACGTGTACCGGTGGCACGTGCAACTCTCACTGCCATTTTGGTAGTTTATGCATGACTGAATACTGATACTTGCACAAGGCCCAAGCTGAGCATGCACAAACTATACGCATTTGTGCACTAAATTACATGCTGTATCTAATGATGATCGGTTCAGATCCGGGGGAATCGAGACAGAATGATTGTTGGATTGATGCCTTCACATGTATAGATATGGTTGTTGCAAAGTACAGCGCATAATTAACAAGGAATTAACGAGAGCTAGTGTGTGAAGTCAGTCAATCATTGGCAAGATCAGTCCATATGTTTAGCTTAATTACGCATAGGGGTATATTGCAGAATAAACTTGCTTGTTGCCTTGCCGTCGTCGCAATCAGCGGCACATGCATGTGTGTCTTAGAGATCGAGGTATAGCCAGCGAAGAAGACGCCATGGGCAGGACCATGGAGGACAGCAAGGCCACCATGCGTTCTATGCAGATGCAGCCATGCAGAGGTGATCGTGTTCGATTTGTACCAATCATTTGACATGGCTACTATCTAGAGACTTAAATCGACTTACCAATAATCTATAATTGATTCTAATTTAACTAAATAAACTAAGTTTTATTTTTACGGATCGATCCACTTCCTTCCGTAACGCACTGTGTTCGCTGCTTGCAACCGCGATCACGTCACCGAAAGCAAGAATGCATATGCTGGCCATATGATCGGTTACTGACTTGCCGTGGCATGTGGCCCATATGGCTGCTACAAAAAATGAGCAAACCTCCATAGCTACAATATGGAAGAAACAGAGAGGTGATGGCTCTGAAGTTCTGAATTCATCCTAGGCTACACCTGGACTGCATAAGAAATATGAGTTTTGGAAACAACTTCAGCTGATGCTTAGGGTATTTCTTTTCAGTGGGATCCCACAACGCTGGGAGCAGGTACTTCCGGCCACCGAGCCCGACGGTGTTGTAGCTGCCGCCGGTGACCGGGTCCTTGAGCAGCTTTCCGGGGTAACCGGGGAAGGCTAGTCCCCTTGGGAGAGGGTGGCGAGCCACCCTTTCAAAAACCTTAAATCACCGACAACGACTCAACTGGAACTTCTCCAGAACCGGTCTCTTGGGAAGTGATGTCAATGGCGGCCGGGCCGTCGATGACGGGAAAGGAGGGTCTCGAGGTCTATGGGCCGAGAGTGGGGGCTGATCGTGTGGCCCTGGAAGAGGATTCCTCGTCGTTGAGGGCTTGCTTGGTTGGACTTAGGGATGGGCTGTCTTCCGGTAAGATCTCCAATGGCACTGGCCCAAAACCCTATGGTTTCTTCCTGGAGGATTTATTCCCCAAGTCAGAGACGCATCTTCCTCATCGCTGGTGCTGGGTGAGAAGAGGTGCGACAAATCCAAAGCTAGGGTTCCCAGCCAACAATAGTGAGGTAGTGAGATTTGGGGCTTCTGCTCGCCGGATCTGGAGAGTTCAAGAGCGCTTCATAGATCAGCGGTCCTACGCGGAGGTAGTCATGGAGAGGCGTCCTCCCTAACCTCCTCCCCGATAGGATCCGTGGCAAGCCAACAAGAGGAGGGCGATGGAGCAGGGAGAGGGGAGCTCATGGGGGCATCGTACTAATAACCCTAGGGAGGAGGAGGATCTTCGGTGGCAACTCCTAGCGCAGAACATGCGGCGAGATGCTTGTCGTCAAGAAGGATGGGGTCAAGAGAGGCCTTAGAATCCAGACCAAGCTTGACCTCCCCAATAAGGTTTTAGGTAACTAAACCAAGGTCAGCGTCCTCCAATCCCCCCCCCCTCAGAATCTCCCTCAGATGCAAGATAGGATCAGAAGAGAGGTGCCTAGCAAAACCCCTAAATGTTTTAGGTGTGGTTTAGAGGGGCATCACCAAGTAGTTTGTGCAAATCCACAATTGTGCTATGCTTGTTACCAATCTGGTCATATATCTGCATAGTGGCCTTTAAATTCTAAGAGCTCATTGAATAGAGGTGTTAAACTTTGTGGATATGGGATTCCTGGCCAGGGTTTCTTTAGCTTGCATATAGTTTCTACTGGTGCAGAGATGTCACAGGATCCTATGAGAGGAATTATGACTATTAGAGGTGGTACTGCAACAGTAAGAGATGTTGATGCTAAACTCAAAACCCTGTTTGCTAAGTTGGTTTGGGATTGGAAAGTTAAGCAGTTGAATGAAAAAGATTTTTTAGTGACTTTTCCTTTTGAAGAGGCTCTGAATCAAGTTTCCATGTTTAAGAGCTTTGATTTTAAGAAAGACTCAATTAAAGCTAGTGTCACCCCTACTAATATGATAGAAGATGCAGTAGATGAGTTGATTACTGATTGGGTTAGAATTCATGGGCTCCCAAAGATTGCTAGGAATGAAGCTGCTGTGAAATCTATTGCTGAGTTAGCTGGTGAATTTAAAGAGTTAGAAGGTGGAAGTTTGCTAGGAGAGGGCCCTGTTAGAGTGAAAATTGCATGCAAAGATCCTAGAGAATTACACTTCAACATGCATATTTTCATAAACAAGGTTGGTTACAAAATTAGGTGGGAAGCTGAGAGTCACCCCCCTAAATCTACTCCTCCTCCCCCTCCTCCTTTTGATGATAAAAAAAGATGATGATGAAGAGGATGATGACAAGGAAAATGATAAGGATAGAGAGGAGGATAACAATGATGAGGATGATCTGGGGTTTTCTGAAGGTAGTCAGGAGATGAGAGAGATTGCTGAATCTTTTAAGAACAAGAAAGTGCCTCAATCTACCCCTCCAATTTCTAAAAAGAGGTCTTATGCATTTGTTTTGTTGGGCCAAGGGCTGCAAGATGAGTCTAAAGGGAGATAATATGTCTATTCAGAGGAAGTTAGACCATAAGGAGATTAATTTGAAAGAAATAGTAGTGTGGTCTGAAGATGTAACATACCCAGAATATATGCACATATATATATATATATATATATATATATATATATATATATATATATATATATATATATATATATATATATATATATATATGGAGACCCATGTTTTGCTCTCTTTTAAAGAAAAACTAGGAATCGCTTTGTTAATTCAAATTTCTAAGGGAACTTCCTGTAGAAACAAAAATCTGAGAAAATTCCCCGAGAAACTAAACTGTATCAATCAACCACTGTAATTTTCACTGAATTTTATCAATTCAATAAGAGTCACAAATAAATACTTTAAACTAAGCAAAATCTGGAAAATTGTCATCTGCAGACAGCTTACTTGGCATTTTTTCCAGAATTAATCCATCAGTCACCTGCTCACTAAAATTTACCAGAACCTGGATTAGATTGTGAAATAATTCCAGTAAAAATTTCAGTACAATATTCACAAATATGGAACATAAAATAATAGGGCAAAGTCCACTGACTCAGACTAGTGCACAGAAGAAACTGATTTCTGGCCGAACTTTGCCATTTCCTCCAGAGAAATCTACAAGCCACATGACTCTGAAACTTGGCACAAAGTTGGACCATACCACCCACTATTCACAATAAATTTTCCACAATTTTACCTACACTGTAACTCAGTCAAAATGACAGCTCAAGTGACCTCCCCAACTACTCCATTGACACTTAGTCTCTAGAAGGTGTTCTCTCTATTCTGCCACTGCCAAGTGGGTCCCAGCCACTGTGGGTCCCATCTGTCAGTCACAGACATCTTCCAACCTAGCCCCACCTACAGAACATCGTTGCCACGCACGAGGACACGCCCCAGGCCACCGGCTGCATGTCCACAGATCGGTGCCAGCGCGCCCTCCTCCATTTTCTCAGCGCGGTCGACAAGAGCTCAAATCCTCTTGCCACTGCACTCTCCTCGCCATTCTCTCTCACTTCCCCATGGAGAGCCCGAGGTGAAAATCACCACATCGCCAGAAAACACCGTTTTCTCCCCCGGCACCGGCAAGAAACCGACCGCCGCCATTCTTCTCCGGTGAGCCTCACTGCAACTGAGTCTTGGGAACGTGATTGCCTCTGGATACCTGACCCATTTTTCCCATCTTCTTCCCCTGACCTCGAGGTTGAAGACGCCGTAGTGTGCTCTCGGCTCTGGCGACCGCCGCCACGGCATAGATGCGTTCTCCCTGACCGAAGCAAGATTGGAGCTGATTCTTGGCCAGCAGCATTGCCAGCCCAGGACAAGCTCAGGAACTGAGCACTGGAAGCCGCTGAGCCCTGAGGCCGTAGATCCGAGCCCTCTTCCTCACCGCCGACCGCCGTGCCCCCTTCTTGCTCTCTTTGACCACGCCTAGATCCAGCTGCCGACGATCACCCGAAGCACGCTGCCGTCGCTGGACCTCTCCTGGAGCAACCGCCGCCGTTCCAGCACTGCCGAGTAACCCAACACCTTCGGTGAGCCTCTTAGGTCCCTCAGACATCACATGCATGCATCCATTTGGCCCGTGAAATGCAACCCATATGCATGCCGAGTGAGTTCGCTGCCTCCGCCGTTGATTCCGACCACCCCAGATAGTGGGACTACCACCGATAGTTGCGCAAAATCTTGTAGAACATTTCTCCTTTTGGCAACTCGGCGAGATTGACAGCCGTTCGCCGTCGCCGCCGCTGCTGTTGCCGCCGCGAAGTTCATCGGCCATGCTCGTTGTCGTTCGCTCTGTTCAGAGCCGCTGACAAGCGGGCCCCACTGTAGTTAGCACGTGAGAGCGCTGTTAGCAAAGGTTTAAATCATCCGAGGTTCTTTTTGCAAAATGACCAGGCACTGATGAGTGGGCCCAGGACCTAAATGAAATAATTAAAAACTGTAGGGACTCTTAATGGAATTTTTCCCTCCCACGTGCCCAAGGACCGCGGGTTGATTTCTAGAAAAACTGGGGGCCTCGGTGCAAAACATACAGTCACTGACCGGTGGACCCCATTGATTTATAATCCGAGAAAAATAAAAGAATTGAATAAATGCTTTTCTGGTACATTGAAAAGGGATTTAAACTTGAAAATTTATAGAAAATTCATTATAACTCCAAATTGGGTGAAACCAGTTTTGTTGGTTTTGTAATTTTATTCCCTAAAACTTGGTAAAATAAAAAGTGGCACCTTCTGTACAGAAAACTTGCCTAAAAATTTATGAGAATAAAAAAAGATGAAAATGGGACTTGTAACTAGAAAATTCATAAGAAATTCATTATAACTCAGAAAAATGTCAAACCAATTTTGTAATTCTTAGAAAAATGTGTACTTTCCACTTATGAACTCATTTTACACAGAATTAAGCCACAAATAATCAGTATGTTTTATACTCTTAAAAGGACATATAAAATTTGTAAAAAAATCATATCTCACAGATGGTAAACGCACAAATAAAAATAATTTCACCAAAAAGTGTCTAAAACCAGTACCAAGTCACTGCACAAAAATCATGCATATTAGAGCATTTTGCATTTTTGCACTATTTATTGTCTTTGCATTAATTGCAAAATTTAAAAATTTAGACGAAGAATCTTTGGAGAATGAGGAAGTAGAATATATTGAGGAATCTGAAGCTAATCTAGACCAAGGCAAGAATCCCACCACCTTTGAACACATTGCTCCTAAATTTTGGGATTGTCAATGTTTTTATTTCAATGTGCATCGTTATTTTGCTATGTATATTATATAGATTGTGGGCAATGGTAGTTAATCCCCTTTTTTCTGCATAATCCACCTTGAAATATTGATAACCTACTGCTTGTAACACTAGGATGGGTGAGAGTACTTGTTAAGTGCTTATTATAGGGTATATGCTTACATATGTGCTTAGACATGCCTAGTTAATGATAAAATAAGTCATGGCCATCTAAATATGTTTGAAATGGGAATTTATTTACTTCTGATCAGAGATGAATATCTATGATATTTGTGAACTAAAACTGAAGGAAAACTGTTTTAAGACTTGGACAAGCAAGTGGTACACATATGTGATAGTTGTGTATCGATAGGGGGAGTGTTTGCCTGGGTTGCTTAAGGACCGAACTCAGTGTCATATCTCATGTTAAACAGTACAACCACATATGCTAGTATGGGATAGCCATAGTGGATTAAGTTACTTGATGTTTAGCCTTGCATTTTGGTAGGCTGAGTAGTATGGGCAGTGCCTACGACGGACTGCAGGGCTGTCTAGAGGAGCTACCTATGTGAACCATGAGGGACAGTGTGGTCACCTCATGGCGTAGGTGTCTAAGTTTGTCCAATACAACGTTGTGTGCCTCATGGGGAGCCGGGTAGGCTGATCTCCACGGCGCTGGGTTAAGGTGTGGGCCCGCCACCCACGACATCGGGATAGCGCCCCGATGTGGAGTAACACACCTCGTGCTGGTGCAAGGCTAAACGTTAGGTAATGTAAAAGTTGTGTTGTGACCTCTAGACCGCATTCAATGTGCAGAGTGTGGTGGTACTGACGGGTACCGGATAAACTAGAGTGTAGCCGTTTGGCTTCTTTCACATCATGTGGGTAACGATGTACAAACTCTACAGAGTCAAAACTAATCGGTTAGCCGTGCTCACGATCATGAGCGGCATGGTTGTGTCCATTGAGTATAGATTTATGATTTAAAATGCTTTATGAAATGGGATGGTTGGATGAAGATTTTTACTGATTTATACTTGATGATGGATGATATGATGATGAATCGAAATGGAGCTGAAGTATTAAGTTGTATTATAGTCTTGCTGCCAAGGAGGGCAGTGAGGCTATTATTTGTGAAAATCGATGCCATGATGTTACTCTATTAGTGTACTATGCAATTTGGTTTGTGAATCTCTCTTTTAAACTGTTGCGAAATAAAATTGGCTTTCTGCAAATAAAATGAGCCTCATTATACAGCCTTTACCTTGATTACAGCCTACATGTATAATTAGGTTTGATTGTGTCCTTGCCAGTACCTCGTGTACTGAGTTCTATTGTATTTTTGTGTATGCTCCTATAGATCCATACACAGGGGAAGATGAAGACTTGTATGATGATTGTGTGGGTGAACAGTTTGACCAGGATGGTCCTATCTAAGGGTTTACCCTTAGTCAGTTGCCTGAGAGTTTTGGGTAGCCAAGCTTCAGATGGACTAAGTATTTTTCCTTTAAGGCTTATGTAAACTTTAGTTAATATGTATCTGTAACTGTACTTTTGTTTATTTAGCTAAGTACCCTATGTATTGGATATTACTTGCTAGATGAACATGTGGGACTAGAACTTTCCTAGGCTAGTTACACATCAGTAAGAATTTAGAAATGATGAGATGCATGGACGTTGATTCAACCATAGACCATGTCCCCAGAAGTGTGTATCGTGTTTGGTCGCCACCTTCGTGTGGTTTGATGGGCACACTTCGCCGTTTCGGACTGGTGAATCAACTCTCCAAATATCTCTTTATTTCTGAATTCTTTGCTTTGGACTTGTATTGTGGATGGGTAAATATTATGGCAAGGCTACGATGAGGATGGATGGTTACTGTACTTATTTGGTTTTTATTTAAGATCCCATCCATCTAGATATTTCGCGTTGTCATAGTAGTTACTCTCTATAATGCATTTCCGGGGTGCCCACAGAAGACATCCCTCCTGAACAAGAATCTCAGGAGGATGAGTTGCCTCTTAGTTCCCACACTCACATAGATTTGCTTGAATTGATGGATTCTGATTTGGAGAAGTTTCAAGGTGACCAGAAAGAGCTGTCTGTTGATGTAGAGGTGGCTACTAACTCTGATAAGTTGAAGGTTATTAATGAAGAGGATGATACCTAGGGTGATGTAACTTCTGAGGGGGATATGGCTGTGAAATCTGACTTGGAGATGACCCAAGACAATCTGACCACTGGTTTTTTATCAGAAAAATGTGAGATTTCCACTGATTCAGACATTGAGAGAATGAGAGAGGAAGAAGAACAGGAGGAAGTGGAACAATTTAAAGAGGTGTGCCATAAGAAGAGCTCAAAAAACAGGGGGACAGGACCAGCTGTGGCAACAAGACAGAGCTTGAGGTAGAAGGGCTAGGTGGCTCCAATACCCCTTAGAGCTGAGCTTCTTACTCAGAGGAACAATCTGGAGAATACAGGTACAATTTCTAATCCTTTCTATGTTTTTCAGTTACTAGATAATGCTAAATTATGTAAAATTGCTAGCTCTTCAAATATTAAGCTTGGTAATAATCAATCTGAGGTTTCTAATGCTATTGAAACTACAAGAGCTAAAGAGTTGGCTCAGAGTAAGTTAGCTAAATTAGCCTGGAAAAAGAAGAAAGAAAAAGAGCTGATTGTGGTTTCTAAAGAAGACAGTGCTGTTTCCCCTAGGGATAAAGCTGTGCCTAAGAAGAGGTTGACCCAAAATAAATCTAAACAGAAATGAAGGTCCTCTTTTGGAATATCAGAGGTGTAGGTAGCATTGCTAGACAAGGCCAGTTGAAAGAGTTGATTTGGCAATATGGTTGTGATTTTATTTGTATACAGGAAACTAAGAAAGAGAGTTTCACTGCTAAAGAGTTGAATTCCCTTCAATCTAATAAGAACCTTGAATGGTGTTGGAAGTCATCTAGAGGAGCATCTGGAGGGCTTCTTCTAGGGTTTAGATACCCATGTGTGTCATTCTTTTTCTTAGCAAGGTTGTTAGAGACAAGAATAATGGTGCTGTCTGGGAGATTATCTGTGTGTATGGTCCAATTCTAGACTTTTTGAGAGTTGATTTTTTAGATGAACTTGGCTTTCATTTGGAAGGTGAAGATAGGGCTGTCATTATAGGGGGAGATTTTAATCTTTATAGAAAACCTGATGAGAAATCTAACTCCAATGTTAACCCTAGATTCATGGAGAGGTTTAATTCTTTCATTGCTAATTTTGAGCTTAGAGAAATGTATAGAGGTGGTAATAAATTCACATGGACTAATAAACAAACCAATCCTGTTAGGGGTGTTCTTGATAGGGTTTTATTCAATCAGATATGGAAGAACTTATATCCTCGGTCAACCTTAAACTCTCTTATTAGAGTGGGATAAATGCACCTAAACTTATGTGGCTAAATGCACTCAAAGCACTGTTTACGCAAATATTTTCTGTCCTTTACAATGAGGCTTGCCCGCCTTTTATAGCCTAGGGGCCATACAATGGGATTACAGAAATGCCGCTGAGGGGACCGCTAACCCTAGGGGCAATTTAGACATTACACACTAGATTTGCAGTCCCCCGGACAGCTGTTTGGAGTGGTCCAGATTGGTCCCCATGCCACATGGGGGATTATTCCTTCCTTGGCGTGCGTCCTAAGCTTCGTCTTCGACCTTGATATTTCTCCTCTTCCAAAGGGGAAATGTTCTCAACCTCCATCTTGGCGAAATGTTCTCCCCTCCGGATGGACCGAATGACTCTTGTTACTCCTGTGCCTAGCAAGCAAGAATGTTAGTATTTGCCCAAGTGTCGGTCGAATTGGGGACATGGCACCTGGTCCTGCTCCAACAAGCCCCTCATGGATAAGGGTGAAAACTATTTTCGGCCAAAGCCGTGTCTTAGAATTTACATGATCTCGCCGTCCTCTATTCGGCCGAAACTTGGTTTTCTCTTGCTCTATTGTATTTTATTCCTTCATTGCTATCTGTTTATTTTTTGTTTTAGTTTTATCTATATTACATATTTTTATAATGATGTAAACAATTATTTTTATTATTATTATATTTTTTATTATTTATTTATTTTTATTTTTCATTATTATCTTTAATTTACTATTTTTATTTTTTAGTTCTAACTTAATTAACTATTTTTTGCTCCTCGACTATCGTGCCACCTAGATTTTCGTGCTAAAGCACGACTGCCAACCTTCTCGTCCTCCTATATAATGACGCGGGGGGAGGGGGGAGGGGCAATGCTTTGCTTTACTTTCACTTCTATCGCCATTCTATTTCGCCTCCTTGCTCTCTAAAATTCCATCATCTTGCTACGCTTCTTCTCCTTTCGGTCTTTTGATTTCACCATGGTTAGATCTTCGAAGAAGTCGAGCAAACGCTCGAAATCCAAGAACATCGATTCTGAAGGCGACAACAACGACCGGAATCTTGGTGTTTCCACAATGACCGAAAACATGCTTCGAGATATGATCTCGAGTCGAGATGATGTTCTGCTTCCCTAGGGTGAAGACAATCCATCCACCGGCCATGAGGGTTATACTGTTGTGTTCCAAGCTTATTTCGAAGCCGGTCTTCGCTTCCCCTACAGTTCTCTCGTTTCTGAGGTTTTGAAACTCTACAAGGTTGAACTTCCCCAGCTGGCTCCTAATGCTATTGTCCGCATGGGCGTTTTTGAATGGATTGCCCGGAGTTGTGGCTGCGCTCCTCACGGAGAAGACTTCACGTATGCGAACAGCATTCATCGCTACACTCAGCGAAACCCTTACTTCGGCGGGATGAACTTCCTTACCTGATCCAATCGAGGGGCTTATTGGTCGATCCCTGTGATCCGCTCGGAGTGGGGTGCCAACTAGCAGTCGAGATGGTTCTATCACAAAATCAAGGCCAACCCAGGCTCCGAAACGTATCGGCTTCTTAGTTATACTAGCAAAATGGCTGAGTTCGATCCTGAGCCTCGCGTATCTCTTTCGAAGGATTTCATATCATGCTGCCCCAAGATGAAGGAAATTCATCATACTTTCAGCGCCAGGGATCTAATTGAGGAGTTCCTTATACTTAACATCTGGCCCTTATCGAGCGACTAGCGAATTCTACTCGGCGACACCCCAAGCACCTCCGGATCTATGCTCCCGCCATTCATACTCACCGAAAACAACGGATTGGGTAATTTTCCTCATCTTCTCGGGTTTGTATTGTTTTCGTTGTTATTCTTATTGTTTTTGTTCCCCTTTTTAGATTTTGATCTTGAGACGGCCGAGAGGGATGCCGAGAGACTAATCGGTCCTTACAGCTCAGTGGAGCACGAGACATTCCTGAAGTTCCAGAACAACATCTGTCATAACCGTGTGATGTCTGCCGCCGATCTGTCGGTTCCCGCTCGAGTCTTCCCCGTTGTCCGAGATCGTCACTCTAGTATCGGTTGGAAACGATAAGTTGTCTCCTCGTCGGCTGATTACGAACCCAAGGACAGTGATGGCGATGATCATGACAATGATGATGGATTAGATGGAGCCGAGGAACACATTTCTCCCTCTCACAATGCTCGTGAAGACGCTCTTCGAGCTGCCAAAGGAAAAAAAGTTTGCTTGGATTCAGCTCCATCGCGCTCAATGAAGCACGTCCGAATTGCTCCTCCCAGTGACTACTGGGAGGGCATTTTTGACATCCCCCTTATTTTATCTCCTCTCCGGGCTGTTATACCGGACGCGCTGGATCCGACCGAGACTGGCCCAAAATCTTCTACTCCCATGATCATTGATTCTCCACTAAGGGAATACACTTCTCCCTAAATCGCTCTAGAAACAATTCCAACAGAACCAAGAGATAGCATCAATCCGGTTAGTCCCAAGGTTTCTACCCCCGAGGAGACACTAATTGTAGAGGTCCTTGAATGGTTCCGTCGCCGGTGTGCCAAAGAAGGACCTTTTCGAATGGGGATTCCTACCTCTAATGATTTTGTTGAGTCCACCACCTCGGACATATGCCTTCACATGGAAGATTTGAGATTTCGATCTCCCGTTGGTCGAATGCCTGGTGCCGTGGCTCCCCTTCTATTCAATCCCGAGCTGACCAAGGATTTTATTGAACAAACTGATTTGTACTCTTCGCTCTCTGCCCTGGAAGTTGTTGCCGCCAAGGTAATCGAAATATATTTCCTCCTTTTAATTCTTTGAAATTTGTTTTTTGCCACTTGTACTTATAATTCATTTTCATTCACAGACACTTGGCCTTGCTCACCTACAAAAAGCCGTCGTCACCAAGACGCTGAATAATATTTGCAATCGTTCCAAGAACAGTGGAGATCGGATCACTAAGCTAGAAAGGGATCGAGTTAAGCTTTCTCAAACTATCGATGATCTCGAAACCTGGAACAAACACTTGCACGAGTCTTAGAAAAGGCTAAAGGCTGAAGTGAACGAGGCTCGAGACAAGGCGGCTGAGGCTGTTAACGAGCTTCAACGCTCCATCGCCTCCAACAGTGCTCTCTTGAAGGAAAAAACCACTTTGGAGGCCGAATTGGAGAATTTGAAAAAAAAAGTATGCGAAAAGTACAAGGGAGCTAGAAACCAATCAAGCTGTTCTCGAGGAGGCCCATGCCAACCTGTACTCGGGCTGCTGTGTTATTAGAGATACTCTTGAAAGCTTGGGTACCGAACCCAATCCTCCTCCCTCTGATAGTAGTCTAGCTGATTTGACCGAATGGGTTGCCGATGCGGCCACTGGCATTTCGCAGAGCGTTGTGCGCTTCGCCTCGAGATGTTCTCGGACATCATCCAAGGCGTTATGCGCCGCCTTGTATTCGAGCAGCTGCAAACACATACAGAATCTTAAGGATGGCCTCACTTGGCTTCTACCCGATCGAGTTCTCTTTCGAAGCCATCGAGAAACAATTCACCCCTATGCTAAAGTTCACCAAGCTTTCTATTGGTCAAAACAAGGATATGAAGACACCCATTTCTTCCTTCCGAGAGACGCTTGTGCAAACTGCTAATCAAGCATAAGGTGGGGGTGAAAAGAATTCTCAAGATGAAGCAGACAATCCTGGGGATGAACCATCTGCTTCCCAGGTGTGAAAAATACTCTTCTGCTAACTCGAAAACTTTTTTTGGTTTGAAAACTTTTGTTTGTTTGAATACTCGAAAACTATGTTGATGGTTGTAACTAACTGATGAAATTTAGCTGGTGCCTCCTTTTGCTGCCACTTGTATGTTGTATTTATGTTTGCTACTGGGGGTGCAGGTTAACTTCGAGTAGAAATCGACTATTGATCCATCAAAAAATAAGCTCAACTTCTCGTTGAAGCATATTTCCCACCAACTGTTTGAGAAGCTCTATGATGACACCCATATGCCCGATGAAGATATTGGCGATGTACATTACGATGATCCTTGTAGTTTTTTCTATAGATTCTTGTCTTGGTATAGGGAACACGCCGGCTCTAACCTACGAGATTTCATTCTAGATTTTCGCCAGCGTAGGTTTATGCATTTTTCCAATAGTTCGGCGTTCAGGAAGGACTTTAGGCCTTCTCGCCGGCAAATTAGAATCCGAAATAACCGTCATCTTGTCACGCCCGGGGAAAACATTTCTTCCCTGAACACAACTATTAAGGTCTAAAGCCCAATGTACCTGTTGTAGACTTGTATGAATAAAATTCTTGCTTGTCCACTCAGCAACGAGCTCTCCTATGTTTCGAAGTATCTTGTTATATCACGTTTGTAATCGCCTCCCCCTTACCACGAAAAGGAGCGGTGAAATGTAATCTCGAAGTCGAAACGTTTCGTGGCGTTGAAATCGAACCCAAAATCGACTTAGACGCGTAAGCCATGCAGCTGGCCAGAGCTCACCGTCCCCCTTACCTCGAAAAGGAGCGGCGAAATATGATCTCGAATTCGAGATGTTTTCGTCATGTCAAAATCAAACCCGAAATTGACTTAACTGCGTAGGCCACGCAGTTGGCCGGAGCTCGCCATCCCCCTTACCTCGAAAGGGAGCGGCAAAATATGATCTCAAAGCCGAGATGTTTTCATCGCGTCGAAATCGCTTCTGAAATCGACTTAGGTGCGTAGGCCGCGCAGCTGGCCAGAGCTCGCCGTCCCCCTTACCTCGAAAAGGAGCAGCGAAATGTAATCTCGAATTCGAGATGTTTTCGTCGCATCGAAATCATACCAGAAATCGACTTAGACGTGTAGGCCGCAGAACTAGCCGGAGCTCACCATCCCCCTTACCTCGAAAAGGGGCGGTGAAATGTAATCTCGAATTGGAGATGTTTCGTCGCGTCGAAATCAAACCCAAAATCGACTTAGACGCGTAGGCCACAGAGCTTATACTTCGGCTATGGAGTGTTTTCGGTTTTGCTCGTGGCGAGTGTTTGTTTTCTCTCATGGCAAATTTGTAGTTTATACTCCGGCTCCAGAGTGCTAGCGTTTTCACTTATGGCGAATCCTCGTCTTCACCCATGGCGAATTTGTAGTTTATACTCCGGCTCCAGAGTGTTAGCGTTTTCGCTCGTGGCGAATCCTCGTTTTTGCCCATGGCAAATTTGTAGTTTATACTCCGGCTCTAGAGTGTTAGCGTTTTCACTCGTGGCAAATCTCGTTTTCGCTCATCGAAAATTTGTAGTTTATACTCCGGCTCCAGAGTGTTAGCGTTTTTGGTCGTTCAACAACCACAACATCCAATCTAACATGCACGTTTTTTATACAGGTTCGAGCCTCCTTATCGGATAATAACCCAACTTCCTATTTGTGTTTCATATATCAATTACGGGAACATATATTACATCTTTTTTTTTACATATAGAACTTCTTCAGAGACAAGGCATTCTAGGTATGACCTAACTCCTTGCCATCCAACTCAGCCAACTTGTAAGATCTAGTACTCGTTTGTGCCTTGATGATGAATGGCCCTTCCCATTTGGAATCTAGTTTTCCACTAATACCGTCATTTTTAGCACCTTCTTAAGGACCAAGTCCCCTGGCTTCAGCTGCCTTGGTCTCACTTTGCTATTGTAGTGGCCTCTAGTTTTCTCCACATATTCGACCATCTTGTGCAATGCTTCTACTCTGACTTCCTCCAGGGTGTCCAAGGAGAACTCACTTTCCCCTTCTTTCTAGGTGAAAACAACTTGCGGAGAAAAAGCTCCTAACTCACTTGGTGTCATCGCCTCATCCCCATACACCAGCTGAAAAGACGTCATTCCTATTGCTCGAACGACGGTTGTTCTTAATGCCCATAAAACAGAGAGCTAGTTCAGTAAATAGTCATCCAGCTAGTCAATATTATCACCTAGGGCATCAAGGTACATGTATCCATAGTAACTCACGGCCATAGTCAAAGAATATAGGATAATAAATAAATACTTGTATTAATGACATTCTAAAACATTGCATGCAATAACGTTAAAAAAATATATTTCACAAATGGGATCAACATGTGCAAGCGGATTGTCGTGTGACTTGCCTTGCGATCGCAAAAGTCTTCAATCGCTCTTTCGACCTCTTCCACAACCTTCGGCTCCTCCGAAACGGTAAGACAACAACATACTACACGTAAAACAAGGAAAAACCCTAAGAAACTCCAAATAAACAGTACATAAAAAGTACATAAATATGTAGATCACGATTTTAGATGAATTTAGGAAGAAGAACTGGTCGAACCGGAGTTCGGACTGAAAAGTTACGGCTTCCGGAAGATTGAATTTAGAGTAAATCCGAAAAGAAAAGGAGAAAGAATATTCTCTGGGAGATTCTTTTGTAGGAATAATTAATAAAGGAATTATTCTTGCACAGGAAAAAGGAGATGGGGCCCACTGTCATCGACATGGCTCACGGTAGACTTGGTTTATGAAATAGAGGATGGATGGCTATGATGGACCGACCCATGTGTACTGCCACACGGTAGAGAGGAGGGAGGGTGGCGTCCGAGGTGGCAGATGAGGTGGATTTAGGGTTGACGTGGCCTTATCTAAGAGATTGAAGAGAATCCGATGGCTTAAAACCAATCGGATCGAGATCGAAGGCTAGGATTAAATCTCGAAGATCGGATGGTCGAGATCTGTGAGAGGGTTTATGAAAAACGGATGGATCTGATTGATTGAGGGTGATCTGACGGTTGAGGTGGATCTAGGGAGATATGCGGGGTCCACATGGCATAGAGAAAAGGGCACTGTTAGCGAGGACCACTCTGTCATTCTTGAAGGGGGAGATGGCGGTACCCACATGGCAATAGTGGTTGGTCTTCCGCAGGGCCTGACCTGTCATAGGCACGGTGAGGAAGTGGAGCTCGCAGAGCTTGTTCCATGGCGTTGTGTGACTGTCAGTGCCATGGGCCCGAGTACCTCATGACAGGCATATGGGCCACTCGGATAGAGAATGGGCCTAGCCTTCTAATTAGAGATATAATAGGACTCGGCAGACTTAACGTTGTACGATAAGGAAAATTGTGGAGGCCATGGGCCCCGGGTACCTCATGACAAGCATATGGGCCACTCGGACAGAGGATGGGCCTAACCTTGTAATTAGAGATATGATAGAGCTCGGCAGACTTAGCCTTGTACGATAAGGAATAGACAGTCCTAGTCGGGCAGGACATATCTCTAAGGGGAGATCCCTTGGCCGTAGTCTGGTTAGGACTCCTACTTTGTAACCATGTCCCCCAGTATATAAGGGGAGGCAAGGCGACCCTTGAGGGCAGAACCATCAAGTTCATCAGAACCACCATATACATCCTCAAAGGAATACATCACAACTGGACGTACGGTATTACCTCACATCGAGGGCCTGAACCAGTATAAACTTCATGTGTTCCTTTGCAGTCCACCGAGTTTCGATCCGACAAGTAGCCATATATTCATATTGCCGGTGTAAAACATCGATAGTTGGCGCGCCAGGTAGGGCGTCGGCGAGATCAACTTCCACAAGCTGCGATGGATTCGACACCAGAGTCGACGGCGCGCGGCGGTCGACCTCCTAAATTCTCCCTGGAGACACGATTACATTCGAAGCCTGACTTCATACCGCGCCCGACCAGCTTGGCAACTCACCTTGGCCGAGTCAGACCAGATCCGATCGACCGAGGAACGGCCGACTCCAGCGCCAGTACGGCCCACACGACGCTGCAGCAACCTCGTTGATTTGCCGACCGTGGCAATCTTCTACTATCGGCTAGTCTCGGGACAACTCTCTCTTTCGGCGTTCGGCTCGGACTCGGCCTTGAGCCGGCCCGTCAAGCGACTAGGAAAGGGAAGAAGAGAGACTGCAATCTCCCATAGCAAAACTCGATGACACCGGCGGACATCTACAATCTACATCCCACGCGCAGACCCATCCTCTACGTTCAGTTACGGACATGCCTCAGAGCCGTTCCAGATTGGATCTAGGGAGGTCGGAGTCGTCCTTACCTCGATGAACTACTCAGATTCCGACTCCAAGTCAGACAACAGTTCGAACACCAGTTTGGCAAGATTCCTTCTGCCCTGAGAAATCTTCATGGCTTCAACCCCTCTGCCGGAGGTGTGCCGAGTACAACAGGAGCAAGAAGAGGAAGCCCGCCGACTGCGGCAACAAGAGAAGGCTGAATGCGAGGCTCGCAACGACGAGCTACGCAGGGCTGGCCAAACCGTTCGGCAACAAATCCTCCAGACTAGAGTCGTGAGCCCACGATGTCTTCGTCACGCCACAACAGAACGTCGTGGCCGCTGCGACCTTGCTGGACACGCTCCAGCTTGAGCCTAATCATCAGGCCACCCCAACTATAGCGAAGATCAAAGCCATGATTCCAACTACCGCTTGTCAGCAGCACCAGCAGTCGGGCGATACACTTATACCGACCAACCGGTCGGGTTTTCCAGCGGAGGTCTCATTTGTATCGGCACGACGCCGGGCGGCCGGCTCAAGTCAGCAGCGTGCGGAGCCATGCCAAACATCTCTCGGCAACACAAATAACAACAATCGGCGGCGCCCCTAAAACGATCGCCGGTTCAACCAAGATCTCCGAGTTCGTCTACAACGTGATCTCCGCCAAGACATCAATGCTTGGCGCCGCCAACGCGAAGACGACGAGCGCCGCTGACTGGAGGATGAGTACGAGCGCTTCGGCCTCCACCACGAGCGGTTCCACCATGCAATTGGAGCTGAGCTCTCATGCAGACTGAAGGCGGTACCCCGCCTTCACCCAAGAGCTACAAGAGCGTCGACTGCCGTACGGGCTTCAAGCCTATGGGAATCAAAAAATACGACGGCAAGACCAACCCTGAGTCCTGGCTCACCGTATACACTCTGGCGATCCGAGCCACTGGAGGTGACCACAAAGCCATGGCTAACTACTCCCCGATTGCCCTAGCCGACTTCAGCGAGGCATGTCTAACCGCGCTTCAAACGATCAATCGGCTCCTGGGGGAACTCTGGAACGCTTTCATAGACCAATTTTCAGGGGACTTAGGTATGAGAGGTCACCCATCTTCCTGAGCATGATCTACGCACTATCATGCACCAGAGGAAGAATGAGTCTCTTCGCGAGTTCATCAAAAGGTTCTCCGAAGAAGCGCAACTCGATCCCAATGATTAAGGACGAGTTTGTCATCGTCGCCTTCTGCAAGGGAGTCAAGGACGCCCCGTATCATTGCAAAATTCACTCGGAAGCCCCAACCTCTGTTAGGGCTCTCTTCGATATGGTGAATAAGTACGCTGACTCGGCCGAGGCGGTCGCTGAGCCCCTTGATGAAAAGAAAGAGTCCCGGCAGAAGGACCAAAAGGCTAAAGCCGACAACGAGCCGCCATGGAACAAATCTGGCAGCCGCAAGTGAAAGTCAGAAAACGTGGTGGCCAACGTGGAGCGGACTCGGCCGTGACCCCCAAGGAACACTGAGTACCCAGAAGGTTATGAACGGCCTTGCCCTTCCATCCCAAGGTAAACACGCGGACCAAGGACTGCTTCATCTCAAGAAGTTTTTGCTTCCGAGCAGGCTTCATCATCTGGCGCCGACAAGGACAAGGACAAGGACAAGCCAGATATGGGCCCGGCCGACGATTATCAAGATCCCCAGGCCGAGCTCAACCACATCTTTGGAGGGTTGTCTGCATATGAGTCCAAGAGGAAGCAGAAGCTAACAGCACGCGACGTCAACGTGCTCCCTACAGCAGATGCCCCCGAGTATTTGTGCTGGTCAGAGATGTCCATCACATTCAACCGTGGCTGATCACCCAGATCAGGTTTCACACCCGAGACACTATCCACTCGTCCTGGACCCGGTCGTCAAAAATATTAAGTTGAAGAAGGTTCTCACAGACGGAGGCAACACGCTCAATATTCTCTTCGCCAAGACCCAGGATGAGATGAAAATCCCTCGTTCAGAACTGCGGCCGAGTACGGCGCCCTTCCAAGGGATAATTCCCGGCCTGTCTTTAACACCCCTTGGGCAGATAACTTTGCCGGTCACCTTTGGCACGCGGGACAACTTCCACACAGAAAATATCTGCTTCGAGGTCACCATTTTCGAGACTGCGTACCACGCGATACTCGAATGGCCGGCACTCGCCAAATTCATGGTGATACCGCACTATACCTACATGGTGCTCAAGATGCCTGGGCCAGCCGGAGTTCTCTCCCTTCGCAGCGACGTCAAGCAAGCCTTCACCTGTGACAAAGAGAGCTACGAGTTGGCTCAGTCTCAAGAAGCGGCAGTCGGACGCAACAGTATTCGGCAAGCCGCCACAACAGAAGTCGAGGACAACCAAGTTCCGGCAAAAAAAGCAGCAAAGTCGAGAATTTCAGCGGACTCTGACACGAAGAAGATCCCCCTGGACCCTTCCGACCCCTCCAAAACTGCTCTAGTCGTGACCGAACTCGACCCCAAATAGGAATACACGCTCGTCACCTTCCTCTAGGCAAACAAGGACATCTTCGCCTGGAAACCTGCTGACATGCCTGGGGTACCAAGGGAGGTGATCGAGCATGCCCTCAATGTCAAGACAGACACCAAGCCAGTCAAGCAACAGCTACGGCGCTTCGCACTAGACCGGAAAGATGCTATTCGGGAGGAGATAACTAAGCTCCTCGTAGCCAGGTTCATCAAAAAGGTCTATCACCCGGATTGGCTGGCAAACCCAGTCCTGGTCCGGAAGAAGAACGGTAAATGGCGCATGTGCGTCGACTACACCGATTTAAACAAGGCGTGCCCCAAAGATCCATTTGGTCAACCAAGAATAGATCAGGTGGTGGATTCAACAGCGGGGTGCGAACTTCTCAGCTTTCTCGACTGTTACTCGGGATACCACCAAATCAGCCTGAAGGAGGAGGACTGCTTAAAGACGTCTTTCATCACGCCGTTTGGAGCATACTGCTACATCACCATACCATTCGGTTTGAAAAACGCTGGAGCAACGTATCAACGAGCAATTCAGCGATGTCTACATACTCAGATCGGGCACAATGTTGAGGCATATGTCGATGACGTGGTGATCAAGACAAAGTCCAAAGAAGACCTCATCGCTAACTTGGAGGAAATCTTCCAAAATCTTCAAAAATTCAAGATGAAGTTGAACCCGGAAAAGTGCGCCTTCGGTGTGCCATCTGGCAAGCTACTCGGCTTCATCGTCTCGTAGCAAGGCTAATCTAGAGAAAATCAACGCAATCATGAAATGGCACCCCCGACTAACCAGAAGGACGTCCAAAAGCTGGCAGGCTGCATGGAGGCACTCGACCGATTTATTTCCCGGCTGGGCAAACGGGGCATGCCCCTTACTTCTCCAGTTATTAAAGAAAGCAGACATAATTTTTATAATGGACTCTCGAAGCCAACAAGCCTTCGAAAACTATCAAGAATCTTTGTTTTATTTCTCTTTACTTTCACATCACGCCACCAGTGATTGGCATCGCCTATGCCCCAAAAGCCATTAATCGCTATAGTCCCTCTTGCGACAACCACTCAGGCTAGTCCACCCGGTGGTGGTGGTCGAGCGATCCGATACCAGGTCATATACAAAAAATTCAACGGCCAGTCTACTTCATCAGCGAGGTCCTTGCCGACTCAAAGATGAGATACCTTCCGCAGGTTTTCTCCATCGAAGCTGCTAGTACTGGCTACTCATTACTGTCTGGAAGCTGGTGGCGACCAGCGAGCGAACTATTTCAATCGCATCAAGTCACGGTGGTCACATCGTATCCACTTGCCTCGGGGACGTCCTCCACAACCAGCAAGGCGACCGGCCAAATCGCTAAATAGGCGCTCGATGTTGAGTTGGCGTTCGACATCACCTTTCAGCCATGGACAGAATCAATCATATAAATCACCAAGCTCTAGCCGACTTTGCGACCCGACGTGGACAGAGGTTCAATGACTAAACGACAGACACACAAGCTAGAGTATGGACAATGTCTTAGGTCTCTCTACGGATCGGCGGCGCCAGGGCGGCGTCGTATTGACGTCACCACGGCGAAAAACTCAAGTACGTTCTCCAGATTCACTTTCCGGCTTCCCCACAATGTCGGACCGAGTATATGCAAGGCACTCATCCACGGGCTCCTCATTTTCTATATCATCGGCAATCTGCCGACTGGTTGTGCGTGGAGACTCTCAACTCGTGATGAACCAAGTATGAATACTGGACATGTTTGACGATACAATGGCGGCGTATTGTCAGGAGGTCAGAAGCTGGAAAACAAGTTCTACGGCTAGAGATAACTCATGTCTTACGCAATACAACGATGCTCGCAAAGACGAATTGGCAAACATGGGATTAAGCGAGATGTGGTCGCCAATAGGGATCTTTGTCGAGCAACTAATGAGCCGAATCATCAAGAAGAAACCAGTGCTAGAACAGTCGGGGGCTGAACTACCCCGGCAACAGAAGAGTATTGGGTCATATCTCAAGATCTGGCTGACTCCTGTTCTCAAATTTCCTCCTGAATGATGAACTCCCAGAAGATCGCATTCAGGCCGCACAAATCAAACATCGAAGCAAAAGTTTCCTAGTAGTTGGAGAAGACCTGTACCGAAGAAGTGCATCCGATGTCCTCTTGCGCGGTGTCACACCCGACGAGGCAAGTGGATTCTGGCAATCGATCCGACTCGAGGCATATGTGGCAACCATGCCACATCCAGGACATTAGTCGGAAAGGCTTATAGGCAGGGATTTTTTGGCCAACAGCAGTAACAGACGCTAAAGACAGTTCACAATGCAAGGGTTGTCAGTTCTATGCAAGACAAACAAATCTCCCAGCCCAAGAACTTCAAACTATCCCAATCTCTTGGCCCTTTGCAGTATGGAGGCTTGACATGGTCGGGCCTTTCAAGAAAGCACAAGGAGGGTTCAACACACTTGTTCGTCGCCAGTGGATAAATTCATGAAGTGGATTGAGGTGAAACCCGTTGCTACCATAACAGCGGCACGAGCAAAGGACTTCATCATGAGTATCTTATACCGATTCGTGGTCCCTAACCGCATCATCACAACCATGGTAACTGACAGTTGCACCGGTGGCTTAATTTCAAGATTTCTGTGCCACATGACATCGGCCATCCAAGATCATATTATGCATCTGTGGCACACCCGCAGAGCAATGGGGTAGGTTGAACGTGCCAATGCATGGTCTTACACAAGGTACCCACCGCCCTCTGCATATGGCTATAGTGGTCGAATAGAATCCTGGCTTTGATACCTTTGTAGACACCATGCATTGGCACGCTCCAACCTGCCCATTTCTCCGTGGTGTGCCACAGATGCATAACAATCTTGATGCCAAATCATCAAAAGAAATCTTGAAATACGCCACCCCGTGAAACTGAGTACCGTTATCCCTGTTATTTGATGCAGTTAGGAACCCCAAATCGGTATAATATACTCATGATGAAGTCCTTTGCTCTTGCTGCTGTTATGGTAGCAACGGGTTTCGCCTCAATCCACTTCGTGAATTTATCCATTGCGATGAACAAGTGTGTGAACCCTCCTAGCGCTTTCTTGAAAGGCCCGACCAAGTCAAGCCCCCATACTGCAAAGGGCTAAGAGATTGGGATGGTTTGAAGTTCTTGGGCTGGGAGATTTGTTTGTCTTGCATAGAACTGACAACCCTCCCATGTGTGAACTATGTCTTTAGCGTCTGTTACTGCTGTTGGCCAGAAAAATCCCTACCTGTAAGCCTTTCCGAACTAACATCCTAGATGCGGCATGGTTGCCACATATGCCCGAGTGGATCGATTGCAGAATCTACTTGCCCTCATCGGGTGTGATGCAGTGCATGAGGACACCGGATGCACTTCTTCGGTACAGGTCTTCTCCGACTACTAGGAAACTTTTGCTCCGATGTTTGATTTGTTCGGCCTAAATGCGATCTTCTGGGAGTTCATCGTCTAGGGGGAATTTGAGAACCAGAGGTCTGCCAATCTTGAGATATGACAATACTTCTTACTGTTGCTTAGGGCCGGTAGTTCTCAGCCCCTGACAGTTCGACTGGTTCTTCTTGACTGATGGCTTCAGTTAGTTTGCTTGACAAAAGATCCTATTGGGACCACTTCTCACTTGGGATCCCATGTTTTGCCAAATGTCGTCGCAGCATCATTGTATTGTTGTAAGACGTGAGTTATCTCTAGCCCGTCGAACTTGTTTTCCAGCTTTCTGACCTCCTGACAGTACGCCGCCATTGTATCATCGAGACATGTCCAGTATTTCATGACTTGGTTCACCACGAGTTGAGAGTCTCCACGCACAACCAGTCGGCGGATGCCGAGTGATATAGCAATGCAGAGCCCGTGGATGAGTGCCTCGTACTTGGTGACATTGTGGGAAGCCGAAAAGTGAATATGAAGAACGTACTTGAGTTTTTCGCCGGTGGGTGACGTCAATGTGACGTCGGCCCCGGCGCCGCTGATCCTTAGAGAACCGTCGAAGTACATTGTCCAATACTCTAGCTTGTCTGTCATTGTAGTCGTCTGAACTTCTGTCCACTCAGCCACAACGTCGGCTAGAGCTTGTGATTTGATTGCTATCCGTGGCTGAAAAGTGATGTCGAACGCCATCAAATCGAGCGCCCATTTAGCGATTCAGCCGGTGGCCTCGCGATTGTGGAGGACGTCCCCGAGTGGATACGGTGTGACCACCGTGACTTGATGCAATTGAAAATAGTGCACCAGCTTCCGGACAGTAATGAGTAGGCCATATAGCAGCTTCTGGACCTGCGGATATCTCATCTTTGGTCGGCTAGGACCTCGCTGACAAAGTAGACTGGCTGTTGAACTTTTTGTATATGACCTGGTTCAGATCGCTCAACCACCAGCACCGTGCTAACTACCTGAGTGGTTGCCGCTAGATGTAGCATTAATGGCTCTTGGGGCATAGGCGATGCCAACACTGGTGGTGATGTGAAAAATTTCTTGAAGTCTTCGAAGGCTTGCTGGGCTTCGGGAGTCCATTGAAAATGGTCTGCTTTCTTCAGTAGCTTGAAGAAGGGTATGCCTCGTTCGCCTAGTCGAGAAATAAATCGGCTGAGTGCTGCCATGCAGCCTGTCAGCTTCTAGACGTCCTTTTGGCTAGTCGGGGGTGCCATGTTCATGATTGTGTTGATTTTCTCTAGATTAGCCTCGATGCCGTGATGCAGACAGATGAAAAGCTGAGTAGCTTGCCAGATGGCACACCGAAGGTGCACATTTTTGGGTTCAACTTTATCTTGAATCTTCGAAGATTTTGGAAGGTTTCCTTCAAGTCAGCGATGAGGTCTTCTTTGGACTTTGTCTTGATCACCACGTCATCGACATATGCCTCCATGTTGCGCCCGATCTGAGTGTGTAGACACCACTGAATTGCTCATAGATACGTTGCTCCAACATTTTTCAAACCGAACAGCATAGTGATGTAGCAATGTGCGCCAAACGGCATGATGAAAGACGTCTTTAGGCAGTCCTCCTCCTTCAGGCTGATTTGGTGGTATCCCGAGTAACAGTCGAGAAAGCTAAGAAGTTCGCACCCCGCAGTTGAATCCACCACCTGATCTATTCTCGGTAGACCAAATGGATCTTTGGGGCACACCTTGTTTAAGTCGGTGTAGTCGATGCACATGCGCCATTTACTGTTCTTCTTCCGAACCAGGACTGGGTTTGCCAGCCAATCTGGGTGATAGACCTCCTTGATGAACTCGGCTGTGAGGAGCTTGGTTATCTCCTCCCAAATAGCATCTTTGCGGTCTTATGCGAAGTGCCGTAGCTGTTGCTTAACTGGCTTGGCATCTGTCTTGACATTTAGGGCGTGCTTGATCACCTCCCTTGGTACCCTAGGCATGTCAGCAGGTTTCTAGGCGAAGATGTCCTTGTTTGCCTGGAGGAAGGTGACGAGCGCGTATTCCTATTTGGGGTCGAGTCCGGTCCCGACTAGAGCAATCTTGGAGGGGTTGGAAGGGTCCAGGGGGATCTTCTTCGTGTCAAAGTCCACTGAAATTTCCAACTTTGTTGCTTTTTTCACCGGAACTTGGTTGTCCTCGACTTCAGTTGTGGTGGCTTGCCGAATGCTGTCATGTCCGACTGCCGCTTCTTGTGACTGAGCTAACTCGTAGCTCTCTTTGTCGCAGGTGAAGGCTTGCTTGACATTGCTTACGAAAGGGAGAGAACCCGGTTGGCCCAGGCATCTGAGCACCATGTAGGTATAGTGCAGTATCGCCATGAATTTGGTGAGCGCCAGTCGTCCGAGTATCGCGTGGTATGTACTCTCGAAGTCGGCGACCTCGAAGCAGATATTTTCTATGCGGAAGTTGTCCCGCGTGCCGAAGGTGACTGGCAAAGTTATCTGCCCAAGGGGTGTTGAAGACAGGCCAAGAATTATCCCATGGAAGGGCGCCGTACTCAGCCGCAGTTCTGAACGAGGGATTTTCATCTCATCCAGAGTCTTGGCGAAGAGAATATTGAGCGTGCTGTCTCCGTCTATGAGAACCTTCTTCAACTTGATATTCTTAATGACCGGGTCCGGGACGAGTGGATAGCGTCCCAGGTGTGAAACCCGATCTAGGTGATCTACGCGGTTGAATGTTATGGACATCTCTGACTAGCTCAAATACTGGGGGGGCGTCTGCTGTAGAGACTGCGTTGACGTCGCATGCTGTTAGCTTCTGCTTTCTTTTGGACTCATATGCAGATGACCCTTCGAACATGTGGTTGAGCTCGGCCTGGGGATCTTGATAATCGTCGATCGGGCCTAAATCTGGCTTGTCCTTGTCCTCGTCGGCGCTAGATGATGAAGCCTGCTCGAAAGCAACTTCTTGAGCATGAAGCAGTCCTTGGCCGCGTGTTTACCCTTGGGATGGAAGGGACAAGGCCCGTTCATAACCTTCTGGTACTCATTATTCCTTGGGGGTCATGACCGAGTCCGTTCCATATTGGCCACCACGTTTTCCGACTTCTGCTTGCGGCTGCCGGATTTGTTCTGTGACAGCTCGTTGTCGGCTTTAGCCTTTTGGTCCTTCTGTCGGGACTCTTTCTTCTCATCGAGGGCCTCAGCGACTGCCTCGGCCGAGTTGGTGTACTTGTTCACCATATCGAAGAGAGCCCTGACAGTGGCTTGAGGCTTCCGAGTAAATTTTGCGATGAACGGGGCGTCCTTGACTCTCTTGCGGAAGGCGGCGATGACGACCTCGTCCTTGATCATTGGGATCGAGTTGCGCTTCTCAAAAAACCTTTTGATGAACTCACGGAGAGACTCGTTCTTCCTTTAGTGCAGCTGATAGAGATTGTGCTCGGAAGACGGCCGCTCGTAAGTCCCCTAGAAGTTGGCTATAAAGCGTTCCCGGAGTTCCCCCCTAGGAGCCGATTGATCGCCTCGGGAGCCCTGTTAGCCATGTCCTCACTGAGTCGGCCAGGGTGACCGGGAGGTAGTTAGCCATGGCTTTATGGTCACCTCCGGCGGCTCGGACCGCCAGAGTATATACGGTGAGCCAGGACTCGGGGTTAGTCTTGCCATCATATTTTTCGATTCCTGTAGGCTTGAAGCCCGATGGTCAGTCGACGTCTTGTAGCTCCTGGGTGAAGGCTGGTATGCCTTCATCTTCGTGAGGGCTCTCGCTCCGACCGTGATGGTTAAACCGCCCGTGGTGGAGACCGAAACACTCGTGCTCGTCCTCCAGTCGGTGGCACTCGTTGTCTTCGCGTTGGTGGCACCGGGAGTTGATATCTTGGCGGAGATCACGTTGCAGATGGACTCGGAGGTTTTGGTTGAACTGGCAATCATTCTGGGGACGCCACCGATTGTTGTTTGTGTTGCCGAGAGATATTTGTCGTGACTCCGCATGCGGCTGACTTTAGCTAGCCGCCCAGCGTTGTGCTGATGCAGATGAGACTATCGTTGGAGAACCCGACCGGTTGGTCGGTACAAGTGTGTCGCCCGACTGCTGGTGCTCCTGACATGCAGTAGCTGTAATCATCGCCTTGATTCTGGCTATAGTCGGGGTGGCCTGATGATCAGGCCCAAGCTGGAGTGTATCCAGCAGGGTTGCAGTGGCCACAACGTTCTGTTGTGGCGTGACGAAGACGTCGTGGTCACCGACTCTAGTTTGGAGGATCTGTTGCTGAGCGGTTCGCCCAGCCCTGCATAGCTCATCGTTGTGAGCCTCGTGTTTGGCCTCCTCCTGTTGCCGTAGTCGGCGTGCCTCCTCTTCTTGCTCCTCTTGTAGTCGGCGCACCTCCGGTGGAGAGGTTGAAGCCATGAAGATTTCTCGGGGCAAAAGGAAGCTCGCCAAACTGGTGTCCGAACTAGTGTTCGAACTGTTGTCCAACTTGGAGTCGGAATCCGAGTAGTTCATCGGGGTAAGGATGACTCTGACCTCCCTAGATCCAATCTGGAACGGCTCTGGGCCATGTCCAAACTGAAGCGTAGAGGATCGGGTCTACCACGTAGGATGTAGATTGTAGATGTCCGCGGTGTCGCCGAGCCTGCATGGGAGATTGACAATCTCTCCCCTTCCTAGTCTAACCCGGGCTGGCTCAAGGCCGAGTCCGAGCCGAACGCCGAAGGAGAGAGTTGTCCCGAGGCCCGACGAAGTAAAAGATGGCCGCAGCAGATCGACGGGGGTTGCTACGGTGTCGTGTGGGCCGACTGGCGGGAAGTCGGCCGGTTCCTCGGGTGATCGAATCTGGTCTGACTTAGCCAAGGTGAGGTTGCCGAGCTGGTCGACGATGAAGTCGAGGCTTCCGAATGTAATCGTGTCTCCAGAGGAGAATCCGCTGCCGTCGATTCTAGATGTCGAATCCATCGAGCTTGAGGTTGATCTTGCCGAAGCCCCTACCTGGCGCGCCAACTGTCGATGTTTTACACCGGCGATAAATATATAGGGCTACTCGTCGGATCAAAACTCGGTGGACTGCAAAGGAACACGAGGAGTTTATACTGGTTCAGGCCCTCAGTGTGAGATAATACCCTACATCCAGTTGTGGTGTATTCCTTTGAGGAAGTATGATTCTGATGAATCTCTGTATGCCCTCAGGGGGCGCCCTGCCTCCCCTTATATACTGGGGGACAGGGGTACAAGGTAGGAGTCCCAGCCGGTCTACGGCCAAGGGATCTCCTCTTAGAGATATAACCCACCCGACTAGGTCTGTATATTTCTTATTGTACAAGGCTAAATCTGCCGGGCCCTATCATATCTCTAATTACAAGGCTAGGCTCATCCTCTGTCTTAGTGGCCCATATGCTTGTGATGAGGTACCCGGGGCTCATGGCCTCCACACTGTCAGTCCCCGTTTAACCCTCGCGCACGCGTCCCCGCTCGGTCACGCGGTCATCGTCTTCCCGTCACGTTTCCTTTTTGTCCCCCATCCATGCCCCAAAGCTGTTAGGCCAAAGTCCTCCCCGGCCTCCCCCACGCCATGCCGGTCCCCACCTAGCCCCACCTCGATCGCCGCTAGCCGCAACGGTGCGGACAGCACTTGCTGCCCCGTTTCCCACCTTTTTCCTCTCCATTCCCTCCTCTCTCTCTCTCTCTCTTTGCCCGAGACAAGCCGGTCAAAAGCCGCCGCACCACTCCTGTCAATACCGCCCTACCATGACTGAGCCCGGCGCCGCTCCTCCCGCACGAGAAATCCAAACTCCACCGCACGATTCACCGACCTCCACCGCCACGTGAATCACGGCCGTCATTTCAAAACCATGCTGTCCATGTGAAATTTCGCCGTGGCACCAACTCTCCCGCTTCTCTCCCCTCCATGATTGGAGCTAATCCTGAACCGACATAGCCGCCTTCGGCCTCCTCCGCTCCTATAAATTCCACCTCCGAGGCCCCCTCTTCCTTTCTTTCGCCTCAGACCCCAATCCACGGAGCCCCGAGGACTCGAGCTCAGCCGTGCCTTCCCGCGCGTACCCTGCTGCCGGCCGCTCTACAGCGTGCCCGCTATCGTCCACAAGCCAAGGCACTGAATTGAACTCAAGACGCCGCCTCTCCCCTAGACCCCTCGCCAACGTCTCTGACCTTCTCCTTTCTAGCTACGCCTCTCCACCACTAGAGCCGCACTCACTCGCGTCGGTGAGCTCCTAGTCAAACCCTCGCATGTACGCCTCCGGGTTTTTCCCGTGTCCTGCTCCACGCTCAGCTTCCCTCAAGTTCTCGTACACCGCCACAGCCCCTTTTCCTTGCTGCCATGGCTGTAGCCCCAATCCTTACCTCTCTCCGCCGTCTCTGCCTCTTCGTCACCAGCCGACCCTCATCCCCAGTGACACAATCCGAGCCGCTCAAGCGTTTCACCTTAGTTCTCTCCTCCCCGCCCTCTGTAATGTGGCCCCCGCGTGCAGATGTTGTTTCCCCGTTCTCCCACATAGGCACGATCCTTTGTGACCGCCGGTCGCTAGCTCGTGGCCCCTCCGTCCTCTGTCCACGATGGTCCGTGCCCATGAGCCGCCTCCCTAGTTCCTCCGACCCCGGGCCCCAGCTCACTAACTCCACTACCGCCGCACTCCCGGTCCATGGATCGTTCGCCACTGACGCGTGGGCCTCATCTTTTCTGTCCACCACGAACCACACCCGGGAGCTGTTATGTTCACTGCCGCCCGGGCCCCAGTCACCAGTGAGCTATCCATTCCCCTCCCCTTGGGTCACTGTCATGTGGGCCACCTAGACTCACCGCCTATCCAGTCACCCCTCTCCCCACTGACCCGTGGGCCCTATGTATCAATGACCCCTACTGTCAGTGACATTAGAGAATATTCCCTCAGATATTCTTTTCCAGGAAAACCAATAATCCCTTTTCCTCTATTCCAGAAATTCGATTAAACCTTGGAAATTCATATCTTTTAATCCGTGATTCCGATTGACTCCGTTCCAACTCCAGTAATTTTCTAAAATTGAGATATATCTTATGGCATTATTAGTAGCACTAAATAGGGTCCTTTTCTGGTCTTGTGTAGATTTTAATTGCTTGCACCTAGTAACGGCCGTCGAAAATATTGTTTCAGAGCGGATTTCACCAAGATTTCTCAAAGACTCGTGAAGACCTAGAGCAAGGCAAGTCACCTTTGATCAATCGAGCCCATATGTGAACTTTAATTATTTTGTTTGCGAAATTGCATGATAAACGTGCACAGATCTATTCGGTCCCATCTGCGAGTCAGACCAGTGGACCTACCCAACCTTACTGCATTTCAATACTTCCTTGATGATTGCAATACCCTATTCCCTTGTAACCACCACTACCGCGCCTCGGTATTCATGCACTATTGTGCAAGTATTGACAGCCGCCCCTTCAAACTTCAAATTGAGAAACTTATTGGGTAAAACTTGGTTTTACAAAACGTTTGGAAAACCCGACACCTGGGACGGTGCCTTGTGAAAGAAAAATGAGTTTCAAAAATGGAGATTGTGACACAAGGCCGGTTCGGTGTGTGTGATGCCTGTGTGGTCAACTTAATGACTAATTCCTTTGGAATTTCATCCGAACATATGACAATACAACCACATGGGTGAAACAGGAAGCCCCTAGCTGAGTAACTAGCCTTTCAGGGATGCCTTCATTGGACTGTGGATCTCACGAGAGGGCGTCGGGGGTGCCTCCTAGGTTCCTGGCATAGCATGGTCTCGGACCTACCCTGTTGTTGGTCTCGGACCTCTCCAGTTGGCATGGGGTAACCTGAGAGGTGGGTAATGCCTTGTCACGAAAACCTCTACGTCACCAAATCGTACCCAATCCGTGTGCGCTGGTGACTAGAGTAAGTCGAGTCATGTGGGTAAAGTGTACCCCCTCTGCAGAGGTTTAAACTGTTTGAACAGTCATGCCCACGGTCATGGGCGGATATTAGGTGATTCCTTAGCGTAGTTTTATTGTACCCTGTTTGAAAAATGTGTGTGTGATTTGGGAACTGTGAGAAGGATGTGCCATCGAGGACGCGGGTCGTCCAATGATGCCGGCTTGGTTGTCAAGGACAACAGGACTCGGGAAGTCCGAAGAAGATGTTTTGGCTCGGAGAGCCGGTTTGATGTGAACTGATTATGAAAACCAGAGAAATAAATATTGATACATTTTTCCCACTCGATCGGGCTAGACCACCTCGCCCCTGATTGTTGAGAAGTAACACTTTAGCAGATTCTAAAGAATTTAAAATAAAATAGATTACAAAATACCAAGCCTCTCTTTGAAACCTGCAACAACCACCTAAGTTCCCCTGGCTTACTGAGTACGTAATTACTCACCCTTCCTCTATATATATAATTCTCCGTCGGGCGCCAGAACTGGAGTTGCAATGAAAAGAAGATTAGGGTTTTGTCCTGGTTCCTAGCTTGCTGTGTGTTGGGATTTAGTCCGCTGTTCACGTTGCTCGCCACAGGCCAGCTCCCTCTGTGTTGTTCGTTGTTGTCTCCGGCTTGCTTTGAAGCTGCAACCGTAAGTTAAGACTCTATGTTTAATTATTTATTTAAGGTTTAACGATGATGGCATATTTCTGATTTTGTGGAATACGCGCGCAGTCTCGGTTTTGGTATCGTATTGCATTCCGTGCGAAGGGGTTCACGTTGCTTTTCCTACGCCGCCCTTATTTGGTATGTGTAACGGCGGTGCAGATCGGGGTTGACACTCATGGTCCCACATCACTTTGACGCACCACACCGAGGCAAACCAATCAAAGTGGTCCTCTGACTTCAGATCCTCACCGGTTAGATTTCACGCCCGATCTGGCCGGCCCACTCCACTAAGCCATGTGCATTGGCTCCAACAAAGACGCTAGATCCATATCGATCACATACGCATGCTGAGAAGCTACCCCTCTCGTGCACTTCTGAGAGCATGTGTGTCGATGTTTTACACCGGCAATATGAATATGGGGCTACTCGGCCGATGGAAATTCCGGTGGATTGCAAAGGAACACAGGAGAGATTTTATACTGGTTCAGGCCCTCATGTGGAGGTAATACCCTACGTCTAGTTGTGGTGTATTCTTTGAGGATTTTGTGATCATGATTTCTCGCCCAGGGGGCCGCCGCCTTCCTTATACTACCGGAGACGGGGTACAAGGGAGTCCGCCGGTACGAAGGGGATTCTCTTAGGATACATTTCTACCCTAGGATTGTATATTCCTTATGTCAAGGCAAAGTCTGCCGGGTGCTGACTGAATTCATTAGCTCGGCCATCTCTATACGAGTGGCATATGTGTGCATGAGGTTTCCGGCCATGGGCTCTAACAGTTAGCCCCCTGAGACCTTCATAAGGAGTCACAGCTATGCCGAGTGCTCATTCTCCATGGTTGAGATGCCCAATGCATTGCTTTTGAAATACCTTTGTCCGAGTGCGTTCTTACCAAATCATGCTCTTCATGTCAGTCGCTGGCAGCGAGCTATGAGTCATGTAGTTTAAATAGGTGCGTTGATAGCGCACCATATTAGGTGTAGCCCGACTTGACTTAATTGTAATTAGAACAAAAGCAAAGATCTTAACCTGGATTCTTTCCGAGTAGTACTACTCTAGTATATAGACTCTTCGGTAAATCGATGATCAACCCGGAATAGATTTATTAGCTGCCGATAGCACGCTACTTCGTTATGGGACTGAAGCTTCATTCAACTGGAACTGGTGCTTATAGCTTTCCACGAGTGGCGGTCCCCACTCAGAAGTTAGACTCCTCAGTGTCATTCAAGCTGGAAAGATATTATAGTCTCTCCCGAGAGTACTACTTCGAAGTTAGACTCTTTCAGCGTCATGTCGGTGGAATACAGTTGCTCTGGCAATTGTTTGGCCAAGCATGTGGCCGAATACAACTTTATGAATATCCATTGCGTGGTAGGTGTATTGAAGAGACATCCTGCGCCTCCACTTTAATGAAAGATCAGCTTGGTGATCTAATAAGGATATATCCATATACCTTAGTGACATAACCAGATACTCTGCATGCGCTTAGCAAGTCGCTTTTCATGGAAGCATATCTGATTATCGATTGGTCCTCTATAAGCACCAATGTGATTTAAACAGCTGCCGGGCGGCTTCAACATGAGCGTCGCTAAATACTGTAGACATATCTGGTGGCTGCATAACAAATAAGCTGGCTGAACGACCTAACCAGCATAGTTCTAATAGAAGTAGCATCCATCGATGTCAAGAAATAGACTCCAAGTCGGTCGCATCAGCAAAAGAAATTCCTGTCGCAAGCCTTACGAACTTTAAATTTCTGGATGCAAAATGGGTTTTGCACGAATGCTGATCAGGTTGATATGCAGACATCTGCTGCCCTCAAAATACTTCAGGTGTGAACCAGTGCATGAGACTCCGGTGCGCTTTGGACTACATCCTTCTCTGACTTCGGTAGCCGGATGAAGGTACCCGAACCTTGCATTAGCATAGATTCGGCCCGTGAAAGGCGGGGCGTCTATCCCAACAAAGCTCTATGGCCCAAATGAGGTACTGAATCTCGTAGATTCTGCGTGGCGACCCAAGAGATAATCCAGGCGGAGTGGTCCGACCTACTGTGCTCGGAAGTCGTTGTTACTGAATAGGTCCCAACTTTCATTAGCAATCGGATTTGGCGGGCGAAATATAAATCGAGTTGATAGAGGGGGGCGGGGGGGGAAGAGATATATTCCGAGAATGCACCCGTGACTCCACCGTATGCAAGGGGATCAAACCGACCCAGCTCGAGATCGCACACATTAAAATCTAGAAGGTGGACTTGTTCTTAGCGATCTGTTCCATATTTGAAGATAGATTGCTACTAAAATGATGTTATCCTTATTAGACAATTGGAGAGGAGATCATGAAGCATTGGGTAGAGGTGGGAGGCGGAGAAGACCAGCAAAGGAACCAAACAGCCGAGCCCAGTCCAACTCGAGTTCGAGTCCCTGCTCGGACTCAGGAACAGCTCTGCAGTAAAACGGACACCCAGACGCATACGACTCCTTTTCGACGAGCCGTCAATATGCATGGAAAGATATTTTTATAAAAGTTAACCAATGGCTTTGGTTTGACGTTCCAATCCACCGAAGTCAACTTAGAAAATCGTCCGAAACAGAGTTCAGCGTCCAGAATCTGCAAGGTCCGTCTTTTTGGCCCGTTGGGCCGTGTATTCGTTCTTAGAGCCCTGTTAGAGGGCGGTTCGAGGTGTACGCCCTTACACTATATTTCAGTAAGCAGCGCCATTTAGTTTGGGTTTTTGCTTTAGATCAATCTGTATTAGAAAGTCGCCGTCACATCGTTGTGAAACCCACACTTCGAGTGGCTTAATCATTCATGCCTGCAATTTCACTTTATTGAGTTGTACTGGTTCTTGCCTTGTGTTCTCGTTGAGGCAGGGATTAGCCTTCTTGGCGAGGTAACCGATTTGTGACACGGTTGATAACCAGAGAAAGTTCCGTGGTGCTAAGGTTGCAGGAATCGATCTTTCTGATCTGAAGCCGGATCGGTGTGTCGCGTTCCACCAAACATAGTTATCTCTACTGACGGAAGATCCGGAACCCCGTCCCCCCATCCTCGAAAGTGGTTATCAGAGCTTCAGAATATCCGTCAGGTTTGCAACTTACCCATAGTTTGAGTGTTTTGCCTTCGTCCATAGTCCACCGCCATACTTGTTTTTCCTGTCCTACAGCCATCCCGCGCCATAGCCCTTTGCATATTCAGTCTTCAGAGTCCGTCGTGTTGAGTTTGTGTCCTAGGTCGAGGTCTTTGCTGGTTAATTGTGTTGAGTCCAGTTCGTGTGTTTTCCCCCACCGTTCTATCAAAACCCTAGCCACAATCGCGCAACTTCCGCACTTTCTGTCCGTTTGTCCTCTAATTCGGAGTCCGTTCGTAAAACAGGCATAACTTTCGCATACGAACTCCGTTGTCAGCAACCATATATGTTCGGAATCAGAAAAAAAATTTCGCATCCGTCTCTCCCACCTTTGGTGGTTCAGCGATTTTATTTTGTCGTAAAAAGCCCGGAAGATCGTCTTTCCTCCCGAGCCCGCAAGCCTTTTTCTCGAACTTTTGGACGCATCTTCTGAAAATTCCACAGGCCACGCCTTTCACTTTGTTTGAGCGTCAATTTTCTGTGGTTTACTTCTGTGTGCTCCTAAGGCTAAAAGGAAAGATCAAAAAGAAAAGAAAAAAGTCAGATTTTCCAAAAAAACAGACAAGACAGCCCCAAAAGAAAAAAAAGAGGGGGGCAAAAGAGGAACAATATTTAGAGGAGCACATAGAGAACACCAGTTGAGCTGTGTAGCGTGTGCTGTCTTGTGCCTTGTTTCTGACACTTTTTGCTGCTCATCATCCTTGTTCCACCACCTTGTTTGTCACACACTGTACTTGAACACCTTTAGGCCAGCAACGAGAACAGGTATTTGGGACTTTAATTCAGCATTGCTATCTGTTACTGACTTGTGTGCCACATATACATTTTTCTTTTTCTCTTTGTGTGCCTTCCAAGCTCCACATATTCCAGATAAGTACAGACAAAGAATCCTTGGCAACATCGGTCACTTCCTCGACACGTATCACGAACCAGCCGCCGGTTGGTACCTCCACGTGCTTGCGTTGGTAAGAACTTGGTAAGGAACTCGGTAAGACGTGATGTGGGTGTGATTCCACCGACCTGGGTCATAAATAGTTATAGGATTTTATTCATAACTAACCATGCCAAAACGACGAGCCTAGCTTTGAAAAGTGATTTGCAGACCTGAAGGAGCAGATGCTAGCGGAGTCGGCCAAGCTAACGGATGTATTTAGTAAACGGCCATGAAGGACGTCGGTCATTCGCTTGAGAGCGTGGAACCAGGCGAGTCGTCCACACTGACGGGAGAGGTTCAGCAGCTTGAGGCAACCATCCAGCTACTACCAACGATGACAACAAAGACGAGAAACGACGACGTGATCCTCGACGAGGTGGTTGTCTACGGTGAACGATGGTCTAGTTGATGCGAGGGCGACACGAGAACACTCTGCGTCAAAGACTTCACCGCAATCGCACAGGTATGGGAGGTAATCAGCGTAATCGTGGTAATGTTAATAATGATGATCCTTATGCTAAAATAAATTTACCATACCATCTTTTTATGGAAATATGATGCTGAGGAATATCTTGATTGGGAGATGACAGGTAGAACAAAAATTTTATTCCACATTGTGCCTGATCAACATAAGTTAGGCAAAGCTACTAGCGAATTTAAAGATTTTGCTATAAATCTTGGTGGGGGGGGAAGACCTAACTAGCTACTTTGCACCTACAACCTGAGTCATGGGATAGGCTAAAAAGAAGCAATGCGGTGAATCGCTTCTATTCCTCCTTCTTATAAACGTGATTTGCGAGAAATTGCAGCGCTTAGATCAGGGAAATATGTCTGTCCAGGAATATTATGCAGAGCTGCTAAAAGGGGCATGATACGTTGTGGGTAGTAGAGATCGGAGGATAAAGTGTGTCCGCTTTTATGGTGGATTGAGGCGGTGAAATTCAGGATATTGTTGATTATAAGAATTTACTACTACACCAACCGTCTTGTTCCAGCTGCTAGTAGCTTGCAGAAAAGGAATTGCAGGGCCGACAACAGCAACGGAGCCGGAGCAGCAACTTCAGCAGCTCCTTCACGCCCAAGACAACGAACGACGACGACGACGGCCGCCAACGAAACCGCTTCCTTCGTCGAGTGCTCGTCCTCCACCACCAGCCGAGCACAACGTCCTTAGCTCCTTCACCTTCGGCCGCCCGTACCATGGAATCAGGTAAGGCTCGTTTGCAGGAGCGGCCAAGAGTGCATCATCTGTGGCTTTCCACGGACGCTCTTCTTCCATTCAGTGTTACACCGCTGCCATGGACTTGGTCACGTGCCAGAAGGATTGCCCTAGCAAACGGACATACATTGTACAGAAGAGGAGGCTTTACATTAGCACTTCTGATGTAGAGGAAGATATTGTTGATGAAGCTGCCTCTCGGACGATGATCATGGTGGAGATGGCCTTTCTTTGAGCATAGACGACGCAGGAAACATCGAGAAGCCATTCATTGTACAGAGAGTTCTCAGTACCAGATGGAGGAAGCAGAAAAAGCTGCAACGCCACAACTTGTTTCAGATTGTATTCGTCATAAAAACGGCGTGCACGAGTCATCATTGATGAGGAAGCTGCAACAACTTGGTGAGTTCTGATTTGGTCAAGAAGCTTGAATTGACCACGCGACCACATCCACATCCGTACCATATTCAGTGGCTCAATGACTCGGTAAGGCAAAGGTAACACAAACAGCCCGGTGCATTTTTCCCTTGGTACATACTGCTGATTTTATAGATGTGTGATGTGGTACCGATGCAAGCTTGTTCTCTCTCTTATTGGGTGTCCATAGGGAATTTGATAATGATGCTACACACCATGGTAGAAGTAAGAAATATACACTTATGCATAAGGGACAAAAAAATTACCTTGCTACCTATTGACCCCTGCACAAATTGTACAAGCTGATAGAGAGAGAGTTGAGTGAAGCTAAACAAGTTGATGCTAAACCTGAAAAACAGCAAGCAATTAAATTAAAAAGTCCTGTCATGCTTGCCACTAAAACTAATCTTGCAGAGATTAATGATGTGTGCTATGCGTTGATATGCAGGATGCTTTATTTTCCACTG
This sequence comes from Oryza meyeriana var. granulata, assembly GCA_003991445.1. Taxonomy (NCBI): domain Eukaryota; kingdom Viridiplantae; phylum Streptophyta; class Magnoliopsida; order Poales; family Poaceae; genus Oryza; species Oryza meyeriana. The sequence continues at coordinate 44,609 of RYFJ01003925.1, read as the reverse complement.
ATGCTATAGCTAGCCTCTGCCACCTTCTGTCACTAACCGTTTGCAGGAATAATAGTGACGTGTTTCCCACTGAGTTACTCCAGGGCTTCCACCCATTCGAGGGATTGAGCACCAGATTGACGTTTGATTCCTGGAGCGAGTCTGCCAAATCGAGCTGCTACAGAGCCAACCCCGAGGAGACTAAGAGATTCAGCGCCAAAGTCCAAGACTATTGGACCGCGGGTATGTACGTGAGAGCCTTAGCCCTTGTGCTGTTCCAGTTATCTTGGTTCCAAAAAAAGATGGCAGTTGGCGCATGTGGTGTAGATTGTAGAGCCATTAACAATATCACGATAAGGTATCGTCATCCTATCCCTAGGCTAGACGACATGCTTGATGAGTTAAGTGGTTCTATAATGTTCTCTAAAGTAGACTTGAGGAGTGGATACCACCAAATAAGAATGAAATTAGGAGATGAGGAAAACTGCTTTTTAAACCAAGTTCGGATTATATGAGTGGTTAGTAAATGCCTTTTGTTAACTAATGCACCTAGCACTTTCATGCGTTTAATGAACGAGGTCTTACGTCCTTCGTCATTGGAAATTTATGGTGGTTTACTTTAATGATATCTTGATATACAGCAAGTCTTTAATTGAACATCTTAATCATCTACGTGCTGTGTTTGATGCTTTGGCGTGCTGCACGTTTTATTTGGGAACCTCGAGAAGTGCACTTTTTGCACCCGAACGAGTATCGTTTTCGTTGGCTATGTTGTGACCTCGCAGGAATTGAGGTAGATGAAGCCAAGGCTGCACGCTATACAGAGCGGCCAACGCCCCCACCGTGACACAAGTGCGAAGCTTTCATGGACTTGCAGGATTTTACCACCGCTTTGTTGAAGGATTTCAGCACCATTGCAGCCCCATTGAACGAGTTGACAAAGAGGACGTTGCCGTTTCATTGGGAGAAGAACAAGAGCGTCCCTTTCCTCTCTTGAAAGGACAAGCTTAACTCACGCACCATTGCTCCAACTCCTGTTTTGGTAAGACTTTTGAGCTGAATGTGATGCAGTGGGATTGGCATTGGTGGCGTCTTGATGCAAGAAGGTAAACCCGTTGCTACTTTAGTGAGAAATAAATGGGCATATTCTCAATTATTCCACGTATGATAAAGATTGTATGCTCTTGTCGTTCATTAGAAAACGTGGCAACATTATTATGGCCTAAGGAATTTGTTATTCACTCTGGAAGATCATGAATCCTTAAAACATATTAGAAGTCAAAACAAACTGCATCGTAGACATGCTAAGTGGGTTGAATTTATTGAATCTTTTCCTTATGTTATCAAACACCCAGAAAAAGAAAAGATAACATTATTGCTGATGCTTTTGTCTAAGACGATTACTATGCTGTCCCACCTTGATTGTCGTATATTTGGGCTTGAAACAATTAAAGAACAGTATGCTAATGATGATGAATTTAAAGATTGTGATGGAGAATTGTAAAGAGGGACGTACATGGAACAAATATGTTGATACATGATGGATTTTGTTTCGGCTAACTCCTGTGCATTCCAGTTGGTTCCGTTTCGTTCTTTTATTGTTGCAGAGGCACATGGAGGAGGATTTGATGGGCCATTTTGGTTGCCAAGAAGACGGAGGAGGTGCTGACCACCCACTTCTTTTGGCCAAGGATGAGACGAGATGTAGAGCGGTTCGTGGCTCGGTGCGCCACGTGTCAAAAAGCTAAGTCGCGGTTGAACCCACATGGTTTGTACATGCCTCTTCCTGTTCCTTCTACTCCTTGGACTGATATATCTATGAACTTTGTTTTGGGATTGCCAAGGACTAAGAGGGGGAGGGATAGTATTTTTGTGGTGGTTGATCGTTTTTCTAAGATGGCACATTTTATTCCTTGTCATAAAAGTGACGATGCTGTTCATGTTGCTGACCTATTTTTTCAAGAAATCGTTCGCTTGCATGGTATGCCGTCTACTATTGTTTCAGATTGCGATGCAAAATTCTTGAGTCATTTTTGGCGTACTTTGTGGAAATAAATTGGGGACAAAAGTCTGTTGTTTTCTACACTTGTCATCCCCAAAACAGATGGACAAACTGAGGTAGTGAATCGAACCTTGTCCACCATGTTGAGAGCAATCTTGAAGCGCAATTTGAAGGTGTGGGAAGAGTGTTTGCCGCATGTGGAGTTGGGGGGGCATATAACAGGCGGAACACTCCACCACCAAGGTAAGTCCATTCCAGGTAGTGTATGGATTTAACCCCCGTGCTTCCTATTGATCTTTTGCCTTTGCCTAATACCACTGAGGAGAACACATCATGATGCTAAAGAGCGCGCTGAGTTTATTCTTAAAATTGCATGAAACCACTAAGGCAAATATTGAAAAGATAATGAAAGGTATAGAATTGCTGGTAGTGAAGGTAGAAAGAAGTTAAACTTGAAACCGGGTGATTTGGTTTGGTTGCACTTGAGAAAGATAGATTTCAGAATTTGCGTAATCTAAATTAATGCCAAGAGCTGCTGGTCCTTTTAAGATAATTGAGAAAAAAAATGACAATGCATATAAATTTGAGTTGCCACCCGAGTTTCGGGTTAGTCCTACATTAACATTGCAGATTTGAAGCCATACTGGGAGAGAGGATGAGTTGAGTCGAGGACGACTCCATGTTTCAAGAGGGGGGAGGATGATGAGGACATCACTCCTTTGGATGCACCCGCTGATCCTCCAACCGTTATGCAAGGTCCAATGACCCGAGCTCGAATGCAACAATTAAATCTAGAGGTGAGCTTGTTCTTAAGCGATCATTTTCATAGTTTGAGAATAGATTGCTACCTAATGATGTTATCTTACTTAGAATATTGGAGAGATCATGAACACTTGGAGAGAGGTGTGGAGGCGGAGAAGACCAGCAAGACACCCAAGACAAGCCGGAGGCCCAGTCCACTCGAGTTCGAGTCTGGCCTCGGACTTCAGGAACAGCCTGCAGATAAAACGGACACCAGGACGCATACGGACTCCGTTTTTGACGAGCCGCATATGCATGGAAAGATAATTTTATAAGTTAACCAATGGTTTGGTTTGACGTCCAAATTCCACCGGGAGTCACGGAAATCGTCGAAACAAGTCAGCGTCCAGAATCTGCCAGGGTACCGTCTTTTGCCCATTGGGCCGTGTATCGTCTTAGAGGCCTGTTAGAGGGCGCGTCCAGGGGGGTGTGACGACCCTTACACTATATATATTCAGTAGCAGCCGCCCACGTTAGGTTTTGGGTTTTGCTTTAGATCAATCTGTATTAGAACAGTCGCCGTCATCGGTTGTGAAACCCCAACTTCGAGTGCTTAATCATTCATCTGCAATTGTCACTTTAATTGAGTTGCGTACTTTCGGGTTCTTGCTTGTGTTCTTCGTTTCGCAGGCAGGGATTAGCCTTCTTGGCGAGGTCAACCGGATTTGTGACACGGTTGATAACCAGAGGAGTCGTGGTGCTAAGGTTGCAGGAATCGGATCTTCTGATCTGAAGCCGGATCGGTGTGTCGCGTTCCACCAAAACGATAGTTATCTCTACCTGACGAAAGATCGGGAACCCCCGTCCCCCATCACGAGTGCTACCCGAGCCCCGACTAGCGCCGGAGGCCGGTTATTAGCCGACTAAGGTACCTGAACCTTGCATTAGCATAGGATTCGGCTGACGACCCTCATGGGGCATACCTCACCCAGCGGAGTGGTGACCAAATAGGGTACCCAAACCTAGCATTAGCATAGGATTCGGCAGGCGACCCTCATAGGGCATACTCTACCTAGCCGAGTAGTAAGCGAACTCCGACTAGCGCCGGAAATCGGTTGTTAGCTCACGTGGAGCGTAGCCGAGGAAGATGACGTCCCGACTAGCACAAGTACTCGGTCAGTAGCCCACATGGAGCATTCCGAGCGTATCTTGGCAGACTGGTCCAGCCCCCAAGCATAGGAGATGGGCTCGTAGCCCTGGGTTCCTGTCACGCGTATCCGGAACTGGCCCTGCATTATAAACATATCGGATGAGTAGCATCTGATGATGAAAACAATCACCCGAATAAAATTTATGTATTTTACAATATATGTAAATACATGTTCTTCCTCTTGTTGATATTAATTTTCCCGAGTAGTTGATCCCTTACGTTTAAGCACTCTGCCCAACTAGTCATAGCCCATTAGCGTCAGGAGTTGGCTCATGGCTCTTTCCCAGACATGCGTTTTGGGTGACTTGAATTCGTCTTTCATGGGGCAAAGTTTCACGGATCGGAATTTATGCTACTCGAGTACTTTTGTAATCATCAAGAGAAAAACAAAGAATAATGTGCAGCTTGTACACCTATTAGGTGTAAGCGGCTGCGGCACTGGCGAGGCCAAGTGAGGAAATATTTATTAGAAAGCGACTGTAGCTGTTTGGATTTGTGAGTGGGATGCCATCCTTGCGTTTGAGCTTGTGAGCCCCCGAGCATGTCACTTGTTGTTCTGATAATCTTCAGTTGTTGAAGGTTGGAGACGGTTGTGACTGACTGCCACAATGAAGCCGTCTGACTTGCGTTTGCGATTCCCGGCTTTAGTCAGGACCGCGTCGTCAGTGTCCTTCCACTTCTTCTATCAGGATGCCTTTTTGTCATCGAGGGCCTCAGCAACAGCGTGGGCTGAGTCGGCGTACTTGTTTGCCATGTCGAACAGAGCCTTGACATAGTTGGGAGGCTTCCAAGTAAACTTGGTGATAAACGAGGTGTTTTTTTGACTCCTTTTTGAAAGGTGGCGATGACGACCTCATTCTTGATCTTCGGGATTGAATTCTTCTTCTCAAAGAACCTCTTGATGAAGTCACGAAGAGACTCGTTCTTCCTTTGATGCAACTGATATAAGTCGTGCTCGGAAGATGGCCTCTCGTATGTTCCTTGCAAGTTGGGGATGAAGCGTTCCCGGAGTTCTCCCAGGAGCCGATTAATTGCTTGGGAAGTCCCATTAGCCATGTCCTCGCCGAGTCGGCTAGAGCGACAGGGAGGTAGTTTAGCCATGGTTTGTGATCACCTTCGGCAGCTCGGATTGCCAGAGCGTATATCGGTGAGCCAGGACTCAGGATTGGTCTGGCCGTCGTATTTTTCGATTCCCGTAGGCTTGAAGCCCGACGGCCAGTCGACCTATTGTAGCTCCTAAGTGAAGGCCAGTACGCCTTCATCTGCATGAGGGCTCCGGCTCTAGTTGTAGCAATGCAACCGCTCGTGGTGGAGGCCGAAGTGCTCGTTCTCGTCTTCCAATCAGCGTTGCTCGTCTTCCTTTCGTTCGCGACGCCGAGCGTTGATATCCTGCCGAAGGTCACACCGTAGTTGGCCTCGGAGATCCTGATTGTCCTGATGGTCATCTAGATGTCGACACTGCCATTTGTTGTTGGGGTTGCCGAGTGACGTCTGGCGTGACTCCGTGTGCAGCTGACTAGAGCCAGCCGCTCAGCGTTGCGTTGAATCGGATGAGATTGCCGTTGGGGAAGCCGACTTGTTAGTCGACATGAGTGTTTCACCTGTCTGTTGATGCTGTTGATATGCAGCAGCAGTGAGCATGGCTTTTATCCTTGCTATCGTCGGGGTGGCCTGGTGATCAGGCCCGAGCTAGAGTGTATCCAGTAGAGTTGCAGCGGCTACAACATTCTGTTGAGGTGTAACGAAGACGTCGTGGTCGACTCATGTTTGGAGGATATCTTGCTGAGTAGTCTGCCCAGCGTCGCGCGGGTCATCATTGTGGGCGTGCAGGCGTCTTGCTTCTTCCTCCTGTTGTTCTCGCAGTCGGCGGGCCTCCTCTTCTTGCTGTTCGCGTAGTCGGCGTGATTCCTGAGTAGGAGTAGAGCCTTTGGATGCCATGAAGATTTCTCGTGGCGGAGAGAAGCTTGCTGAACTGCTGTCCGACTTAGAGTCGGAATTCGACTGAGAGTTGAAGTCGGAATAGTTGACGGGGTGATGACAACTCCGACCTCCCTAGATCAGATCTTGAGCGGCTCTGGGCCGTATCCGAGTCGAACTCTAGGGGATCGGGTTTGTGTGGGTGCCATGGGCCCCGGGTACCTCATGACAAGCATATGGGCCACTCGGATAGAGGATGGGCCTAGCCTTGTAATTAGAGATATAGCTAAATTCGGCAGACTTCGCCTTGTATAGAAAGGAATATACAGTCCTAGTCGGGTGCGTTATGTCTCTAAGGGGAGATCTCCTAGTCGTAATCCGATGGGGACTCCTACCTTGTAACCCTGTCCCCCAGTATATAAGGGGAGGCAGGGCGCCCCATGAGGGCAGGTTGAGTTGGTTCACCAGAATCACCACCACAAATCCTCAAAGGAATAACACCACAACTGGACGTAGGGTATTACCTCACATCGAGGGCCTGAACCAGTATAAAATCTCCCTGTGTTCCTTTGCAATCCACCGAGTTTCCATCCGCCGAGTAGCCCCATATATTTATTGCCGGTGTAAAACATCGACAGTTGGCGCGCCAGGTAGGGGCTTCGGCGCGATCTACATCTACAAGCTCGATGGATCCAGCAACCGAAGTCGACGGCGGCAAACTCCCCCCCGGAGATACAATCGCATTCAGAAGCCTTGACTTCGTCGCCGACCAGATCGGCAATCTCACCCCGGCCGACACGGACCCGATCCAACCGGCCGAGGAACCAGCTGACTCCGTGCCAGTCGGCCCACACGACGCTGCGGCAATCTTCGACGACGACATGCTGTGGCGATCTCCAATACGCCGAGTCCAGGGACAACTCTTCCTTCAGTGTTCGACTCGGACTCGGTTCTGAGCCGGCGAGATCGGGCCGAGAAGGAAGAGATCGTCAACTTTCCCGTTCGGACTCAGCGACGCCGCGGATATCTACAATCTACATCCGACGCGGCAAACCCGATCCCCTGGAGTTCGACTCGGATACGGCTCCGAGCCGCTCGAGATCGGATCTAGGGAGGTCGGAGTTGTAATCACCCCCATCAACTATTCCGACTACGACTCTCAGTCGGGACTACGACTCCCAGTCGGATTCCGACTCCAAGTCGGATACCAGCTCGGCAAGCTTCACTCCGCGCGAGAAATTTTCATGGCATCCAGAGGCTCTACTCCTATTCAGGAATCATGCCGACGACACGAGCCACAAGAGGAGGAGGCCTGCCGACTGCAAGAACAACAGGAGGAAGAAGCAAGACACCTGCACGCCCGCAACGACGATCTACGCAAGGCTGAGCAAACCGCTCAGCAGCAAATCCTCTAAACCCGAGTCGGCGACCACGATGTCTTCGTTACTCCCCAACAGAACATCGTGGCCGCTGCAACCCTACTGGACACAGTCCAGCTTGGGCCTGATCATCAGGCCACCCCGACGATCGTAAGGATAAAAGCCATGCTTACCGCTGCTGCATGTCAGCAGACCCACAACAGTCGGGAGATACCCTCATACCGACCAACCGGTCGGCATCCCAATGGCAGTCTCGTTCTACCTCAAAGCGACGCCGAGTGGCCGGCTCTAGTCAGCTGCACACGGAGTCACGCCAAACGTCATTCGGCAACCCAAACAACAACCGGCAACGTCGAAGTGACCGTCGGGACAACCGGGATCTCCGAGGCCAACTATGGCGTGATCTTCGGCAGGACACCAATGCTCGGCGCCGCGAACGAGAAGAAGACGAGCAACGCCAACTGGAAGACGAGAACGAGCATTTCGGCCTCCACCACGAGCGGTTTCGCCGCCGTAGTCGGGGTCGGAGTCCTCATGAAGACGAAGGCATACCGGCCTTCACCCAGGAGCTACAACAGGTCGACTGGCTGTCGGGTTTCAAGCCTACAAGCATCGAAAAATACGACGGCAAGACCGATCCCGAGTCCTGGCTCACAGCATACACTCTGGCAATCCAAGCTGCTGGAGGTGACCACAAAGTCATGGCTAACTACCTCCTAGTTGCTCTAGCCGACTCAGCGAGGACATGGCTAACAGGACTTCCCAAGCAATCAATCGGCTCTTGGGGAGAACTCCGGAAACGCTTCATCGCCAACTTCCAGGTAACATACGAGAGGCCATCTTCCGAGTACGACTTATATCAGTTGCATCAAAGGAAGAACGAGTCTCTTCGTGACTTCATCAAGAGGTTTTCTGAGAAGAAGAACTCAATCCCAAACGTCAAGGATGAGGTCGTCATCGCCGCCTTTCGAAAAGGAGTCAAAGACACCTCGTTCATCGACAAATTCACGCGGAAGCCTCCCAACTCTGTCAAGGCCCTATTCGACATGGCAAACAAGTACGCCGACTCGGCCCACGCTGTTGCCGAGACCCTCGATGACAAGTCACCCTGACAGAAGAAACGGGACGACACCGACAACGCGGTCCCGACTAAAGCTGGGAATCGCAAACGCAAGTCAGACGGCTCCATTGTGGCAGTCGGTCACAACCGCCTTCGACCTTCAACAACTGAGGATTATCAGAACAACAAGTGACATGCTCGGGGGCTCACAAGCTCAAACACGAGGATGGCATCCCCACTCCCAAATACCGAACAGCTAAGTCGCTTTCTGATAAACATCTCCTCACTCGGCCTTGCTAGTGCCACAGCCGCTTACACCTAATAGGTGTATAAGCTGCGCATTTACTTTTTTCCGTTTTTGCTCTTAAATGATTACAAAAGTACTCGAGTAGCATAAATCTCGATCCGTGTAACTCTGCTCCATGTAAAGACGAACTCAAGTCACCCAAAACGCGTGCCTGGGAAAGAGCCATGAGCCAACTCCCGACGCTAGGGGGCTATGACTAGTCGGGCAGAGTGCTTAAACGTAAGGGGTCAACTACTCGAGGAAATTAATATCAAAAAGAGGAAGAACACGTATTTACATACATTGTAAAATACATTTTATTCGGGTGATTATTTCCATCATCAGATGCTACTCATCCGATATCTTTATATTGCAGGCCCAGCTCCGGATACGCGTGACAAGAACTCAGGGCTGCGAAGCCCATTCTCCTACGCTCGGGGGGCTGGACAAGTCTGCCAAAAATACACTCGGGATGCTCCCATGAGGGCTACTCACCGAGTACTTGCGCCAGTCGGGACGTCATCTTCCCCGACTACGCTCCATGCGAGCCAACAATCGGCCCCCGGCGCCAGTCGGGGCTGTATACCACTCGGCTAAATAGGGTATGCCCCATGAGGGTCGCCAGCGAATCCTACGCTAATGCTAGGTTCGGGTACCTTATTTGATCACGGTTCTGTCAGGTTGGGTACGCCCCATGAGGGTCGCTAGCCGAATCCTATGCTAATGCAAGGTTCGGGTGCCTAGCTTGGCTATAATTCTTGTTGGATAGGGTACGCCCCATGAGGGTCGCCAGCCGAACCCTCTGCTAATGCAAGGTTCGGTACCTGTTCGGCTTTACCCAAGTCAGAGAAGACTTATATCGTCAAAGTGCATCCGGAGTTCTCATGCACTGTGTCACACCTGAGGAGGGCAAGCAGATCCTGCTTATACCCACTCAGGCTTACGTGGCAACCAGTTTGCATCCAGAACGTAAGTCGGAAAGGCTTGCGAATAAGGATTTCTTCTGGCTGATTGCGGTTACCAACACCAAAAAACTCATCCTGACATGCGATGGATGATACTTCTCTAGAGCTATGCTGGATAGGTCGGCTCAGGCCGGCTTATTTGGTAGCAGCCACCAAGATATGAGTTCCTACAGTAGCATGCTCCATGTGGGCCGCCCGCAGGCTGAGTTGAAATTATAGCGCTGGTGCTACCCACAGGAACCGATGAGGTAAACAGATATGCTTCATGAGAGCCTTATTGCTAAACATATATGTTTGGGTATCTGTCTTATCCACCAGGTCTCGAGGATACATCCTTACAAGGATCACAAGCTGGTCTTCATTAAAATTGGAGATGCAGGTATCTCTCTCGAGTACACCTAACCACGTAATGGATTTATTTTTCATACAGTGGTACTCGGCCTACATGCGTGGCCACCAGTTGCCATGAGCAGCATTATTCCCGCTGACATGACGCGGATGAGTCTAACTTTCGAGTAGTTCACTACTCGGGAGAGACTATAAAATTCTCATTCCCGCTGACATGACGCGGATGAGTCTAACCTTCGAGTAGTGCACTACTCGGGAAAGACTATAAACAATCTTCCAGCTGACGAGCTGAAGAGTCTAACTTCCGAATGGGACGCCACTCGGGAAAGACTATAAACACCTTTTCCGGCTGACATGATGCCGACGAGTCTAATTTTCGAGTAGCATCCTACTCGGCAAGACTATAAACACACATTCCGACTGACATGAAGTCGAAGAGTCCTATATACGAGTAGTTTCCTACTCGGCAAGACTATAATCATATTCCGGTTGACATGATACCGAAGAGTCTCATGTACCAGTAGTAATCTACTCGTGAAAGACTACAAGGTTAAAGATCTTTGACTTCATGTTTAATTGTTTTCACAATTAAGCACCAAAGTCGGGGCTACACCTAATAGGTGCGCCTATTCGGCGCACACTATTCCAACATCTACATGGAGCCCTTCATAGCCTCGCTGCCAGCTGACATGAAGCAGGACTCGGGAGAAGCAGCACTCAGACAAAGAGCACTCGGGAGCAATGCACTCGGGAAGACTTCACCGTGGAGGATGAGCACTTGGCATCAGCTGTGACTCAACTATGAAGGTCTCGGGGGCTACTGTGGGTGCCATGGGCCCCGGGTACCTCATGACAAGCATATGGGCCACTCGGATAGAGGATGAGCCTAGTCTTGTAATTAGAGATATAGCTAAATTCGGCAGACTTCGCCTTGTATAGAAAGGAATATACAGTCCTAGTCGGGTGCGTTATGTCTCTAAGGGGAGATCTCCTAGTCGTAATCCGATGGGGACTCCTACCTTATAACCCTGTCCCCCAGTATATAAGGGGAGGCAGGGCGCCCCATGAGGGCAGGTTGAGTTGGTTCACCAGAATCACCACCACAAATCCTCAAAGGAATAACACCACAACTGGACGTAGGGTATTACCTCACATCGAGGGCCTGAACCAGTATAAAATCTCCCTGTGTTCCTTTGCAATCCACCGAGTTTCCATCCGCCGAGTAGCCCCATATATTTATTGCCGGTGTAAAACATCGACAGTTTGCCGCGTCGAATGTTGTTCGAAGATATTCACGGCGTTGCCGAGTCCGAATGGGAGATTGACGATCTCCTCCTTCCTTAGCCCGACCTCGGCCGGCTCAAGACCGAGTCTGAGTCGAACACCGAAAGGAAGAGTTGTCCCAAGACCCGGGCAAGTGGAAGATTGCCGCAGCAAGTCGACGTGGGTTGCTGTGGCGTTGTGTTGGCCGACCGGCGCAGGGTCGGCCTGTTTCCCAGCCGGTCGGATCGAGTCCGAGTTGGACAAGATGAGGTTGCCGAACTTGTCGGCGATGAAGTCAATGCTTCTGAACGTGATCGTGTCTCCAGGGGAGAATTTGCCGCCGTCAACTCTAGTTGTTAGATTCATCGAGCTTGTAGATGTAGATCTCGCCGAGGCCACTACCTGACGCGCCAACTCTCGATGTTTTACACTGGCAATATAAATATGGGGCTACTCGGTGGATGGAAACTCGATGGATTGTAAAGGAACATAGAGAGATTTTATAGTGGTTCAGGCCCTCGATGTGAGGTAATACCCTACGTCCAGTTGTGGTGGTATTCCTTTGAGAATTTATATCGATCAATGATCTTCTCGCCCCCAGGGGGCGCCCTGCCTCCCCTTATATACTAGGGGACAGGGGTACAAGGTAGGAGTCCCAGCCGGATACGGCCAAGGGATCTCCTCTTAGAGATACATTTTACCGGACTAGGACTATATATTCCTTATCGTACAAGGCAAAGTCTGCCGGATGCTACTATATCTCTAATTACAAGTCTCGGCCCATCCTCTATCCAAGTGGCCTATATGCTTGTGATGAGGTACCCGAGGCCCATGGCCTCCACAATGTGCCTCCCAAGCCACCGCAACCGCACAAAGGCTCGACCTCCTGCTCCTGCACACGCCCGAGACCACCGATCTCCGTGCCTCAAGAGAATCGCCTCCAACTAAACAAGCCAAAGCCGTTGCCTCCTTTTGTTGGAGACGGCCTGCCGAGCCTCCGCCCCTTGCACGTCCCCCCTACACCAAAGGCCCACAGCAGCACTTTATCCGACACACCAAATCACCGTTACCTGGTCCGACTTTCGATTGAACACTTGTCAATCTAACCGTAAGCTAAAGCCAACAAATCACCATGCCATCTTCCCAGCCGTCAAACGACTCGAGCATCATGTCTAGCCATCTCCATGTCGAATGCAGCTCACCGAAAGGCTTGGGCCACCCGCCTAGAGTGTTCGACTCCACGGTCAAAAAGTCAATCGCCTCTAGCTCCAATCAACTCTGAGCGTCACATCTAACCCCCTCCATGTTGAACGTAGCTCATCGAACGGTTTGGACCACCCGCCCAGCCGAAGTGCCTGAATCCACTGATCAAATTCCGTTGATCGTCATCATCGTGTTCCACCTTACATCGATTCCCCCCCTAGACATTATGTGCAGTAGTCACGGGGTGGGGCACCTCCCTGTACCTCTATCCATGGATCTCCTGCAGGCTCTGATACCAGTTGTTATAAAAACCGGCCATGAAATAGACATCGGTAACGAAACGCGGAAAAACACTATAGAAGATCCAAACTTCATGACAACACCGAGGCACGATATGTGATAATGGAGTTCAACCGTAGCCTACATTTCTGAGGCACTAATTACGGGCGCTCCTCCCCAATCCAGCATTACAGCGTATCAAGGTATCCGCGACCATCGACCAACTACGCTGGTGACCCGTCATCCTTCATCTGTGCTACAGTCACCATGTGGTTACAATATGTGTACCTCTCTATTTAAGTGAGAATATAGGACAGAGTCCGACTATAATTCTATCATCACAGCAAAAGCAGACAAGTTTGTTCCAACGCCTCTGATGATTGGGACAAGAATCAAGGTTTTTGGGAGGTGCCTTACCATACCAGAGATCGTCATTGTCACACGGAGGCCCCTTCTCTTCTTCTATACTGCTTTGGTATGACTCGAGGATTGAACCTAAAGAATAGGAAAGCGCCTCCAATCACAATGCGTAAAGTTAGAAAGTGCATGCCTAGGGTGATAGGGTGGACTTTGTCCCACACACCTAAGTCTCGGTAATTAGCTAAGATCAGTCGACATAATTCTCCGTTGCTGGACAAAAGAGATAGCTTTATATATAACATGCAAGGGATATTAGAACATTTTCAAAAACCCAATCATTCCTAATTAACCAAAGTGCCCAATCCATATCTTCTTTTCCCTAGCACCCCTTATTGTCAAACAATCTCTTCTTTTCCCTAGTATCCCTCATTGTTAAACAATATCTTAGATTTCCAAGTAACTCGTTGTCGATGTTTTACACCGGCAATAAATATATAGGGCTACTCACTGGACTGAAACTTGATGGATTGCAAAGGAACACAAAAAGTTTATACTGGTTCAGGCCCTCGAGATAAGGTAACACCCTACGTCCAGTTGTAGTGTATTTCCTTTGAGGATGTATGATGGTGATTATTATGAACCTCCGTGATTCTCTGATCTTCTGCCCTCATGGGGCGCCCTGTCTCCCCTTATATACTGGGGGACAGGGTTACAAAGTAGGAGTCTTAGTCGGACTACGACCAAGGGATCTCCTTCTAGAGATATAACGTGCCCGATTAGGACTGTATTTTCCTTATCGTACAAGGCTGAGTTTGCTGAGTTCCATCATATCCCTAATTACAAGGCTAGGCCTATTCTCTGTCCGAGTGGCCCATATGCTTGTCATGAGATACCCGGGGACCATGGCCTCCACGCTCGTGTAAATCCTCCACATCTCTCATCACAGCTCACACAAATCTGACTAGAGAACACAAGAACATCTCATAATTTATCGACTCACCATCACAATACCCATCCTTCCCCATCTCTATGACATGCGTGTCCTGCATGTTAGTGACATCATCCTTCCCTCTACCAGGGCTTACGTCATTAATTCTGTCAACGTCCGAGCACCGACAAGCGATGGGAATCACAGGCCTGAGTTTGTCGAAAAGGCTAGGACGCGCGTAGTGTGTCCGGATGTGCCCGGGAGCTGTAGAGACACAATCAAGTATACAGGTTTAGGCCTCCTAAAGGATAATAACACTACTCCTGTGGCTAGTTACTATCAAAGATATTCTTACAAATTCTTGAGTGCTTGTGGGCTAACCTAAGAAGCCTGGAGTTCTTGTAGGTCTGGAGAGTCTAACCCTACTACAGGGTGTAAGATGGGCTTTTATACCCTACGGCTCTCACCGCTCACTGCTCGAGTAGAGACAAGAATATTGTACATCAGTATAAATCTAAGCTAACTCCTTGAACTCAACACTAAAAATACTGTAGTAGCAGACGCCTTGTGGGACTTCACGCGGGGACCACCTCCGGTCTTCATTCGTTTTCATGGACGCCTGGTATATGCCGCTAGAGAAAGATCATCTTCACCGTATCTCTCAACATAAATGTCAAGAGAATCTTCAGTAAATGTGATGGACGGGCTCTGCAGCTTGCACATCGCTTCCGAGAGCAACGTGGTATCAGGTTGGACACCTATTGTCACGCCCAGAATTTCCATCCATAATTCTAGAGTTTTACTGTATGTAAATCCTCGTCCAGGAATCAACCGAGGCACACATGACAAAATTGATAATCAAAGTAATTGTTTACATAGCGTAAGCATTTATTACAGAGGTGAATGGTACCTCTCAAAATAATAAAGTTCTAACAGCGGATAAATAAATAAGTAGCGTGACGACTCGCACTCCACACACTTGACCAGGCTCCCTCTTAGTCCTCCCAATAGTCCTCTTCATTGTAGTTCTCCTCTGAATGATGATTGTTGATTGCAAGGTGAGTACATGAAATACTCCGCAAGCCACACAGCAAATATGCAAGTGCACAGGATAACAAAAGGATGACATAATATAGTTCAAGTTTGCAAAAAAAAACATAATAAAACATTTGAGAGAGTAACAAAGCATTAGTTAAATAGCAACATTGATCAACGCTATACCGCTCACCAAAACGGTATAGGCCCAACCACTCCAACCTAGAGCTACACATGTTCCACTGTTCAACCATTAAGTTTAAATAGTGTGGGACTAATCACAGAAAACATTGCTAGGCCCACCCTTAACCGTGGGCACGGCTATTCGAATAGTTTTACTCTGGCTAGAGATGTACCAATGTACCCACAAGACACAACTCCACCGCACATCGCTGTGCGCCTTGATACCACCACGGTACCTCGGGAAGGAATCGTGATAGGACCCTCCATGTAACCCGCCCAACAAGGGAGCCACCCGCTGGACCACCAATCTCTGGTAGGATTGATCAGATACCTAGTCAGGGAGATGGCCCAACACTCAAGACATGGACTTATTGACGCAGCCATGGTGGTCTTATTGACACAGCCACAACACACCATGGTGGACCCCGGTTGAACGTATTACACTTGGGTTCCCACCATTACCCATACTGGCTTGTGGTTAGCACGGGTGTTGCTTCGCAACAAGTAGTCCCCGAATCGGTCCTTAACTGTCATGAGCACCGCTAGCATCAACCACAAACCCTGGTGCTCGCAACCCACCCTTTTAATCAAGTTTTAGTGGACCACTAAGTTATCCTCGTACGACCACCATCGTAAATGGATCATCATTTCATGTGACTGATTAATAGTATGGAAATTACTGTGACAACCCAGAAGTTATTCTATTATTTGCTAGGCATCGCTAAGCAGGGTCCTAGAGTTATTCTAGCTAACCAGTAAATAAAGTTAGCTAGTCAAATTATCCCATAGGTACAATGTCAGGTAATCAAATCAAAAGGGGCCATAAACAAAGGTTAGGGTTTCCCTGTCCCAGTGACATTCCAAAATAAATGCAAAGTTGAAGAAAATCATAGCTTTAAACATAGGAACAATATGCTCAAGGAGAAGGGGGAATCTGTGTGACTTGCCTTGCTGCTCCACACAAGCTTCGGAACTCTCCTCGAGAAATAGCGTCCCTTCCTGAACGTCATTGACTATAGGCAATAAACAAAACAAGCAAAAACAGTACATCAACACACAGTAACGGTACAATATTATATTTTTAATGGGTAGATCTTGATTTTTAAAGAAATTAGAGACTTGAACGACCTCAATCCGAGTTTGTATGAATTAGTTATGATTTTTAGAAGTTTTAGTCCTTTTATAGCCTATTTAAAAGAATTACCCAATTTATTGTGTCATAATTGAATTAATTTTATTCGGGAAAAGGGGTTTATGATGTCACGGGAGAGAGGAGGCTCTCGGCTGACCAGTGGGGCCCACTGTCAGTGAGAGGGAGGGGTCGGGTCCATGGTGGACCATGTCCACCGTGGTCCACGACAGGGATCCGACGGCTAGGGTTTCTAGGGTTTTGATCGGACGACCGGGATCTAGCCACGTGTCAAGGTAGATCGGAAGGCTGAGATTTAATCCTACTGTGGAGGCCATGGGCCCCGGGTACCTCATCACCAGTATATGGGCCACTCGGATAGAGTATGGGCCGGATCATGTAATTAGAGATAAGATAGCACCCGGCAGACTTTACCTTAAGCGATAAGGAATAGCAGTCTTAGTCGGATAGGTTTCTATCTCTAAGAAGGAAATCCCTTGGCCGTATCCGGCTGGGATCCTTATCATGTACCCCTGTCCTCCAGTATATAAGGGGAGGTAGGGTGCCCCTCAAGGGGCGATGAGATCATTGATCGACAAACATCTCAGAGGAATTACACCACAACTGGACGTAGGGTATTACCGCACCTCGAGAGCCTGAACTAGTATAAACTCTCTTTGTGTTCCTCTGCAATCCACCGAGTTTCCCCTTGCCGAGTGGCCCTATAGTTCTATTGCCGGTGTAAAACATCGACAGTTGGCGCGCCAGGTAGGGGCTTCGGCGAGTTTTACATCTACAAGCTCGATGGATCCAGCAACCAAGATCGACGGCGACAAGTTCTCTCCTGGAGACGTTATTTCATTCGGAAGCCTCGATTTCATCGCCGACCAGATCGGCAACCTTACCTTGACCGAAGCAGATCCAATCCAGCTGGCCGAGGAACCAGCCGACGTTGCGCCAGTCGGCCCACAGGACGCCGCAATCTCCTTTAGCAATCTACTGCGGCAGTCCTTCACTTCGCTGAGTATGGGGACAACTCTCTCCTTCGGTGTCCGACTTGCGCTAGGCCTTGAGCCAGCTTGGGTTGGGCCGAGAAGGGGAGAGATCGTCAATCTCCCACACGGACTCGGCGACGCTGCGGATCTACATCCCGCACCACAGACCCGATCACCTGCGATTCAATTTGGACAAGGCCAAGCACCGTTTCAGATTGGATCTAGAGAGGTTGGGGTCGTTCTCACTCTGATAAACTACTCGGAGTCCGACTCCAAGTTGGATAAGGGTTCGAACGCTAGTTCAGACTCCAGTCTGGCGAGTCTCTTCCTTCCCCGCGAGATCGTCATGTCTTCAACACCACCATCTGAGGTGCGCCGACTACAAGAAGAGCAACAGGAGGAGGCACGCCAACTACGACAGCAGGAGGAGGCTGACCACGAGGCTCGCAATGACGAGCTACGCAAGGCTGGGCGAGCAGCTCAGCAGCAGATTCTCTAGACCAAAGTCGGCGATCACGACGTTTTCGTCACGCCACAACAGAATGTTGTGGCCGCCGCAACCTTGCTGGACACGCTTCAGCTCGGGCCTGATCACCAGGCCACCCCAACTATCACCAAGATCAAGGCGATGATCACGGTTGCCGCCTGCCAGCAACATCAATAGCAGTCGGGCGACACTGTGATACCGACTAACCAGTCGGGATCTCCAGCAGCAGGCTCATCCACGTTTGCATGGCGTCAGGCGGCCAGCTCAAGTCGGCCACGCGAGGAGTCTAGGCAAACCACACTCGGCAATGACAACCGGCGGTGTCTCCAGTATGATCGCCGGCCTAATCAAGACCTCTGAGAGTGCCTACAACATGACCTTCGCCACACTATCAACACCCGATTCCACGAACAACATGAAGACGAGCGCCGTCGACTGGAGGATGAAAACGAGCGCTTCGGTCTCCATCACGAGTGGTTCAACCGCCATGGTCGAAGCCCGAGCCCTCACGAAGACGAAGGCATTCCAGCTTTCACTCGGGAGCTACAGGACGTCCACTGGCCGACTGGTTTTAAACCCACAGGGATTGAAAAATACGACGGCAAAACAAATCCCGAGTCCTGGCTCACCGTATATACCCTAGCAGTTCGAGCCGCTGGGGGCGACAACAAAGCCATGGCCAACTACCTCCCAGTTGCACTAGCCGACTCGGCGAGGATATGGCTGACTGGGCTCCCGAGGCGGTCGATCGGTTCCTGGGGAGAACTCAGGGAGCGGTTCATCACCAACTTTCAGGGACCTACGAGAGGCTATCTTCTGAGCATGATCTGTATCAACTACACCAGAAGAAGAATGAGTCTCTACGTGATTTTATCAAGAGGTTCTCCGAGAAGCGCAACAAGATCCCAATGATCCGCGACGAGGCTGTCATCGCCGCCTTCCACAAGGGAGTAAAGGACGCCCCGTTCATCGCGAAGTTCACTCGGAAGTCACCACCCACTGTCCGAGCTCTTTTTGACATGGCCAACAAATATGCCGACTCGGCTGAAGCGGTCGTAGAGGCTCTCGACGAGAAGAAGGAGTCTCAACAGAAGGATCAGAAGGCGAAAGCCGACAACGAGCCATCTCAAAACAAGTCTGGCAGCCGCAAGCAGAAGTCAGACAACGAGGTGGCCAACATGGAACACACTCGATCGCGGCCCCAACGGAATAACGACTACCAGAAGGTCATGAGCGGGCCATGCCCCTTCCACCCCAAGGGCAAGCACGCGGCCAAAGATTGCTACATGCTTAAGAAGTTTGCCTCCGAGCAGGCTTCATCATCTGGCGCCGACAAGGACAAAGAAAAGCCAGATCAGGGTCCGGCCGACGATTTCCATGATCCTCAGGCCGAGCTCAACCATATCTTCGGAGAGCCGTCCGTGTATGAGTCTAAGCGCAAACAAAAGCTAAGAGCGCACGACATCAACACGGTCTCTACGACGGACACCCCCTAGTACCTGCGCTGGTCAGAGATGGCCATTACCTTCAATCGCGCAGATCATCCAGATCAGGTTTCTCACTCGTCCTAGACCCGGTCGTCAGAAACATCAGGCTGAAGAAAACCCTCATCGACGGAGGTAGCGCGCTCAACATCTTATTCGCCAAGACTTTGGACGAGATGAAGATCCCTCATTTAGAACTACGGCCTAGTACTGCGCCCTTCCACGGGATAATTCCCGGCTTGTCGTCAACTCCACTCGGGCAGATCACATTGCCAGTCACCTTCGGCACGCGGGATAACTTCCACACAGAAAACGTCTGCTTCAAGGTTGCCGACTTCGAGACCGCGTACCACGCGATACTCGGACGACCGGTACTCGCCAAATTCATGGCGATACCATACTACACATATATGGTGCTCAAGATGCCCGGGCCAGCAGGAGTTCTCTCCCTCCACAGCGACGTTAAGCAAGCCTTCACTTGCGACAAGGAGAGCTGCGAACTGGCTCAATCACAAGAGGCGGCAGTCGGGCACAATAGCATTCAACAAGCCATCACAACTGAAGTCGAGCAAGATCAGGTTCCGGCAAAAAAGGCAGCGAAGTCGGGAATCTCAGTGGACTCTGACACGAAGAAGATCCCCCTGGACCCTTCCGACCCCTCCAAGACTGCTCTAGTCGGGACCAGACTCGACCCCAAATAGGAAGACGCGCTCGTCACCTTTCTCCAAGCCAATAAAGATATCTTCGCATGGAAACCGTCCGACATGCCGGGCGTACCAAGGGAGGTGATTGAGCACGCTCTAAATGTGAAGACAGACGCCAAGCCAGTCAAGCAACGGCTACGGTGCTTCGCTCAAGACTGCAAGGATGCTATCCGGGAGGAGATCACTAAGCTCTTCGCAGCCGGGTTCATCAAGGAGGTCTATCACCCGGACTGGCTGGCAAACCCAGTTCTGGTCCAGAAGAAAAATGGTAAATGGCGCATGTGCATCGACTACACCGATCTCAACAAGGCGTGCCCCAAAGACCCATTTCGTCTTCCCAGGATAGATCAGGTGGTTGATTCCACGGCCGGATGCGACCTACTCAGCTTTCTCGACTGCTACTCGGGATACCACCAAATCAGCCTGAGGGAGGAAGACTGCTTAAAGACATCTTTCATCACGCCGTTTGGAGCGTACTGCTACATCACAATGCCGTTCGGTTTAAAGAATGCTGGAGCAACCTATCAACGGGCAATTCAGCGGTGTTTGCACACTCAGATCGGGCGCAACGTGGAAGCCTACGTCGACGACATGGTGATCAAGACCAAGTCCAAACAAGACCTCATCGCTGACCAGGAAGAAACCTTCCATAATCTTCGACGATTCAAAATGAAGTTGAACCCAGAAAAATGCGCCTTCGGAGTGCCATCCGGCAAGTTACTTGGCTTCATCGTCTCGCATCATGGCATCGAGGCTAACCCGGAGAAAGTCAACGCCATAATGAACATGGCTCCCCCGACTAACCAAAAGGACGTCCAAAAGCTGACAGGCTGCATGGCGGCACTCAGCCGATTTATTTCCCGACAGGGCGAACGAGGTATGCCCTTCTTCAAGCTACTCAAAAAGGCGGACAATTTCCAATGGACTCCGGACGCCCAACAAGCCTTCGAAGACTTCAAATAATTTCTCACATCACCTCCCGTGTTGGCGTCACCTATGCCCCAAGAACCACTAATGCTATATTTGGCGGCTACCACTCAGGTAGTCAGCACGGTGCTGGTGGTCGAGCGATCCGAAAAGGGTCACATCCAGAACATACAACGGCCAGTTTATTTTGTCAGCGAGGTGCTTGCCGACTCGAAGATGAGATATTCACAGGTCCAAAAGCTGTTATATGGCCTACTTATCACAGTCCGGAAGCTGGTGCATTATTTCCAAGCACATCAAGTCACGGTGGTCACAGCGTTTCCACTCGGGGATGTCCTTCACAATCGCAAGGCCACCGGCCGAATCGCTAAATGGGCACTCGAGTTGATGGCATTTGATATCACCTTCCAGCCATGGATAGCAATTAAATCACAAGCTCTAGCCAACTTCGTGGCCGAGTGGACAGAAGTTCAACTGCCTACATCAACAGCAAAGCTAGAGTACTGGACAATGTACTTCAACGGTTCTCTACGGATCGGCGGCGCCGGCACTGGAGTCATATTGACGTCCCCAACCGATGAAAAACTAAAGTACGTTCTACAAATCCACTTCCCGGCTTCCCACAATGTCACCGAGTATGAGGCACTTATCCACGGGCTCCGCATCGCTAATCACTCGGCATACGTCGACTGGTTGTGCGCGGGGACTCTCAACTCGTGGTGAACCAAGTCATGGAAGACTGGACTTGCCTCGATGACACCATGGCGGCATACTGTCAGGAGGTTCGCAAGCTAGAAAACAAGTTCGACGGGCTAGAAATAACACATGTCCTACGTCAATACAACGACGCGGCAAACAAGCTGGCAAATATGGGATCCAAGCGAGAAGCGGTTCCGACCGGAATCTTTGTCGAGCAACTCATGGAGCCATCAGTCAAGAAGAAACCGGCGCCGAAGCAGTCGGGAGACGAACCTACCCCGGCTACAGACGAGGCGCTGCACATATGTCGAGACTGGTAGACTCCTGTTGTCAAATTTCTCCTGGACGATGAACTCCCAGAAGATCGCAGTCAAGCCGAGCAGATCAAGCGTCGAAGCAAAAGCTTCCTACTAGTCGAAGAAGACCTGTACCGAAGGAGCACATCCGGTGTCCTCATGCGTTGCGTCACCACCGAGGAGGGCAAGCAGATCCTGCAGTCAATCCACTCAGGCATATATGGCAACCATGCCGCATCCAGGACGTTAGTCGGAAAGGCTTACCGGCAGGGATTTTTCTGGCCCACAGCAGTAACAGACGCCAAGGATATTGTTCGCAAGTGCGAGGGTTGTCAGTTCTACGCAAGACAAACAAACCTCCCAGCCCAGGAACTCCAAACTATCCCTATTTCTTGGCCATTCTCCGTATGGGGGCTCGACATGGTCGGGCCTTTCAAGAAAGCGCCAGGACGGTTTACACATCTATTCGTCGCAGTTGACAAGTTCACCAAATGGATTGAGGCCAAACCCGTTGCAACTATAATAGCAGCACGAGCAAAGGACTTCATCGTCAATATACTATACAGATTCGGGGTCCCTAACCGCATCATCACCGACAACAGTACTTAGTTTACAGGCGGCGTATTTCAAGACTTCTGCGAAGATTTCGGCATCAAGATCTGCTATGCATCTGTAGCACACCCACAGAGCAACGGCCAGGTCGAACGAGCCAACGGTATGGTCTTACAAGGCATCAAGGTCAGGATATTCGACCGACTACAACCATACACGGGCCGGTGGGTACAAGAACTCCCATCTGTTCTCTGGTCTCTCAGAACCACGGTTAGTCGGGCAACAGGGCAATCCCCTTTCTTCCTGGTCTACGGTGCCGAGGCTATGCTACCGACAGAGTTACAGTTCGGCTCTCCACGAGTCCGGGCTTACTCAGAAAACGTCTCAAATAATACCCGACTGGTCGAGCTAGATCAGTTGGAAGAAGCAAGGGACACCGCAACAATCCAGTCGGCAAGGTATCTTCAAGGCCTGCGTCACTACCACAACCGCAATGTCCGTGGCCGCGCCTTTTTGGTCGGTGATCTCGTCTTGAGGAAAATGCAAACCACCAAAGACAGGCATAAATTATCCCCACTTTGGGAAAGGCCGTTCATTATAGCTGAGGTTACGCAGCCAGGCGCCTACCGACTGAAGACCGAAGACGGTGTCCTCATCAGTAACTCATGGAATATAGAACAGCTACGTCCTTTCTATACCTGAGCTTTATACTTTATCATGTGTACAGTTCTCTCTGACTCACTACGTCGCTTGTATCAACCGAGTAGTGAGTCGGGGGCTGCATGTATTATATGTGTTTTGTCAATAATATACGAGCCTGTCTTACTCCAGTTATGAAGCCTTACTACGACTGTCACGTTTGCCCGAGTACACTTTCTTACAGTGAACGATTTTATTAAGTTCCGACAGACTAACTTGGTGCAGACTAAACATTCGAGTAAAGCTAATGACAACTGAGTAGTAATTCAAGGCTTGGCGGCACTGCACATATATTTACACATGTTTTCCACAAAAGTTTATACATACCGACTACATGATATATTACTCTTACAGACCCAGGTCTCGGGTGATTATCTCAGCAGTCGGCCTCGCTCGGGCTATCAGCTCCAGTGCCTCCTCGGGCGTCGTCTCCTCGGCAAACCCCTCCCCGATGGCTTCAATGTCTATCCTCGGGTAGATTGATTTGGTCATCGCCAGGGTCTGGGCCACGCCGGCAATGACATGCTCATCCGAGTACTTCTTCAAGGCACTCGATGCATCCTCAAGACGCGCCTCTATTTGGGGGATCCTGCTGCAACTGGTTCCCACAGGGCTGGGATCTATCAGGTCAAGGAGCCCTTTCACGGACCCGACGAGGGCTTCCCGTGACTCCCTGATGACTCTTATCTCCTCTGTGTAAAACCGATATTGGGCCTGGACATTGGCTCTCATGTCTGTCTGGGTCCACCGGCAAGTAAACTTGTCAGGCTTGGTTGCAGATGGAATAACTAATGGATTGGTTAAGATCACGGTTAGGTTGGGGACTTACTTTCGTAGTCGGCCTCCCACTTGGCTATGGTTTTCTCTAGTTTGGCTTTTTCTTCGCCGAGCTTGACGATGGCCTCTTTTAACTCGGACTTTTCCCGTTTGAGCTCGGTGTTGGCCTCTGTCAGGTCGGCCTTGACCTTCTCAAGCTCGGCCTTGGCTTCCTCGGCCTCCTTCAGCTGGGCTTCCCCCTCTGTTCGGGTCTTTAACTCGGCTTCGAGGGCTGCACGACAGATTGGTCATGAACTCAACCTTGCTGCCAAGACGCAACTGGGCAGTCGGGAACAACGCAGCTGGAGGAATACATCAAGAGTTCAGTCGGGAAGACGCATTCGGGGGACTTACCTCTGATCTTCGCGGCTTGGGCCCAATTTTCATCCCTGAGCTGGGTGGCGGCATCCTTCAGCCAAGCTTCCCTCCCCGCGTGGCACTCCACCATCTCGGCCTTCAACGCCCGGAGTTGCTCTAATTCCACTAGGTGGCGGGCCATTTCGACCAAGATTTCGGTCATCTCCTCGTTGCAATCGACAAGTTTCTGCTCAAGGAAAGAATAAGCCAAGAGTGGAGTTAGACGTCAAAACAAGAAGACCACCATGACTCCGCCACAAGAATTATACCCCGACTCCCTGGGACCCGGTGATAGCGGCGCGAAGCAAGCTTTTGCGTTCCCTCCTCGCCGCGGCTGCATCAAGCTTGAAGTTCTTCACGGTCCCGTCAGGCGCCGTCCAAGTGAACATCTGAGGGAACCTACGCGGAGGAGCTTCAATCCGAGGAAGGTTCAGGATCTCCGGCGGCAGCGACAACGACGACGACTACGACGGCGACAGGGTCCCGGCCCCCACGCCGGCGTCCCCCGCGGCCTCAGGAACCAACTCGGGGGCTCCAGCAGTGACCTCTGCAGCGGGCGGCGACTCAGGGGCTAGGGCAGCAGCCTCAGTAACTGCCCCTTGGTCAGGCGGCAACTGCAGCCCCGCAGTCGGGACCACCTCAGTCTCCATGACTAGGCTGGCCTCCGGCTCAGCGGGTACACTCGCGGGTGCCGACTCAGCTGGGGCAGGCTCTTCAAGGGGAGCGATCGGAGCGGTCTCCTTGAGATCGATGTCGGCACGCTTCCTGCATCACAAGACAGTCACCAAAGTACCACTGCAACAGACAAGAATCTCAGAAGATCCAGAGCAGCATACCTCTTGGAGAACTTCAGCTTCCTGCAAGGCGATCCGGGCCTTGGTGGAGCGCTACCTCCAGTTGTCGGCCCGGCAGGCGAATCAGTCGGCGGAGACGTGGCAGCTGGAGGCGGCCCCATTGGGGGCGTAGCCGACTCGGGCACCCGCGTGCTTGGCGGATCCCGCTTGGATCGTGCACTCGGTGGTGCTTTTGCCGGGCTTGGCAATATCGAGCTCGGCCGTACAAGTCCCAATCTGGGACTTGATCGCCTGGGCGCCACAGCGACGGTGTCCTTTATCCTCAAGCTTCCTGCCACGGCACGCGGCGTCATGGCCCCCTCGCCCCGATACAGAATAGGCTTCTTCCCCACGCTCCTAGAGTCGGGTTGGGCAGCAGAGGAGCTCCTCGGCCTCTTCTTTGATTTGATGGCCGACAACGGGCGCGAGTCCTCATCAAACTCCTCGCACCACTATGGAAGAATCCACAAAATACATCATACAATGCCAGGCAATCATACATACAGGACCATAGGCGTTTGTCACGGAAGAAGGTTAAAGATTACCTTGGTACAGGGCCGAATGAAGCTATAAGCCGTGACCCAGCGATTATCATCTTCGGTTGCGATCACCCCTTCAGAGAAGTAACCGAACAGGGTCTCGGTCACCGTGCGCTTGTTAGCTGACTCGTTGCTCACTCGGTCAGGATCATTTTTGCCCTTAAAAGCCCAGCCAAATGTGCTCCTCAGTTTCAGCGGCTGGATGCGCCGAGTCAGGAAGCGACGAGCCACCCAAGGTCCAGTCAGGCCAGTTTTCTTGAGGTCATCTAATTTCCCCAATAATTGGTGCACTTGCCCCATCTCCTCATAGGTTGGTTCTGCCGACCAACTTGGTAGAACTACCGGTGGCAAGCCGGTGAATGGACGCAGGGAGGGAGCCAGATCTGCGCAATAGAACCACTCCTTGTGCCAGCCTTTCAAAGAAGATTTCAAGGGGAGATCAAGATATGTTTTCTTCCCATCACTCCTCAACTGGAGACCGGCCTCCCCAATCACATTGATATTATTTTTGGAGGGCTGGGGTTTGATGTGGAACATATGCCTGAAGAAATTAAAATGGGGTTCCACATCCAAAAAACACTCGCAAAGAGTGATAAATATGGAGATTTGAATAATCGAGTTGGGATTCAAATTCACCAACTCCAGCCCATAGAAGTCAAGGATGCGGCGGAAGAAATTAGAAGAGGGAAGGCACAAACCCCGATCAAAAAAAGAGGCAAAAACTACTGTTTCACCAGATTGGGGATTTGGGACCGACTCACCCTTAGCCGGCCGCCAACGGATCACCTCCTGACTGGGCAACTTCAATTGACTCTCCAGTAGCCTCAGTTTCACCGAGCCGCAATCCGAAGTCGGCCAGGCATTCCCCGGCGCACCCGCAAGATCCGAAGCTTGAGGCATGATTGGGAGCGGAAAGATTTGGGGGGAAAACGAATTGGGGGCTTGGAACAGACGAAGCGGACTAAAATCGCCCGAGTTCGGGTGGGGAACAACAGCAGCTAACCCTAGCCGAGCGGGAGGCAAAAAGTTGGGCGCGAAGCTGGAAGACGAAGCGATTGGCTGATCTGGGGAAGATGAAGGAATCTTTTCTCTCTCCCCGCCTTTTATAGAGCCGATGCCGACTAAACGGGCTTGGGCCTACACAGTCAGCACTGGGCCATCAAGATATGAGTTCCTACAGTAGCATGCTCCATGTGGGCCGCCCGCAAGCTAAGTTGAAATTATAGCGCTGGTGCTGCTAATAGAAGTCGACGAGGTAAACAGATATTCTTCATGAGAGCCTTATTGCTAAACATATATGTTTGGGTATCTATTCTATCCACCAGGTCTCGAGGATATATCCTTACACGGATCACAAGCTGGTCTTTATTAAAATTGGGGATGCAGGTATCTTTCTCGAGTACACCTAACCACGCCGTGGATTTATTTTCATAAAGTGGTACTCGGCCTACATGCGTGGCCATCAGTTGTCATGAGCAACGTTATTCCAGCCAATATGACGCTGAAGAGTCTAACTTTCGAGTAGTGCACTACTCGGGAGAGACTATAAATCTCTCATTCCCGCTGGCATGATGCGGAGGAGTCTAACTTCTGGGTGGGATGCCACTCGGGAAAGACTACAAATTCCCTTTCTAGCTGACATGACGCTGAAGAGTCCCATATACGAGTAGCATCTTACTCGGCGAGACTATAAACACACATTCCGACTGACATGAAGTCAAAGAGTCCTACATACGAGTAGTTCCCTACTCGGCAAGACTATAAAGTTTATTCCGGTTGACATGTACCGAAGAATCTCATATACCAGTAGAAATCTACTCGAGAAAGATTATCAGGTTAAAGATCTTTGACTTTATGTTTAATTGTCTTCACAATTAAGCACAAAGTCGGGGGCTACACCTAATAGGTGCGCCTATTCGGCGCACACTATTCATACATCTACATGAAGCCCTTCATAGCCTCGCTGCCAGCTGACATGAAGCAGGACTCAGGAAGAAGACCTACTTGGATAAAGAGTACTCAGGAGCATCGCACTCGGGCAATCTTCACCTGGAGGATGAGCACTTGGCATCAGCTGTGACTCAACTATGAAGGTCTCTAGGGCTACTGTGGAGGCCATGGGCCCCGGGTACCTCATCACCAGTATATGGGCCACTCGGATAGAGTATGGGCCGGATCATGTAATTAGAGATAAGATAACACCCGGCAGACTTTACCTTAAGCGATAAGGAATAGCAGTCTTAGTCAGATAGGTTTCTATCTCTAAGAAGGAAATCCCTTGGCCGTATCTGGCTGGGATCCTCATCATGTACCCCTATCCCCTAGTATATAAGGGGAGGTAGGGTGCCCCTCAAGGGGCGATGAGATCATTGATCGACAAACATCTCAGAGGAATTACACCACAACTGGACGTAGGGTATTACCTCACCTCGAGGGCCTGAACCAGTATAAACTCTCTTTGTGTTCCTCTGTAATCCACCGAGTTTCCCCTTGCTGAGTAGCCCTATAGTTCTATTGCCGGTGTAAAACATCGACACCTACGGTGATCGGACGGCCGAGACTAAACCGAGGAGATCCGACGGCTACGTTGATCCCGATCGGATCGGCTAACGGCGCTGAGGTGGCACCGAGCTGGCACCTACACGGCAATCACGTCGACGGCCACGCTGGCTACAGCGACGGCGGCGGCACTGGACCCGATGGTCGACGGCGATCGGTGGC
This sequence comes from Oryza meyeriana var. granulata, assembly GCA_003991445.1. NCBI lineage: Eukaryota > Viridiplantae > Streptophyta > Magnoliopsida > Poales > Poaceae > Oryza > Oryza meyeriana. The sequence goes on along the minus strand of RYFJ01003925.1, from coordinate 16,233 downwards.
GCGACAACACCTAGGGAGGGCAGGAAACGCTAGAGGAGGTCGAGGCGATCCTTACCGAGGGCCAAACGGTGAAGAACGGCGACGGAGACAGTCGGCGGTGAGCCTGAGGCGGCAGAGGTCTTCGGATCTTCGTCGACGGCGGTGTTCTGGCGGTTCCTGAGGGCTAAGAGGTGGCAGCCTGGCTTCGGTGGGCTACGGCGAACCTAACCGAGGTGGCGGCGAGCTCCAACAACGGCTGAGGCGACGGCGGCAGAGCAAGCGCGAGACGCGGGGAGACGGCTAGGGCTAGCTAGAGCTCGATCTAAAGCGCGAAAATGATCCTAGGGGTCTCAAGGTCGCTATTTAAGGTGGAGAGGGGCGAACTCCGGCTCAGGCTCGACGGATTTTGCGGCAGCGCCGGTTAGGGATTGAAGTTCGACTCAGGAAGCTTCGGGTCTCCATTCCACGCACGATTTGGCTCCGGTTTTCTTGGGGATTAGGTAGAGGGAGATAGGGGCTCCGTTTTCTCCCAACTAATTTGGAGAAACCGAGGCCGAGACGAATGGATTGCGCGAGATTTACGGCGGCGGCGATCGGGTGCGACAGTGCTCCCGAGCGGGAGGAAGACGACGACCCGACAGGCGGGCCCCACCTGTCGGCGGCCGAGGGCGACGCGAGCAGCCGTGGGCCAACGGGCACGCACGAGTGAGAGGAACCGGCTTAGCGCACAGTAGTGGGCCGAAAACGGCCCAGCGGCTGTGGGGGGGTTTTAAAAACCTTTTTCTTTTATTTTATGCTAGAAAGCTTATTTATTTTGCCAAAAATACTTCCCCTAATCAATTAATTCCCAGAAAATTCTAGAAATTAAATAATTAAGCAAAGAATTTTATAAATTATTTTCAAGCCCATTTTTCTTTAGATTTTTTTCTTGATTTTATTCTTTTCACTCATAGAGACTTTTAATTAAATTTCTGAAAATTCCTTTTCCACAACATTTTATAAAGGGATAATTTCAGAGTGTTACAAACCTACCCCCCTTAAACAGAATCTCGTCCCGAGATTCGCGAGATTAGGCAAAGAGATGCGGGTGAGCAGACTTCAATTCATCTTCGTGTTCCCACGTGGCTTCATCTTCCGAGTGATTACTCCACTGAACTTTGCAAAATCTTATCACCTGATTCTGAGTATTCCTTTCACTGGTCTCTAGGATACGAATGGGCTTCTCGACATAGGTCAGATCTTCATGAATCTCGATCTGTTCTGGGTCGGCTTCTTCGGCTGGTACTCGTAAACACTTGTTCAATTGAGACACATGGAAGACATCGTGTACCCCCACCAAGGTGGGAGGCAACTCTAGTTGATAAGCAACTTCTCCTTTCCGTCCTAGTATCTTGTAAGGTCCCACGTAACGTGGTGCCAACTTCCCTTTTGTCTGGAATCGGTGTACTCCCCTGAGTGGCGTGACCCGTAAATACACATAGTCTCCTTCCTCGAAACTAAGATCTCTTCTGCGGTTATCCGCATAGCTCTTCTGATGAGACTGGGCTACTCGAAGTCGTTCTTGTATGATCTTCACCTTTTCTTCTGCTTCCCGCAAGATATCCGTCCCGTATACCTGTCGTTCTCCCGTCTGATCCCAAAGCAGGGGCGTGCGGCATTTCCGTCCGTATAAAGCCTCAAACGGGGCCATTTTCAGACTTGCCTGGTAACTGTTGTTATAGGAAAACTCAGCATATAGTTGGCTCTTGTCCCAACTTCCACTGAAGTCAATGGCACAAGCTCTCAACATGTCTTCTAGGATTTGATTAACCCGTTCAGTCTGTCCATCCGTCTGCGGGTGGTAAGCGGTACTGAAGATTAATCGCGTACCCATCTCTTCTTGGAGTCACTACCAAAACTTAGAGGTAAACTGACTTCCTCTGTCTGACACAATCTTGCGTGGCACTCCATGCAGACACACGACTCTGGCCATATACAACTCTGCCAACTTATTACCAGAGTAAGTTGTCTTGACTGGTATGAAGTGGGCTACTTTTGTAAGTCTGTCCACCACAACCCATATGGAATCAAATCCTGACGCGGTTCTTGGCAATCCAGTGATGAAATCCATTCCTACTTCTTCCCACTTCCATTCAGGGACCTTAAGGGGTTGTAACAATCCTGCCGGCTTCTGATGCTTAGCTTTTACACGCTGACAAACATCACAAACAGCCACATACTCCGCTATTTCTCTATGCATACTAGACCACCAAAACTTCTCCTTCAGATCTTGATACATATTGGTGCTGCCAGGGTGAATGGAGTACTATGTTCCATGAGCTTCATCTAAGATTAGCCTTTTCAATTCCTCCTTGTCTGGGACACAGATTTGCTCTCCGAACCACACGGTACCTTGTTCATCTTCCCAGAACCCAGTAGCTTTCCCCTTTTTCATATTCTTCTTGATTTTCAAAATATCTGCGTTATCTTTCTGCACCTCCCGAACCTGATCTACCAAGGTAGGTTGTGCTTCCAGAGCTGCCACAAATCCTTGACTGACTATACCTAGATTTAATCGTTCAAAATCTTCATGCAATTCCAAAGATAACTGCTGACCTTCCGTGGCGTTGCAATAACTTTTCCGACTCAGGGCATTAGCCACCACGTTGGCTTTCCCTGGGTGATAATGAATTCCAATGTCATAATCCTTGATCAACTCTAACCATCTTCGTTGTCTAAGGTTCAGATCCGGCTGGGCAAAAATATACTTCAAACTTTTATGATCCGTATACACTTCGCTGCGGTTGCCGATGAGATAATGTCTCCAAATCTTCAGGGCATGCACTACAGGTGCCAATTCTAGATCATGGGTAGGATAATTATTCTCATGAGGCCGTAGCTACCATGAGGCATATGCCACAACCTTCCCTTCCTGCATCAGCACACATCCCAAACCTTGCCGAGATGCATCACAGTAAACTTGGAATCCTTTCTTGGGATCTGGCATGATCAACACAAGTGCGGTTACAAGTTTCTGCTTCAACTCTTGAAAACTGTGCTCACACTCTGAGGTCCATGAAAATTTTACGTCCTTCTGAAGCAAACAAGTCATGGGCTTCGTGATCTTGGAAAGATTCTCTATGAATCGACGGTAATATCCCGTCAATCCTAAGAAACTCCGAACCTCCGAAACTGTTTGCGGCTGCTTCCACTTGGTTACTGACTCGACATTAGTTGGGTCTACTGCAATCCCTCCTGCGGTGATGACATGTTCAAGAAACTTCACTTCCGGAAGCCAAAATTCACATTTGCTAAGCTTGGCATACAATTGATGTTGCCGAAGGGTCTCCAACACGATACGAAGGTGCTGCTCGTGTTCTTCCTTTGTCTTGGAATATACGAGGATATCATCAATGAAAACCACCACAAACTTATCCAAATATTCCATGAATACTTTATTCATCAAGTTCATGAAGAATGCAGGGGCATTAGTTAACCCAAAAGACATGACTGTGCATTCATATAACCTATACTGGGTAGTAAAAGCAGTCTTGGGAATATCTTCCTCCTGAATCCTTAACTGATGATAACCCGAGCGAAGATCTATCTTGGAAAATACTGTTGCTCCTTCTAACTAATCAAACAGATCATCAATCCTAGGTAAAGGGTACTTATTCTTGATAGTGACTTCATTGAGTGCATGGTAATCAACACACATCCGTTAAGTTCCATCTTTCTTTTCCACAAAAATAACTGGCGCTCCCTAAGGCGACGTGCTTGGTCTGATGTAGCCCTTGGCCAGCAACTCTTTGACTTGCTTCTTCACTTCTGCCAACTCATTAGCTCCCATCCTATATGGTCTCTTGTGGACAGGGGCAGTGCCTGGGGCTAGGTCTATTCTGAACTCAATATCTCTCTTAGGTGGCATTCTAGGTAGGTCATCAGGAAAAACATCTGGATAATCCCGTACTATAGGGATTTTGGTTAGGATTGCATGGTTCAAAGAGGTTGGAGAAGATGAGGTATTAAGGACACGAAAGATTACTTCCTTTCCCAGGCTAGAAGTTAAGGTCACAGTCCTGGTGGCACAATCAATTATTCCCTTGTGCCGGGTTAACCAATCCATCCCTAGGATGACATTGATACCTTTGGATTCTATCAAGAACAACTGAGCTAGGAAGGATACCCCCAGAATTTCTATAGTTACAGATGGACTATAAAGGGTGGCGGGCATCTGGCTTCCAGGGGTATTCACCACCATGGTATTTCTCATCCTTTCAATGGGTATCCCATTTTTATTAGCAAACCCCACCAACATAAAGGAATGTGCAGCACCAGAATCAAATAACACTATAGCAGGAACTGAGTTAACAAGGAACATACCCAAAACGACGTCTGGTGCGGCTTGAGCTTCCTCCGCGGTGACGTGATTTACCCGAGCCATGACCACGCTCGTGGAGTTCTGTCCCAGTGCAGCTTGTCTAGTGCGTTTGGGTTTAGGGCATTGATTGGAGAAATGCCCCGGGTCTCCACAGTTGAAACAGATCAACGGCTTTCCACCAACTTCCTTCCTAATGGGCTGGTTGGTTGCTGGGGCCATGACTAGCCGAGGGGTAGGACGGTTTGCTCCAGTGTTTCCGCCAGTAGTGTTGGTGTAGACCTGGCACTGCGGGCGAGGTACCAATGAAGATCCACCTTGCTGGGTCTGAGATGGTCCCGCAATACGTGGCCTCTGACTAGAGGATTGCTGTGCCCAGAAACCTGCCATCCTGCGCTTCTTTTGTTCCATCCTGTTGTGTTTGTCTTCCTGGCGAATGGCTTTATCCACCAGTTTCTGGAAATCTGAATAGTCACCAGAGAGTAGTTGAACTGAAAGTGCATCATTTAGCCCGTCTAGAAACTTCTCTTGCTAGTCGGCGTCAGTGCTAACATCTTCCGGCACATAGTGGGCAAGCCGGTTGAACTCATAAAGGAACTCAGTCACTGACCGATTCCCTTGCTTCAGTGCCCGAAACTCTCACTTCTTCAGTGCCACTACTCCAGCAGGAATATGCGTCTTCTTGAAAGCTGCTGCAAACTCAGCCCAGGTGATAGGCTGTCCACTTGTTCTGCTAGCTCTAAAGTAATCCCACCATTCAGAAGCTAGGCCATGTAGCTGGTGTGAAGCAAAAGAGACCTTATCTTGATCTGTGCACTGTAAAAGATCTAATTTCTTCTTAATAGCATGCAACCAGTCCCCTGCTTCCACAGGATTAGTTGTGCTAGAGAACGTGGGAGGTCTCACTCGCAGAAACTCCGCAAGCTTGTTCTGAGGTGGAGGAGGAGGCGCCTGCTGTGGTGCTTGGTTCTGTTGTTGTTGCATCTGCTGGAACATCATGTTCATCAGGTGAGTCTGGTTGGCCAGAACCTGAGCGATGGTCAAATTGTCGTCCTGGTGCGGTGGTCCATTGGGTGCGCCTCCATGATTGCTGTTCCCCACATTACCATCCTGGTTGCTCCCATTATGTGTGTTCACCATCTGCAGAGCAAAGGCGAGAAGAAGGGAAAAAGCCCTTTAGACGGATTTCATATTATTTAAACTTTCACTTTATTGCTCTGAACTGAGTGGTTAACATTTATGTAGATTACTCTCACACCATCAAGCAATTCCTAACTTAAACAGTTACATCACCACCCCTTTGACATAAACTGTTGACTAAACCCCACATACAAGCATCTCCTAATCACACAACTGCTAACACAAAGATCTAGGGTAACTGATACTAAGGTACTACTAAGACTTCTCAATGGGGCGAAGGACTTCTTCACGCATCCGAGTTGTGTCCAGGTTCTGCTTCATTGTCTTGAGTATCACCCCGCTCCACTTCAGAGTTAGTGCGAGCTCCACTGTCCTCTGATCCTTCTGAAGGGGTGCTGGCTTCTGACTCCTCTAAGTCTTCTTCTGCATCATCCGCGTATGCCACCGGTGGAACTACCCGTAGTAGGATTTGGTCACGAGTAGACGGGTCCTTGGCGCTAGCTGAATCCGAGGTGGAGGACGAACCCTCTTCCTTGCAGTAGTGCGGATCTTAGCTCCTTCAAGGGGTGCTTCTCCTTTGGCCAAGGCCAACTCTTGCTTCAACTGATCCACTTGGTTCTGCAGCCTGCAGATCTTGGTACGATTCTCATTCTCCCGTTCATGAGCTGCAATCACCACCTCTGCCCGAACATCGTCCATGGCACTTAACATTCTTACAAGTCGTTGAGTGGTTGAACTATTCTCTGCTCCAGGGTGCTGATAACTGCTGTACTCATCGTTGTGGGTTCTTGCCGGATGGTAGCGATAGGCTGTATTTCTCAGACGAACGGCAAAACGCTAACGAAGTTCTCCAATAGCCACCAAAGCTACTTCCTGACAAGCATGCTCATAATTCCTTCCTCCAACTCTAAAGATCATGGATGGGACTCCTTCTAGTTCACTTGAAATCGTAAGGCAGACGCGACACTTCTCTTCAAAGGGGTTGTGAGTGACTTGTCTATACTCAGGGGCCGGATTATACCCTATGGCGAAGGCCATATCTTGTAACTCCTTGATGAATCCACCCACTCCGAACAGATGTACTGGCTCCAGGTTGGCCATCTACAGAGTATAAAAGAAAGATGTATTGTTTTGACAAAATTAACAAAACAAAGTTTGTTTAGAATAAAAGAGTAAAGAGGTAATGAAATCAGGTCATAACCAGTACAGTAATGAATGTACAGTACTAATTAAGACAAAGTAGTAAATTGCAAGAGAAAGAGAAGAGAGAGAAGTGCTAATAATTTTTTTAGAGGGCTCTTAGGGTACCAAGGGGCTTATCCTACAGTCAAGGTGGCTCTGATACCAACTTGTCACGCCTAGAATTTCCATCTAAAATTCTAGAGTTTTACTGTGTGTAAATCCTCGTCCATGAATCAACCGAGGCACACATGACAAAATTGATAATCAAAGTAATTGTTTACATAGCATAAGCATTTATTACAGAGGCGAATGGTACCTCTCAAAATAATAAAGTTCTAACAGCGGATAAATAAATAAGTAGCGTGACGACTCGCACTCCACACACTTGACCAGGCTCCCTCTTAGTCCTCCCAATAGTCCTCTTCATTGTAGTTCTCCTCTGAATGATGATTGTTGATTGCAAGGTGAGTACATGAAATACTCCGCAAGCCACACAGCAAATATGCAAGTGCACAGGATAACAAAGGATGGCATAATATGGTTCAAGTTTGCATAAAAGCACGTAATAAAACATTTGAGAGAGTAACAAATCATTAGTTAAATAGCAACATTGATCAACGCTATATCACTCACCAAAATGGTATAGGCCCAACCACTCCTACCTGGAGCTACACATTTTTCACTGTTCAACCATTAAGTTTAAATAGTGTGGGACTAATCACAGAAAACATTGCTAGGCCCACCCTTAACCGTGGGTACAGCTATTCGAATAGTTTTACTCTGGCTAGAGATGTACCAACTTACCCACAAGACACAACTCCACCGCACATCGCTGTGCGCCTTGATACCACCACCGTACCTCGGGAAGGAATCGTGATAGGACCCTCCATGTAACCCGCCCAACAAGGGAGCCACCCACTGGACCACCAGTCTCCGGTAGGATTGATCAGATACCTAGTCAGGGAGACGGCCCAACGCCCAAGACATGGACTTATTGATGCAGCCATGGTGGTCTTACTGACACAGCCACAACACACCATGGCGGACCCTGGTTGAACGTACTACACTTGGGTTCCCACTATTACCCATACTGGCTTGTGGTTAGCACGGGTGTTGCTTCGCAACAAGTAGTCCGTGAACCGGTCCTTAACGGTCACGAGCACCGCTAGCATCAACCACAAACCCTGGTACTCGCAACCCACCCTTTTAATCAAGTTTTAGTGGACCACTAAGTTATCCTCGTACAACCACCGTCGTAAATGGATCATCATTTCATGTGACTGATTAATAGTATGGAAATTACTGTGACAACCCAGAAGTTATTTTATTATTTGCTAGGCATCACTAAGCAGGGTCCTAGAGTTATTCTAGCTAACCAGTAAATAAAGTTAGCTAGTCAAATTATCCCATAGGTACAATGTCAGGTTATCAAATCAAAAGGGGCCATAAACAAAGGTTAGGGTTTCCCTGTCCCAGTGACATTCCAAAATAAATGCAGAGTTGAAGGAAATCATAGCTTTAAACATAGGAACAATATGCTCAAGGAGAAGGGGGAATTTGTGTGACTTGCCTTGCTGCTCCACACAAGCTTCAGAACTCTCCTCGAGAAATAGCGTCCCTTCCTGAATGTCGTTGACTATAGGCAATAAACAAAACAAGCAAAAACAGTACATCAACACACAGTAACAGTACAATATTATATTTTTAATGGGTAGATCTTGATTTTTAAAGAAATTAGAGACTTGAACGACCTCAATCCAAGTTCGTATGAATTAGTTATGATTTTTAGAAGTTTTAATCCTTTTATAGCCTATTTAAAAGAATTACCCCAATTTATTGTGTCATAATTGAATTAATTTTATTCGGGAAAAGGGGTTTATGACATCACGGGAGAGAGGAGGCTCTCGGCTGACCAGTGGGGCCCACTGTCAGTGAGAGGGAGGGGTCAGGTCCATGGTGGACCAGGTCCACCGTGGTCCACGAGAGGGATCTGACGGCTAGGGTTTCTAGGGTTTTGATCGGATGGCCGGGATCTAGCCACGTTCAAGGTAGATCGAAGGCTGAGATTTAATCGTATGGTGATCGGACGGTCGAGACTAAACCGAGGAGATCTGACAGCTACGGTTGATCCTGATTGGATCAGCTAATGGCGCTGAGCTGGCGCCTACACGCAACCACGTCGGCGGCCACGCCGGCTACAGTGACAGTGTGACGGCGCGGCACTGGAGCCGATGGTCGACGCGATCAGCGGCGCGGCGACACCTAGGGAGGCGGGAAACGCTAGAGGAGGTCAAGGCGATCCTTACCGAGGGCGAAACAGCGAAGAACGGCGACGGAGACGGTCGACTGCGAGCCTGAGGAGGCGGAGGTCTTCGGATCTTCATTGACGGCGGTGTTCCGGCAGTTCCCGAGGGCTAAGAGGCGGCGGCCTAGCTCGGTGGCTACGGCGAGCTCCAACAGCGGCTGAGGCGAGCTCCAACGGGCTGAGGCGACGCGCGCGCAACTGAAGCTTGGCAACGGCGGAGCAAGCGCGAGACGCGGAAGACGGCTAGGGCTAGCTAGAGCTCGATCTAAAGCGCAAAAACGATCCTAGGGGTCTCAAGGTCGCTATTTAAGCGGAGAGGGGGGACTCCGCTCTGGCAGCGAGTTTTTACGGGTCGCGCCAGGTTAGATTGGAAGTCCGACTCGAAGCTTGGGTCTCCATTCCACACGATTTGGGCTCCCTTCTTGGGATTAGGTAGAGCATATTAGGCTCCTTTCCTCCCAACCTACTTTGGAGAAACCGACGAGACGAACGGATTGCGCGAATTAGCGTGGCACTCGGGCGACAAACTCCCGACAAAGGAAGCGACAACCCGACAGGCGCCCTACCTGCAGGCGGGACCGAGCGACGATACGCCGGGGCACGGGCGCCGCCGAGCAGATGAACCGGTTAGCGCACAGTAGTGGCCGAAATGCACCCAGCGCCTGTGGGTTATGTTAAACCTTTTTCTTTTATTTTAGAAAGCTTATTATTATGTTGCCAAAAATAACATTCCCCTAATCAATTTAATTTCCAAGAAAATTCCAAAATAAATCATAAGCAAAGAGAATTTTATAAAATTAGTTTCCAAACCCATTTCTTTAGATTTTCCCTGATTTTATCTTGTTACTCCATAGAACTGTTATTAATCTGAAAAATTCCTTTCCACAACATTGATAAAGATAATTTCAGATTGTATACACCTACTACCGTCTCCGACGTGCGAGGTTCATACCTTCCCCTCCGAAAGCATCATTTGCTCACTATCGACACCTGAGTGCAGATTAGACGCCCTCCTTGTACCCACTTGGTGGCTGTCGTGAAGAGTTGGCTTCCTACACATCTGACCAACTAGTCAGTAACAATGGCGTCTCCGGCAAGCCCACACAGTGGACCCGCGGTTCAGGAAACATGCCACGACCCGGTTCCTGGACGTCCATGTCATGTTTTGCATCCAATAAAACTCATTAGGGCTACTCAGGAAGGATAATTCAGTGGATTGCAGAGGAACAACATAAATCTATATGGTTCCAACCCCGAATTGAGGAAACCCCCTACCGTCCATTGAGTGTATTCCTCGAGTCTTGTTGTGTATCAATATCTTCCGTCCTAGGAAGCGCCCTGCCTCCCCTATATACTAAGGGCCGTTTGACGCTGAAAACCACCGGCCTTCGCGTCTGGAGACACCGCGAAGGCCTGGGAGATTTCTTTCACTCCATGCAGGTCCTAAAATTTAACTTCTAGGCTGCCAGTCAATGACCATGCAATGAAAGGAAATAAAAATTTAACAATGACCAATCCGCTGAAACCATCTGACTCTCTCATCGCCAAAGCCGATATAAAACTGATACACCGCTGTCGTACTTTACGCACCGGATATAAACCGAGATGCATGAAGCATAGGCATACTTAGCATAATAGTAAACAAGTATCAAACCATGCACCCGATCATCGAAGATGCTCAAAAATCGCATTAAGCTGATAAAAAAATAAGTAGAATGCATAAATAAATAGAATTAAATAAAAACCCCACCTTGTGATTAAAATTACTACCTACTCTGCGAGTGCTTCGCTCACGCACAGGTACGATCTATCACCGCACTGTCGCCTCGCCCCTTGCTCCGCCCGACGCCCGATCACTCCCTTGTACACGCCTTCCTTGCCACTCTCTGCAACCACTGTCACTACCTGAGTCGTGCCCGCCCGGTCCTCCCTGTGTTCGCCCGTACTTGCTATTCGTGCCCGAGTTCTCGCTCGTGCCGCGCCAGCGTAGCACGGTTTCTAAATTTTACAAAATCGACTGGAACTGAAATAACTAACTCGCTCAAGCACTCCGATAATCCTCTCGAAGAGTAGTCCACATCGCATTCATAATCACAGCCCACCTTAGTTAAGAGACACTACAAGTCTATATACTACCATGATTCAATGACTGTTTGCGTATCCCCATTACCCCTTGCTAGCCACCAGCTGAGCAATCCATGTGTGACAGATCACTAAGGAATCGCCGATACCACCAGTGAGCCAGAATCTAAGCGCGTGAGGCGGGTCTGGGTTCTTCAAATAAATTTAAGGCTATTCTTGATAACTAATATCTCCTAACGTCCTGACTCAAATAGCTGCTATACATGTTGTATAATTCATCTCCCAATCATGCAGATGCTCCTAGCAGTTTCAATATAAGAATAAGTCACGTAGAGTAGGTATATAGATCCTCGTCTCTCATCTCGGACACACAAACAAATGTCTCTTCAAGTAGAGTTCACCGTTGTACCTCCCCTAGCATAAAGTTGCCATTCCCTACAGACACCACAGCCTTACTACATCTATAGATATACACTCATAGGAGTGTCAAAGTCACCTAGGACGCACAAACGGTGTACCCCGTGCTCCTGCAGCTTGACTTACTCATAAAAGTCTCTTATTTTCCCTCATAACGAGAACTACATATAAAACTCATATAGCTGGAGCTGAGAGCTCTATTACCTATCAGTAGATATAATAGGTTATCGTATTAGAAGCAAAATCACCGAATACAAGCAACCATACCCCATCCTCCAAGCGCTTACTACAGCCATTAATATAACGAACCTTCATAGACACACAGTTATCATCTACCCAAGTGCGCCATAATCTAACCAACGTTATTGCTGTCACTCACAATTGGTTCATCCTCTTAAATCAGTTCTTTGTAGAGCAAGACAAAGAGCCAGAGGCCTAGTACAATAATGAAACTAGCATTGTTGACGAGACTTTACCATCTACCGCATAATTAGTAAACACTACTGGAAAGACATGAATCGAAACATTATATAGCTAAGTTGACAGTGCTCATTTATCAACGGATCCTGATTAAGTTTACGGTTAAAAACGCGTCATCGCTCCAGCGACTCAAGAGTCATGAACCCGATCCCAAAGTATAGTTCGGCTATTCTCTCCATTTCGTCTTTAAGATAACAAACCGAGCAAATCTCTATTAGACCAATATTATTCAATATATATTTGATTTCCGGTTAGTAGATGTCTACAAGCCAGTAAAACTCGAAATCTCAGTCACCTAATCTTATAATAGGATATCACCAGAAGTATTAGATTACACGAAGCACGTAGTCAGACACATGCATAGGTAGCGCAACATTTCCGTAATTCACAGGAAACACTAACATACCCAGATTCCACAACGAAATCAGTTGATCGTTAAGATTGTACCAGATCTTCTAATATAAGTAAAAAATAAATATCTTTTCAACCTTGCAGCAAACATACCAGACAGAATAAGCGTATAACAAAAACTGTGAGAGCCCTTATGTCAACTACAGAGCATCTTTAGCAAGACAATCTTCCTCGTAATTTACATCACACAACCTAGAACAGCACACTACTCCGATTCCATGAAATCTAGTATAGTGTTCTACAAAGCTCATTAAACCATTTTCCAATCATATATAGTAGTATCTCCTAAACCAAGATCACTAAAACATTTTTCCTTCGCTATTACATGCACCATAGACCCAGCGCAACTATTCGTAATCTCCTATAGAATCCACAGCTCACTTTTTGCCTGAGCACACGTCTCGCCCAAGCGTCGACAATCACGACCACCGACCCAGCAATAAAATGAACAGTCAGACAACATACCATTGCAAAACTCATACTAGCTACACTCCACGCTACACCCACTATTCTAGCAGGAATTGTCCTATAAACTCAAGTGCCAATACTATGCTGGGTGCCTCTCGGATGCCCCCTACCTCAACACAGCAGAGCAATTCATCCAACCACTCTACATAACACCTCCAGCCTACATCATACCTATCTACCCTAAAGACTCTGTATTAAAACCGTATTACAACACACAAATCCACCGACCAGAACGTGATCTACCGCCCACTGTACGTAGCATCCATCGCATAGACGAAGCTACATACTCCAGCGCATACTATTGTCAAAACTATTTCAGATACAAATAACCATAATCAGTCATCCCCTGTCTCAGTCAAAAACATCTGCAATTCGCCTTCTATACATATCTGCGCCCGAGTATTGTTTATCCAGAGAAAGAGGCATACATATAGGCACTCCGCAGTTATTCTTCCCAACTGCCACTTGAAATAATATCACATGCTAAACTCCTACTGTTTTTTATGACCTCAATATATTGATAGACACTAATGAGCACAACCCAAATACAGTTTACCTACACTAGTTGATTTCAATGCCACCCTTAGAGACTACATGTACAGATTTTATATAATCTATCTCATTGCTTCGCTTTATAATGTATTATTTGGTCCATGTCAGACACATAACCTTAAGTAAATCCATTGATTGATTACTAAAATGCGCCTACAGCTCGGACATTATTATGAGCCTTTAATGTACTAAACTCGGTGCTACTTTATTAAATTTGTCTATTCACCCCTGCCCAAATTGAGAAATATCATATGCAGAACAAAGATATTCTTACAGAACGAATCTCCCAAGCACACATTTCATATATTGATTATCACGCCAACCCAAGCATCCTTTCAAAACTCCGCCATGTGGTCAAGATTGACCAATAGCTTCAGATCCATGCCCGAGCAAGTTCCTGGTTGAACTGTATATCAGGAGAATCGGCTGCAAGAAACCTCTCGGAAGAACAACATCGGCCACTGCATTCACCTGCTCGGCCATATGGAAAAGAACGCCTCTCTGCATCGGTTATATTCTGGATCAGATGCTCTCAATCCTCATGGCAGTCACGCCGGGGAAAGACCCCCACCTTGGATGATTAACTATGCTCTCCTGCCCGACACGACGATTACACACCCCTTCAGCTCCATTCAAGCCGTCATCGGCTCCAAGTACAGAACATCACGCGCTATGATCAGATATATATCCATCCAAATAAAGGAACATACCAGTCGATGATTAAACATGTTGCCTTTGTACTTTGGCGAAACGGTGTGTTGGTTGCCAACCCTTGCCATACGACCAACATGCAATGCTGCAGAGGTTTGCCATCGGAAAACAAATTCCCCTTGGAAATACCTCCTTGGGCCATCTTATCACCTACAATCAAGTAGAAGACCAACTATCCGCCCCACCCATCGGCCATAGTGGGTCCTGGTGTCGTTCAACATGGTCTCAACGTATACACCTTCCAACCTCTTCTGAAACCTCTTTTTAACCAACCTCCCAGCGACCACACAGAAGACGAGGAACTTACTTATCCGATGCATCTCTCATGGGCAAAGCATGCCGGCTCTTCCAGCTCAAATAACACCCACTGACTATCAAATGTTCAAGTTCTTACGGCTCACCCGGGACCACACTTTGGTGCATACAACACAACGTCATTTGAAATGCCTCCAACTCAAACCACCAATGCTCTAAGAAGACATGGAATCGCAAAGGCCATTTCTATCGGCACCCCCGGTCTTACTGCCCGACTGCTCCTCTTGCCGATCACCAACCCCATCATATGACCCACCATCCATCAGGTCACTCCCGTCAGCTGTCCTTGGTTCAACTTTCCATCGGCCTATTCTTCATCGATACAACTCAATCGGGCAACTCAACAATGCCTAGAGATACCGATCACCTAAACAGAAATCTCTTCCCCTAGGCACGCCACCAGAGGTGAATGTATGTACGCCAACAAAACTTTTTGCCCGATGTGTCAGAATGAGAACTCTATTCAAACTGGCCATCCCACTACTTTTCTCGCACTCAACGGCCGAGCACTACACGAATCCGAGACGATCGGTACACCCATAAGCCTAATCACCAGTCTCCGATCATCCCACTCTTAATTTTGCAGGCTGCCCAGTCGGACCGCCCAACTACAACACTAGCGCGTCATTATGTATAACATCGCCCATTCCAAACTTAGGCCATGCTCCTTTCCATCGCCTCTCCAGCCCCCGCCGAAGTCAAAAGCAAAAAAGCTGCCATCGCCCTCTCTCAAAGAATACAGAAAAACAATGCCATGTCACGCACACCACCTACTCCCCAAACAACATCGGCCCCCTCATCTCCTCGGTATGCTAGTTTGAATCTATATATTTTCGCACATCTCATTAATTCATTTCAGCTGTTCATCGCCTAACCTCAACTTCTACGACCATCTCCAAGCACCAACCAAATGACTCTCCACTGCTCCAATCTCAAGCACCGTCCCCAAGCATGAGCTGCTCCCACTACAGGCCACTGAATCGCCGCTCTGCAAAGAAACAACTTACTCATCCCTTGAACTGCAGCACCCAAGCTGCCGAGCCCTTCTCAGAACTCTTTACCCCATACTTGACTTCAACTCCACTGATTCTTGACGACGTCAATGTGCAGTCCTTAGCCAATTTTGTTCTCCTTGACATGGCAATTAGAGCAGGAAAGCAACAGCCACCAGCGCCAACCAAACCATCCTCCCAGCCGATGTACGCGATACTTAAAGGCTCATCACCTGCTGAAAATCCTATCAGCGAGCTACGTGGAAGACTGTGCATCCGGCAAACTTGCAAACTGAACCCATTGCCCAAAGAACTCACCACGCACTGACCCCGCGGCAACCTGGAACTCAACAATCCAAACTCATCAAGCTAACAGCGCATAGCCCGATCGTCTGACCAACAGAAGATAACCCAAATACCAACACCGATCGCTGTCAGCCCAAATAGAAAAGAAAAGCTTGATAAACTAAAACTCCCCTGCAACGAGCTCCAATCCAAGGTGACCCAACTGAAGAAAAAGATACCATACTGAACTACAGAACTAGAACAATTCTTCAATGATCTCAAACAACAAACCCAGCTTCGACCTACCACAAGCTATATAGACTCATAATCTACATAGCTGACCCAAGTAGGAATTCTCTTGACACTATTTAGGTAACATATGAGTACAATTGACAGTAGCATCGTCATCCCGATGAGCAGTACTTACCATCAGCGATCTTACAAAAAATTGAAGATTGTATCCGGCTCCGATGTAAGAGACTCCATAGTTGTAGTGCTTAGCAGACGCAAGAGTATATAGATCAAAGCAGTCTGTCCCTTAGACCGCTAATCATCAG
>RYFJ01003924.1:0-111460 GCA_003991445.1 Oryza meyeriana var. granulata | reverse complement strand
GGTTGATCGGCTTCTTTACAGGGGGGGCCTATCGCACCTTCGCACTCCGATGAATTGTAAGACCCCTGAGACCTTCCAGACCGTTCATGAGTTAAGTCATTAGTTTGTGCTGAGTGCTCATCCTCCACGGTGAAGTTTTCCTTGAGTGGCATTGCTCGACCGAGTTATACTCTTTGTCCAAGTGCTTCCCTCCGAAGATCCTGCTTCAGGACAGTGCAACGAGGTTATTGAAGGGCTTGTTAATTAGTAATTTTAAAAAAAACATATAAATAGTATGCGCCAATAGGCACCTATAGGGTGTAACCCCCGACTTTGTGCTTAATTGTAGAGAAACAATTAAACATTAAAGTCAAAGATCTTTCTTAACCTTTATATCTGTTTCTCGAGGTAGTGTACTACATGGTATATGAGACTCTTCAGTATCATTCAACCGGAATATTTTATAGTCGTTTGTTTCCAAGTAGTATACTACTCGTTATATGAGACTCATCGGTATTATGTCAGCACGGAATGGGTTTTATAGTCTTTCCCGAGTAATATATTACTGGACAGAAATTAGACTCTTCAGCTTCGATGTTAGTTGGAAATAATTTATAGTCTTTCCCGAGTAGTATGTCACTCGAAAATTAGACTCTTTAGCTTCATATTAGCCGAAAAAAGTGTTTATAGTCTTTCCCGAGTAGTATACCACTTGGAAGTTAGACTCTTCAGCGTCATGTCGGCTGGAAAAATGTTTGCTCATGAAAATTGTTGGCTAAGCATATAAGCCAAGTACCACTTTATGGATTTTAATCCAATATGTGGTCAGGTGTACTTGAGAGATATTTGCATCCCAATTTTAATGAAGACCAACTTGTGATCCTTATAAGGATATATTCTCAATACCTGGTGAATAATACAAATGTCTGAACATATGTGTTCAGCAATGAGGCTTTTATAAAGCATATCTGATTACCCAATCGGTCTCTGTAAGTAACACTAGCACTGTGATGTTAACACAGCCAGCGAACGGCCCAAATTGAGCGTGTTACTGTAGAAACTCATATCTTGGTGGCCCAGTACTGAATTTGCAAGCCCAAGCCCACTTATCAGTACAAGCGCTATAAAGGCGGGGAGAGAGAGAAAATATTCCCTTATCTTCTCTAATCCACCAATCGTTTCGTCTTCCAGTTTTCGTGCCAAAATTTCGCACCTCGCCTCGCTAGGGTTCGCCATTGCTAGCGTTTCCCACTCGAAACTCGGGCGATCCCGCTCCTCCGCATCCATTCCAAGTCTCCAATCGTATTTCCCCCAAATTTCCTTGCCTTGAGCCATGCCGAGGGCGTCAGAAATCCTAGAGCTGACTGATAGATCTTGGCCGACTTCGGATTGCGGGTTGGCTAAGCTGAATTATCTGGAGAGACAGTTGAGACTGCAGAACCGTGAGGTCATCAAGTGGCGTCCGGCGGAAGAGGAATCTATTCCAGAACCCCAGGCTGGTGAGACTGTAGTTTTCGTCTCTTTCTTTGATCGGGGTCTCTCTCTTCCGTTTTTGGATTTTCTTCGCCAGCTTCTTGCCTTCTATGAGCTGGATTTGGTGAATCTGAATCCCAACTCGATCTTGCAATTCTCTATCTTTGTAACTCTATGTGAGTGTTTTCTAGGTATGGAACCCCATTTGAATCTGTTTAGATACTTGTTCCACATCAAACCTCAACCCTTCAAGAGCAAAGTCCAAGTGATTGGAGGGGCCGGTATCCAGCTCAGGAGCGAGATGAAGAAGATTTATATCCATCTTCCCTTGAAATCCTCCCTCAAAGGCTGGCATAAGGAGTGGTTTTATTGTTTGGATCTTGAACCATGCCTCCCCCATTTTACTGGTCTTCCTCCGGAGGTCGTGCCCAACTGGTCGTCAGTGCCCAATTTTGAGGAGATGGGTCAAGTTTATATGTTGATTGACAAGATTGACAAGTTGAAGAGCTCCGGGTTGACTGGCCCATAGGTAGCCAGGCGTTTCCTGACTTGTCGCATCAGGCCGCTAAAGCTGAGGAGCCACTTCGGCTGGGATTACACAGGCAAAGGCGATCCCAGCCACGAATACCCTGACCTGACAGACAAGCATAAGGTGACCGACATCCTGCTCGATTATTTTGCCAGTGGGGTGATCGAGACAGAAGATGCCGAGCGTGCCACACTGGCTTACAGCCAAAAAAGGCCTCGTCCAGAGGTAACTCTTGTTGATGTTGATTTGCTGTCCATCTGTGATGAATGCTTGTAGATATGTATCCAGGATCGCTCTGCAATGTGTGATGTATGTTGTTAAACCACTTGCAGGCATGTAAGGAGTTTGATGAAGACTCCCAAACTCTGTCGGCCATGAAATCGAAGAAGAGGCCGTTGAGTCCTTCTGCTACCCAGCCCAGCTCCAAGAGAGCGGGGAAGAGGCCTGTCGAAGACCAGGGCAAGAAGAGAATCAGCAGGCCGAGTGCTGCAGCCGGGAGCCTAAAGATTAAAGACACCGTCAGCACAGCTCCCGGGCCGCCGAGTCCAAGACTGAGACCAGCGCCACCAAGCTCAGCAACATCGAGCCCAAGGATGGCACTGCCGAGTACGAGGTCGTCAACGAGCCATAAGGTGACACCGCTGAGTATCCCAGCGCCCCAGTCGGCCGCGCCAGTGACGGGGCCAGCTAGGACAAAAACACCGCCGCCGACTGCCGCGCCATCCAGCCCGACAGCTAGCAGCCCTTCGCTGCTGACATCCGGAACCCCCGGGTGGAAGTTCAAAATCTCCAAGAGGTAAGTAACCTTGAATCTTCTGAAAATCTTATTCAGTATAGTAGCATCTTGATATTTGACTCATCCTGCAGAAAGAGGGCCAATATTGATCTCAAGGAGACCACACCAGCCGCTCCCATTGTCGAGCCAGCCCCAGTCGAGCCAACACCAGTGATGTCATCCGCCGAGTCGGTGCCCACCCCCGTCATAGAAACAGAGGTGGTTCCGGCAACAGGGCCACTAGTGCCGGCTGACCTAGGGGCAGATGCTGAAGCTGCTGCTCCAGCCCCTGAGCGAGTCCCCAAAGCCCCATCAGTTGCCGAGTCGGGGGCCAGGACCATGTCATCGTCCGTGTCATCATCGTCTTTAGAGGGAAGGGATCTCCCCAGGCTTGAAGCCCCTCCTCGCAGATTTCCAAGAACGTTCCACTGGGTAACTCCCGAAGGAACTATGAAGTGCTACGAGCACGATGAAGAGGCAGCGGAGAGGGAGTGCGAAGTGCTTCTTCGCACCGCAATCACCGCATCCCGGGGGGTCCAGGTGCGTGGCGAGTCTTGCAATATTGAGTTCCCGACGACTTCCTTTGTTTCTGATATTCCACTGATTGACTCTGCTTTGCTTTGTTTGAACCCGAGCAGAAAATCGTTGACCGCTCGGAGAAGATAAACGAGGTCTCGACCCAGCTTGCCCCCCAGCTCCAACGATTGGGCCAGCTCTAGACCTCGAAGGCCGACTTGGAGCGGTCTAGCCAGGAGAGGGAGACTTGGCTGAAGGGAGCAGTCGACCAGCTTAGGGATGAGAATTGGTCTTTAGCCAAGAAGATCAGAAGTGAGTCTCCTGTATTTGTCTTCCTGACTAAGTTCCAAGCATATTCCTCCATCTTTGTTGTTTCCCGACTGCCCAGTTGTGTCCTGACTGTAATCTCGAGTTCTCGACTATTCTGATGTACAACCCTCGAAGCCGAGCTGAAGACCCAGACAGAAGGGGAAAACAAGCTAAAAGAAGCAAAGAAAGCCAAAACCGAACTCGAGGAAGCCAAGGCCAGACTGGAGAAGGCCAACAGCAAACTCAAGAAAGAAAAGACCGAACTGGAGAAGGCCAACACCAAATGGGAGGTCGACTATGAGAGTAAGTCTTCCCTCTGACAGTGATCTTAACCAATCCTTTAGGTGTTCTGACTGCAACTTTGGCTAACAAGTTTACTTGTCCGTGAATCTGAGCAGCCGCAAGGGCCAATGCCCAACCCAGTTTCGAGCCTTTGCAGAGGAAATCAAAGTCATCAAGGAGTCACGGGAGATTCTTGCCGAGTCTGTGAAAGGGCTCCTTGACATCATGGATCCTCATTACGTGGGAACCAGCTCCAACACGGTTTCCTAGGTGTAGGCCCACCTCAACGAAGCCTCGAGTATCCTGAAGAGGTACTTGGATGAGCGTGTTGTCGTCGGCATGGCCCAGACCCTCGCGATGACCAAGTTGATATACCCCAGGGCAAATCTTGAGGCCATCGGTGAAGGGTTTGCCGAAGAGACAGCACCTGAGGAGGCGTTGGAGTTGATCACCCAGGTGAGGCCGACTGTAGAGACGATCACCAAGGACCTAGGAATATAAGAACAATCCATCATGCAGTCGGGGTATATGAATCTTTTGTAAGATATGTGTACAATGCCGCCGAGTTCTTGGTTTTACTCAGTTATTATTAGCTTTACCCAACTGTATAGTCTATGCCGAGTTAGTCTATAGGAACTTAATAAAATTGTTCACCGCAAAAAGTTGTACTCGGGCAAACGTAACATAGTTGTTGCAAAACTTCATAACTTAGGTAAAACAAGCTCGTATATTGTTGATAAAGCACATATAATACATGTAGCCCCTGACTCACTATTCGGTTGAAACAAGTGACGTAATGAGTCAGAGAAAAACTTCATACATGTGTATGAGGGAAAATACAGAACTCAGGTATAGAAAGGACGTAACTGTTCTATGTTCCACGAGTTGCTGACTAGGTCACCATCTTCGGTCTTCAGTCGGTAGGCACCTGGCCGCGTGACTTCAGCGATGATGAACAGCCCTTCCCACAAGGGGGATAGTTTGTGCCTGTCTTTGGTGGTTTGTATCTTCCTCAAGACGAGGTCCCTGACCAAAAAAGCGCGGCCACGGACGTTTCGGCTGTGATAACGACGCAGGCTTTGAAGATACCTTGCCGACTGGATAGTTGCGATGTCCCTAGCTTCCTCCAACTGATCGAGTTCAACCAATCAGGTATTTGTTGATTTATCTTCTGAGTAGGCCCGGATTTGCGGAGAGCCGAACTCCAACTCGGTTGGTAACACGGTCTTGGCACCATAGACCAGGAAGAAAGGGCATTGCCCGGTTGCCCGACTAACCGTGGTTCTTAGAGACCAAAGAACAGATGGGAGTTCTTGTACCCACCGCCCTGCATATGGTTATAGTCGGTCAAATATCCTAGCCTTAATACCTTGTAAGACTATGCCATTGGCACGCTTAACCTGTCCATTGCTCCGCGGGTGTGCCACAGACGCATAACAGATCTTGATGCCAAAGTTGTCACAGAAATCTTGAAATACGCTGCCAGTGAACTGAGTACCGTTGTCCGTTATGATGCGGTTAGGAACCCCGAATCGGTATAATATACTCATGATGAAGTGCTTTGCTTGTGCCGCTGTTATGGTAACAACGGGTTTTGCCTCAATCCACTTTTTGAATTTATCCACTGCAACGAACAAGTGTGAATCCTCCTAGTGCTTTCTTGAAAGGCCCGACCATGTCAAGGCCTCATATTGCAAAGGGCCAAGAGATTGGGATTGTTTAGAGTTCTTGGGCTGGAAGATGTGTTTGTTTTGCATAGAACTGACAACCCTCGCAAGTGCGAACTATGTCTTTGGCATCTGTTAGTGCTGTTGGCCAAAAAAATCCCTTCCTATAAGCCTTTTTGACTAACGTCCTAGATGCGGTGTGGTTGCCCCATATGCCCAAGTGGATCGATTGCAGAATCTGTTTGCCCTCCTTGGGTGTGACGCAGCGCATGAGGACGAATGCACTTCTTTGGTACAGGTCTTCTCCGACTACTAGGAAACTTTTGCTTCGACGTTTAATTTGCTCGGCTTCAATGCGATCTTCTGGGAGTTCGTCGTCCAAGAGGAATTTAAGAACTGGAGTCCACCAATCTTGAGATGTGATCAGTACTTCATCTGTTGCCAGGGTAGGTTCAGCCCTCGACTGTTCTTGTACTGGTTTCTTCTTGACTGATGGCTCCGTTAGTTGTTCGACGAAGATCCCAATCGGGACCACTTCTCTCTTGAATCCTATGTTAGCGAGTTCGTCTGCAGTGTCATTGTATTGTCGTAAGACATGAGTTATCTCCAGCCCATCGAACTTATTTTCTAGCTTTCTGACCTCTTGACAGTATGCCGCCATGGTATCATCGAGACATGTCCAGTCTTTCATGACTTGGTTTACTACAAGTTGAGAGTCCCCACGTACAACCAGTCGGCGAATGCCGAGTGATACAACAATGCGGAGCCCGTGGATGAGTGCCTCGCATTCGGTGACATTGTGGGAAGTCGGAAAGTGAATCTGGAGAACATACTTGAGTTTTTCGCCAGTGGGTGACGTTAATACGACTCCTGCGTCGGCGCCGCCGATCCGTAGAGAACCATCGAAGTACATTGTCCAGTACTCTAGCTTCGCTGTTGTTGTGGGCGTCTGAACTTCTGTCCACTCAGCCACAAAGTCGGTTAGAGCTTGAGATTTGATTACTGTCCGTGGCTGAAAGGTGATATCGAACGCCATCAACTTGAGCGCCCATTTAGCAATTCGGCTGGTAGCCTCACGGTTGTGCAGGACGTCTCCGAGTGGATACGATGTGACCACCGTGACTTGATGCGATTGAAAGTAATGCACCAGCTTCCGGACAGTAATGAGTAGGGCGTATAGCAGCTTCTGGACTTAAGGATATCTCATCTTTGAGGTAGCTAGGACCTCGCTAACAAAGTAGACTGGCCTTTGTATTTTCTGTATGTGACCCGGTTCGGATCGCTCGACTACTAGCACCGTGCTGAATACCTGAGTGGTTGCCGCCAGATATAGCATTAATAACTCTTGGGGCATAGGTGATGCTAGCACTGGTGGTGATATGAGAAATTTCTTGAAGTCTTCAAAGGCTTGGTGGGTTTCGGGTGTCCATTGAAAATTGTCCGCTTTTTTTTAGTAATTTGAAGAAGGGCATGCCCCGTTTGCCTAGTCGGGATATGAATCGGCTGAGTGCTGCCATGCAGCCTCATGCAGCCTGTTAGCTTCTTGACATCCTTATGGCTAGTCGGGGTGCCATGTTCATGATTGCGTTGATTTTCTTTGGATTTGCCTCGATGCCGCGATGTGATACAATGAAGCCGAGTAGCTTGCCGGATGGCACACCGAAGGTGCACTTTTCTGGGTTCAACTTCATCTTTAATCTTCGAAGATTTTTAAAGGTTTCTTCCAAGTCAGCAATGAGGTCTTCTTTGGACTTTGTCTTGATCACCACGTCATCGACATATGGCTCCACATTGTGCCCGATCTGAGTGTGTAGACACTGCTGAATTGCCTGTTGATATGTTGTTCCAGCGTTTTTCAAACCGAACGACATGGTGATGTAGCAGTATGCTCCAAACGGCATGATGAAAGAATTCTTCAGGCAATCCTCCTCCTTCAAGCTGATTTGATGGTATCCCGAGTAGCAGTCGAGAAAACTGAGAAGTTCGCACCCCGCGGTAGAATCCACCACCTGATCTATTCTCGGTAGACCAAATGGATCTTTAGGGCATGCCTTGTTCAAGTCGGTGTAGTCGACGCACATACGCCATTTACCGTTCTTCTTTTGAACCAGGACTGGGTTCGCCAACCAATCTGGGTGGTCAACCTCCTTGATGAACCCGGCTGTGAGGAGCTTGGTTATCTCTCCCCGAATAGCATTTTTGCGGTCCTGTGCGAAGCGCCGTAGCCATTGCTTGACTGGCTTAGCGTCTGTTTTGACATTCAGGGTATGCTTGATCACCTCCCTTGGTACCCCAGGCATGTCAGAAGGCTTCCAGGCAAAGATGTCCCTGTTCGCCTGGAGGAAGGTGACGAGCACGTCTTCCTATTTGGGGTCAAGTCCGGTCCCGACTAGAGCGGTCTTGGAGGGGTCGAAAGGGTCTAGGGGGATCTTCTTTATGTCAGAGTCCGCCGAGATTCCCGACTTTGCTGCTTTTTTCGTCGAAACTTGATCGTCCTCAACTTCGGTTGTGGCGGTTTGCCGAATGCTGTTGCATCCGACTGCTACTTCTTGAGCTTGAGCCAACTCGCAGCTCTGTTTCTCACAGGTGAAGGCTTACTTGACATCGCTGTGGAGGGAGTGCACTCCGGCCAGCCCAGGCATCTTAAGCACCACGTAGGTATAGTACGGTATTGCCATGAATTTGGCGAGCACCGGTCGTCTGAGTATTGCGTGGTGTGCGGTCTCGAAGTTGGCGACCTCGAAGGAGATGTTTTCTGTCCAGAAGTTATCCCGGGTGCCGAAGGTGACCGGCAAAGTTATCTGCCCGAGGGGTGTGGAAGACAGGCCGGGGATTATCCCATGGAAGGGCGCATTACTTGGCCGCAGTTCTGAATGAGGGATTTTCATCTCATCCAGGGTCTTGGCGAAGAGGATGTTGAATGCACTACCTCCATCTATGAGAACCTTCTTCAGCTTGATATTCTTGACGACCGGGTCCAGAATGAGTGGATAGCGTCCCGGGTGTGAAACCCGATCGGTATGATCCGTGTGGTCGAGCGCGATGGGTGTTTCTGACCAACGCAAATACTGGGGGGTGTCTGCCGTAAAGACTGAGTTGACGTCGCGTGCCGTTAGCTTTCGCTTCCTCTTGGACTTATACTCAGTCGGCCCTCCGAAAATATGGTTGAGCTCAGCATGGGGATCTTGATAATCGCCGGGTGCGCCCGCATCTGGCTTGTCTTTGTCCTTGTCGGCACCAGACGATGAAGCCTGCTCGGAAGCAAACTTCTTGAGCATGAAGCAATCCTTGGCTGCGTGTTTGCCTTTGGGATGAAAGGGGCAAGGCCCGTTCATCACTTTCTAGTATTCGTTGTTTTTTGGCTGTCGCGATCGAGTACGCTCCACGTTGGCCACCACGTCCTCCGACTTCCGCTTGCGGCCACCGGATTTGTTTTGTGGTGGCTTGTCATTGGCTTTAGCCTTATGGTCCTTCTGCTGGGACTCTTTCTTGTTGTCGAGGGCCTCCGCGACCGCCTCAGCTGAGTCGGCATACTTGTTGGCCATATCGAAGAGAGCCCTGACAGAGGCTAGAGGCTTCCAAGTAAATTTGGCGATGAACGGGGCGTCCTTGACTCCCTTGCGGAAGGCGGCGATGACGACCTCGTCCTTGATCATTGGGATCGAGCTGTGCTTCTTGGAAAACCTTTTGATGAACTCACGGAGAGTCTCGTTCTTCCTCTGGTGTAGTTGATAAAGATCATGCTCGGAGGATGGTCTCTCGTAAGTCCCCTGAAAATTAGCGATGAATCGATCCCTGAGTTCTCCCCAGGAGCCAATCGACCGCTTTGGGAGCCCTGTCAGCCATGTCCTCGCCGAGTCGGCTAGGGCAACTAGGAGGTAGTTAGCCATGGCCTCGTGGTCGCCTCCGGCTGCTCGGATAGCCAGAGTATAGACTGTGAGCCAGGACTCGGGATTGGTCTTACCGTCGTATTTTTTGATTCCTGTAGGCTTGAAGCCCGATGGCTAGTCGACCTGCTGTAGTTCTTCGGTGAAGGCTGGTACGCCTTCATCTGCGAGAGGGCTCCGGCTTCGATTACGGCAGTGGAACCGCTCCTGGTGAAGGCAGAAGCGCTCATTTTCGTCCTCCAGTCAGCAGCGCTCGTCGTCCTCGCGTTGGCGGCGTCGTGTGTTGATATCCTAGCGGAGATCTTGGTTGTTGCGGCGGTCGTATTGGGGATGCTGCTGATTGTTGTTGTCGATGCCGAGAGATATCTGGCATGATTCTGCGTGCGGCTGACTGGAGCCGGCCGCCCAGCGTCGCGCTGATGCGGATGAGACTGCTGTTGGAGAACCCGACCGATGGGTCGGCATGAGGGTATCCCCCGACTGCTGGTGCTGCTGACAAGCAGCAGCGGTGATCATAGCCTTGATCTTAGCAATGGTCAGGGTGGCCTGGTGATTAGGCCCAAGCTGGAGCGTGCCCAGTAGGGTTGCGGCGGCCACGACGTTCTATTGTGGCGTGACAAAGACGTCGTGATCGCCGACTCTTGTTTGGAGGATCTGTTGCTGGGCGGTTCGCCTAGCCCTGCGTAGCTCGTCATTGCGAGCGTCGCGCTCGGCCTCTTGTTGTTGTCGCAGTCGGCGGGCCTCCTCTTCTTGCTGCTCGTGTAATCGGCGCGCTTCTTGGGAGGAAGTATCGCCCTTGGACACTAGGAAGGTCTCGTGGGGCAGTAGGAAGCTCGCCAAGCTATTGTCCGAACTGCTGTTCAAACTTCTGTCCTACCTGGAATCTGAGTCAGAGTAGTTGATTGGTGTGATTACGACTCCAATCTCTCTAGATCCAATTTGGAACGGCTCTGGGCCGTGTCCAAACTGAACCGTAGGAGATCGGGTCCACCGCGTCGGGGGTAGATTGTGGATGTCCGCGGCGTTGCCGAGTCTGCATGGGAGATTGATGACTTCTCCCCTTTCTAGCCTGACCCAGGCCGGCTCAAGGATGAGTCCGAGCCGAATGCCGAAGGGCAGAGTTGTCCCGAGACCCGGGCAGGTGGAAGATCGCCGCAGCAAGTCGATGAGGGTTGCTACAGCGCCGAGTGGGCCGACTGGCGCAGAGTCGGCCGGTTTCCCGGCAGATCGGATCGAGTTCGAGTCAGCCAGGCTGAGGTCGCCGAACTGGCCGGCAATGAAGTCGAGGCTTTCGAATGTAATTGTGTCTCCGAGGTAGAATTTGTTGCCGTCGACTCCGGTTGCTGGATCCATCGAGCTTGTTGATGTAGATCTTGCCGAAGCCCCTACCTGGAGCGCCAACTGTCGATGTTTTACATCATCAATATGAATATAGGGCTACTCATCGGATCGAAACTCGGTGGATTGCAAAGGAACATGGGAGTTTATACTGGTTCAGGCCCTCGATGTGAGATAATACCCTACGTCCAGTTGTGGTGTATTTCCTTTGAGGATTCTTGTGAGCTTCTATAAGCTTCTGCCCTCATGGGGCGCCCTGCCTCCCCTTATATACTAGGCGACAGGGTTACAAAGTAGGAGTCCCAGCTGGACTACAACTAAGGGATCTCCTCTTAGAGATATAACGTATCCGGCTAAGACTGTGTTTTCCTTATCGTACAAGGCAAAGTCTGCCGGGAGTTATTATATCCCTAATTACAAGGCTAGGCCCATCCTCTATCTGAGTGGCCTATATACTTGTCATGAGATACCCGGGGCCCATGGCCTCCACACCAACGCATTAAATAATCCGGTGAGTTACAAAATAAACACCGGAATATCCATTGGATGCAGCAAAACCAAAACTGCAAAAGGAACCCGCGTCGGTGCAAGCGTGAGGAGCCAATTTTGGCGGACCATTCACGCGCATGTCTGGTGTGCGCCCCCAGTGCCCGAGCCCGACGAGACGAGGCGAGCGCATGTGTGTTTCTCTAGTTTTCTCCACCACACATTGCTCATGTGGCTAGGAGAGCACTTACCCTTTTAAGGAGGTCTCCCTCTCCTAGAATAAGTAAGGTGGTACTAAAGTTCACATGGATACCTCCCATGAGGTGGGCTTTTGAGATTTTTAGGAATTATTCTCCAATTGGGCCCTAGGCCCACTAACAATTCCAACAATCCCCCACCAAATCTCAAAGTCACATAGAGATTTGCCTTTTTTCAATGTACTGTTTTTATACCAGTGTTTCGATGTTTGAATATAATCCAATGCTATAACTTCGGAGTTCCTCAATTTCCTAACAGACTTCAATCTTCTCTTCATATGTCTAGAAGATTTCATGTTATCCTTAGAACTATTCACTTTAGTAATGATAGTTTGATTGTCACAGTTCATAAGGATGGCCGGCACAGGCTTCTCAACCCCAGGTAGATTCATTAATAGATCACGCAGCTATTCTGCTTCAACAGTAGCAGTGTCTAGTGCCGTAAGCTCAGCTTTCATGGTTGACCTCGTCAAGATAGTCTGTTTGCAAGACCTCCATGGAACAGCAGCACCACCTAGTGTGAAAACATATCCACTAGTGACTTTGTTCTCTGTTGACACCGAAAATCACTGATCAGCGCTGAAGACGACTTGATGATCTGGTTCGGTGCACTAGACACGCGAAGGCCTGGGAGATCTGCTTAGCTCCAGTGCAGGTCCTAAATTTGAGGTTCGCGGGCGTGCCAGTCAATTTGACCTAGCAATTGACAAGGAGATAGAAAAAAATTAAATTATTGACCCAATCGGCCGACAGGTCGATACAGACTCCTTCCAACCAATTGCCAATAGTACTTGTACATCGGCTAGAAGCTGATGATGATATAAGTAAATAATAAGCCAACCGACTGCCGAAAAAACACTTAGACATCGGCTAGAAGCCGATGATAAAGTAGATAGGCAAAATAATAATAATCAAGACAATGCAGCCGGCTTTATCTAATAAAAGATAACTTATCGGCTATAGATCCCGATAAGACACTTGCATAAAATCTATCAACCTAGCAGGAATAACTTATCGCAGGTAGTTTAGTAGGTCGGACCTAACCGATGCAGCACAAACTGATAATAAATTATCCCCAGTAAGCCGATAAAATCTATGCACGTGTGATGTGATATATCCACTCGGCCTAAGAGATCAAACTTAACTGATGCAGCCGTAGATAGAGTAGATACACCATGGTAAGCCGACTACCGTAGATCAGCTAGAATATCGGACCTAACCGAGGAAGTCCTAGCCGATAAGGTAGTCGGGGTAACGAGACTTACCTTCTCGCAGGAGTTCGGACCTAACCGATGCAGCCCGACTCGAGAAGCAAGAACCCGTCGAAAAGGGTGGCGATGCGCCGAATTTGTATTGATCTGTGAGATAGATTACATGGTCCCCGGGCATACGTATTTATATCCCGAGTTGATACAGTCCTGATTGGATACGAAACAGGAATTTCCTAGCTATAAAAGGAAAATTAACAAGCCCTGATCGGGCACGAGATTAGGTTTTCCTAAAAATTATTAAAGCTACCTAATTTATAGATAAAATAGTTAACTGCCATGCTGTGGTCTTCACGATTTCTTCCTGAATTCGGCTTCTTCTGGATTAGCTTCCATCGGCTGATATAGCCTCTTTTCTCAACCGAACATGATAACGAACCGTACCAAATTTTGGTGTTAACAATCTCATCGACATCAGAGATCCAGTTGGAATCACTATAGCCCTCTAGTACCGACGGGTACCAAGTATAATAAAGTCCAAGGTTCATAGTACCCTTTAGATAGCACATAACTCGCTCAAGTGCACGTCAATGATCATCTCTTGGGTTAGAAGTAAATCGGCTCAAATTGCTCATAGCAAAGGAGATATCAGGCCTAGTCACGCTAGTTAGATACATAAGTGAGCCAATTATCTGGGAGTATTCTAATTGATTCCTAGCTAATCTCTTGTTCTTGTGAAGCAATAAGCTAGGATCATATGGTGTTGCAGAAGGCTTGCTATCAATGTAACAAAAACGATTCAAGACCTTTTCCATATAATAGGACTGCATGAGTGTAATCCCATTCTCACCTCTTATTAACTTGATATTCAAGATAATATCAGCTACTCCCAAATCCTTCATATCGAAATTCTAAGATAGAAATAATTTGACCTTGTTTATTACATCAATATTTGTCCCAAAAATCAGTATGTCATCGACATACAAGCACAGAATAACTCCCTCACTTCCACCATAGCGATAGTATACACATTTATCTGCCTTATTGACTGCAAAGCCTACAGATGTTAGTGTTCTATCAAATTTCTTATGCCACTGCTTAGGAGCTTTTTTAGACCATATAAAGATTAGCAACTTTAGCACCTTACCTTCTTGACCTTTTACAACAAACCCATCAGGCTGTTTCATGTAAATTTCCTCATCTAGCTCTCCATTAAGAAAAGCTGTCTTAACGTCCATCTGATGAACGAGAAGACCATGTGAGGCAGCCAAAGACAGTAATACTTAAATTGTGGTCAGTCTTGCAACAGGTGAGTAAGCGTCAAAGAAATCTTCGCCTTCTTTCTAAGTATAGCCTTTGGCTACAAGCTGAGCTTTGTACTTTTCAATAGTACCATCAGGTCTAAGCTTCTTTTTGAATACCCACTTACAACCGACAGGTTTGCACCCATAAGGTTGCTCTGTCACCTCCCAAGTCCCGTTAGCGATAATGAAATCCATTTCACTACGGATAACCTCCTTCCAGTAGTCTGCATCAAGAGATGCATAAGCTTCTGAAATAGACTTAGGAGTGTCATCACGAGGTATACGATGAAATCATCACCAAAGGAATTAGCTATCCTTTGTCTCTTGCTCCTCCTAGGAGCTTCACTATCATCCTCCTCAGTGATAGATTTATGTAGGTGTTCAGATTATTCAGGTGGTGTGATTGAGCTGGGAATTATTTCAGATAGTTGAGTATAAGTGTTATGTGTATCCTTCATTGGAAAAATGCTATCAAAGAATGTAGCATTACGAGACTCCATAATTGTACTAACATGTATGTCAGGTACCTCAGATTTAACTATTAAAAATCTATAGGCAATGCTATGGTGAGTATATCCCAGAAAGACACAATCCATAGTCTTAGGTCCAAGCTTGCGCTTCTTCATTATTGGTACATTGACTTTCGCCAAGCATCCCCATGTGCGCAAGAGAGTGATGGTTTTCTCCCAATCCATACCTCGTATGGAGTTTTGTCTTTATATCTGTTAGGAATTCTATTCAATACATAATTCGAGGTTAGCAAGGCCTCCCCCCACCATACCTTGGGTAATCCCACAGTATCTAACATGGTATTCACCAAGTTAGTGAGCGTGCGGTTTTTCCTTTCGACAATCCATTAGACTCGGGTGCGGTTTTTCCTTTCGACAATCCATTAGACTCGGGCGAATAGGGAGGTGTCCTCTCATATATAATTCTATATTCCTCACAAAATAAGTCAAATTCGTTTGAGAAGAACTCTCCACCACGATCTGATCAAAATAAGTCTTTTTATCTTTCTTCAAGTTGGTTTTCAACTTCTGCCTTATAAATTTTAAAATAGTCTAGAGCCTCATCTTTCGTTTTCAACAAATACATATAACAAAATCTAGTAGCATCATTAATCAAAGTCATAAAATATCATTTTTCACCCTTCGTCAACATCCCATTCATTTCACAAAGATCTAAATGCAGGAGTTCTAGTGGTGCCAAGTTTCTCTCCTTGGCAGCCTTGTCAGGCTTACGAAGTTGCTTTAATTGCACACAACTATGGCACTCAGAATCTTTGACAATGGAAAAACGTGGAATTAAATTCATACTGGAAAGCCAAAACATCAAACCAAAATTAATATGATATAAACGTAAATGCCAAACATTGGCCTCATCATCCACACTGTCACAAATATGGTTCACAGAATTATTGCTGAAATCAGAACAAGTCTTTGCACTCATAGCCTTTACCAATAAAATATCGATGTTTAGACACGACTATTTTATTAGACTCAAACACCAACTTAAACCCATCTCTACATAAAAGAGATTCTTGTTGATAGTAGAGACATGCTACACGTTCCTTAGCTGCACGATCTTTCCCGAAGTAAACTTCAGATCTACCATACCAACACCATAAACAGTAGAATGCGATCTATTCCCCATCAGAACGGAGGAATCCCGAGTGACCTGATAAGAAAAAAACAACGAGATGTCAGCACAAACATTTACATTGGCTCCCGTATCAACCCACAAATTAGTAGATTGAGTAACTAAAAGAACAGTAGCTAAATTAGCACACCCGGTCCAATCTCCAGTGTTGCCAATGGTCACGTTGACAGATTTAGAAGTCTATCCTGCATGTGCCTTCATTCCCTTGCGTTGTGGACACTTCTTAGCCAAGTGACCAAGCAAGCCACACACATAGCAAGTTCTTTTCTCCTGATTGTTGTTGTTATTCTTCTTCTTTTTGAAGTTGGTGCTCTCATGGGCTTTGAAAAATTTCGCTTTGTTCTTGTTCGATGGCTTCTGCACCACATTGGCGCTAGACTGCTCACCATCGCCTTTAGACGCAGCGTCGTTTTCCCGAGCTTTCTCCTCAATATCAAGAGAAGCAATGAGACCTTCAACGGATTACTTATGTCTCTTGTGTTTGAGCGCAGTACCGAAACTCCTCCATAAAGAAGGTAGTTTCACAATAATGCACGCAGCCACAAACTTGTCGGGTAAGGTACACTTAAGAAGTTCGAGTTCCTTAGCAATAGTTTGTATGTCGTGAGTCTGATTGATCACAGAACGGTTGTCAACCATCTTGTAATCATGAAACTACTCCATGACATACAGATCATTGCTAACATTAGTCGCACTGAATTTAGTATTCAGTACATCCCACAACTCCTTAGCATCTGTCATGTGCATATACACCTCGACCAGACGATCACCAAGAACGCTAAGAATACATCCTACAAAGATAGTAGTGGCTTCCTCAAATTTCTTGTGCTGTTCAGCAGTAAGAACTCCTTCAGGTTTGCTAGTACTAACCCAGAATACTTTCATAGCCGTGAGCTACAGAGTAACATTAATCTGCTATATCTTGAAGTGCACACCGGTGAATTTATCTGATATCAGTGCATCGGCAAATCCAACCATAGTAAAATCACAGTGCCTATAATAAGGTTTTTAGATTGTTGGAAAAATAAGCACATGTAGATTTAATTTATTCCATAAATAAATCATGACATCAACCGCATAAACTAGTAGAATCATCTCACACAATCTAGATATATATGCAAAGGAAAGATACATGAATAGATTAAACACGTAAAACATGAAGAATACGTACCGATGATTCTGTTTAGAAGGAGAGCTCGGAGCAGATGCGCTCGAAGTAGTAGCACGCACTGCACGTACAACACACGGTATAGGATGATGATGACGACGCACAGCGCCCGAACGTAGAGGAAGACGAGCCAAGCAGTCGTATGGAGCGCTTCTCAAAAACCTTATTTACCCTCTCCCGGTGCAGGACTACACGAGAATGATGGTTCCAGAGACTTGCTTTCCCGATCATCGGTGCACGCCGACAAGCGAGACGGAGTAAACAACGTACGAGCGGTGCAGTATAGAGGAAAGACAAAACGCTAGATTGCTTTTGTGTGTTGTGTAGAGGTGGCGGTTCGGTATATATAAGACATATGATTAGGACGTCTTCCCGTAACCGAATCGGATAAGTCGCGCGTAACCTACCTGGACTCCACACCAGTCCAACGCACTGAATAATCTGGTGAGTTCCAAAACTGCAAAAGAAAGCCGCGTCTATGCAAGCATGAGGAGCCAATTTTGGTAGACCATTCACGCGCATGTCGCGTGCACACGCCCCCCGGCCTTGTCCCGTGCCTGGTAAGGTGAGCACGCGCGTGTTTCTCTACTTCTCTCCACCACACATTGCTCAACTGGCTCGGAGAGTACTCACTTTTAAGGAGGTCTTCCTCTACTAGAATAAGTAAGGTGGTACTAAAGTTCACTTGCATGCCTCCTATGAGGTGGGTTTTTGAGATTTTTCTAGAAATTATTCTTCAATTGGTCCCTAGGTCCACTAACAATTCCAACAAGTTGATGGTAAAGATATTTGAATTAGTTTGAACAATTTTTTTTTTGATGTTTCTTCTATTACAATTTTATGAAAATAAACATAAGTAAAATAATGTATTTGCGGTTTTTATGATGCACCTTGAACATAAATTCAATGAAAAATTCTCTATATTATGCACCCTGAATATGATTAAATAATTTGCAGTGTCTAAACATAGACTCATTTTGTTCCTCTTATAAAATAAAATACTACGATTTAAACAGATCATAAATGCAACAAACGGCTTAAAAGATATGAGCTTCTCTGTATTCAAATAAAAAACAAGCAAGTATATGACCAATTCTAATGATTCTCACTATGTCAGATATGAGATCAAGCTCCTATGCATGTTAGGTTACATGCATTGTGACGTGGTCGATGGCCTACACACCAGTAATACAGTTCTCCTAGTGAGTAATTAGGAGTTAGCCTACAAGCAAGTATACACCGGTAAGCTCCTAAGCATATCAGGTTGCATGTATTGTGATGTTATTCATGGCCACAGACTAGTAACATAGCTGTCCTAGGTGATTAATGAAAAGTTGGCCTACAAGCAAGTATACTGTCCATTTGGACACCGTCTCCTAGATGAACTACTTCATTCATAAATATAAGAGATTTTAATTTCTTTTATTTATCCATTAATATAAAGCATATTAAGATCTCAAGAAGAAAAAAATAGAACAAATATCATATCAGTTATGCGCTACCTTGGTTTTTGCTAAAATTGGAAAAATCCGACATGGAGCATCAGAAAAAGTGGCAATATCAGACATCGAGCACCAGAGAGACAGGCAAAGTTCTCGCTTTATCCCCTAAATCAGGTGACGCAAACCTCAACGGCGGCGCAGTGACAGACACGGCAAGGCGAAAAACATCTTCCAGTTTTCATCATGGCGGCCGCTGCTTGCTTGGTGGTCGGCCAGTTGAACAGCTAGAAGACGGAGCGAGGTGAGCTGTGATAGGGTGGACATGATTTACCGGCGACAACCACGGCGACGAATCGCGCGCGACGGTGTGGTCCCGTCGAGCCCGCAATGCATGGGATAAATCATCCGGTGTGACAGCGACCGAGGTGGCATGTGGCGCCAGTACAGGTTGCTGGCCATGGTTGTGCTGCACGGCGCTGCCTCGTGATTTTTCTTCCTTGTGTTACCATGACGGTAGATTTGTAGGCTGTGGCACCAAGCGGAGCGAGTAGAAGTAGAACTGCAGTAGCAGATGCAACAGGCACTATCGAGCAGAGCAGTGAGTAGAGGTCACTTGCTTGCATGTTTGCTGATTCTCTAATTTTTCAATCTGAAGTGTGATTCAGCTGCTTGTCTGCTTGTTGCTCTGCTGATATCTGTTTGTTGCTTCTCTAATTTCTGAAGTCTGAAGAGCGATTCAGTTGTTTATCTGCATACTGCTACTTTGATTTATGAAGTCTGAAGAGTCATTCTCTAATGACTGTAATGCCTTGTTTTTTTTTTTGCTTGTTTTTGTGTGTACTAGAAAGTAGGCGCGTCCGTTGGCGCATGTTATTTTATAGCCCGTGTGTTGTTTGATGAACTTTCCAATTTTGGTCAAATCAAAGGATCTGTGATTGGACTTGTTGGCTGATGTAGATTGTTTACTAGCGATAAATGGATGAAGAGGAATAATGACGCTGGATAATCTGTCAAATGGAAAGGAACTAGAAAATGCGCACGCCGCGGCTAGTTTTTGAGCCGTGTATATTATTAATGATATTTGTGAAATGTACGAATTTACATGATTTTCTTATATAAATTAATTAAATTTCCTTAAAGTTCCTAAGAAATCATACTTACGAGAGAATCCTAGATGGGTTGTCAGTTTAGTGTTTGTAAAAGGTTGAATAACAAATCAAAGCAGGATAGCGATATTAGAATTAATAGAAAATACATTTTGAGCGTATAGACCCAACCGCAATGCATGATGAATAATCCCTCATTTTATTAAACCTAGTTTCTCCATTTCTTTTTTACAAATCTTGACTTGATAATTGAGTTCACGATATAAATTTAATTTGGAATCTTCCTAATTATGTTTGTGTATCGAAGTACTGATTGAGTATGCCATATATATATATATATATATATATATATTATTTTTAGTCATGAATATTTCACGTTTAAGACAAGATCTATTTAAACCATAATAACTTTGGCTATCAATTTTATATTAAAATAAGTTTATAAATCTAACATTTTATGATATTATGATACTACTTTTCAAGATAAATATACACATACCATTGTTTTTTCCTTCAAACTAAGAATTTAAGAAATTATTCGTAGCCAAAGTTTGAAAGGTTTGACCAAATTTAAATGTCAAATGTTTATAGTCGGGGTGTTGATTAGGTATGGCCATTACTTTCACTACATCATAAGCAGCATAAACTCAATTAGGCTTTGTTCAGTGCTACGGGTTTAGGTGAAATCTTCAGTGCATGCAAAACGAGACAAGCCATTAGCATATGATTAATTAAGTTTTAATTATTACAAAATTAAAAAATAGATTTATTTGATTTTTAAAGTAACTTTTAGATAGAAATTTTTTTTGCAAAAAACGTATCATTTAGCAGTTCAGAAAGCGTGTTCACGGGAAACGAGGGAGTTTTCACCCCTACCATTCACCTTTGAATGATATCTTATGTTGGTTGATCGTTTTGGTTCATTGCCGAGACAAATAAGGGGAAAAGAGAACTAACCACCCGGTTTTCCTCTCCCACGAGAAAACAAAAATTAGAGATAAAAGGACTTTGTTTGTCCGGTAACAAATCCGATAAGATTTGGTTTTAGCCCCCGAGTCCCACTAGTGCCTATATAAGAGAGAGAAACGAGAGGAGAATGAGCGCTACTTTTCTCTCCCATAAACCCTAAATCGTAAGGCCCGATCATTAGGTGCACTGGTAGGGATTCATAATGCAAAACCTTAAGTCGACGATTTCAAAGCAAGAAGCAGAAGAGCAAAGGAGGATAATTCGATGGCATCACAAACTGGTCAGTGTATGATTCTACATAAGAGTGATCATATTAGGCAAAGCAAATTGATGTATCAGTATAAGTTTCTAACATTGTGGTGTCAGAGTTGTGCTTATGCTTATATGTTCCATCATCCTGTTTTGATGCCATTGATTTGAGAAAAAAAATTCAGACTCAGTGAATACGGGATTGGGATAAAATAAATTGAAATTCCCAATTCCCCAATTCTGGACCCTAGACCGAAACAATTGGTTTCGGCTAGAACACAAATAAGGAAACTAGCGATAAAGCAGATTGAAATTCCCCAATTTTTCCCAAAAATCAGAAACCCTAAGATGGAAATCCCCAAATTTGATTCAAATTAGTGCAAAATTCAGTACGATTTCAGATCAGGAAGAATGACATACCCGATTTAGATCGCCGTCCTTAGGGCCCTGTGCGGGATCGACCCACGCGGGAGCAGCGCTGTCAGCCCTCGCGCGGCATAGACTAGTGCAAGGGGAGCCAGGGACCAACCTCGGCCTCACCGGCACCTTCCTATGCACGATGCTGATTGGCGGCTCCACTCCACCTCTCATGTCTAAGCTTCGCCCTCGTCCTCCTTCTTGCGGCTTTGCTGGAAGCACTAGCACGATGCCGTATCGGCCCCACCGCAGCACCAACCCACATGGAGGCTGGGTTGCTCGCTCACCCGACAGGAGCGCACGTAGCATCGATCCATGCGCCCCGCTCCGTCGCCGTGGGCGTTGCTCCGCCACCGTCCCCACTCGGTCATCAGAGAGAAGGGGATCGGGGACGATAAGAGAGGAATTAGGGTTAGGGTTTTTTGATTCGCTGGAGATTTCCTCTTGTTCCAGTGAGATCAAACCTCGACCGTCCGATTCAGATCCAACGACCACCGCATGAACCGATTCGGGATAAAATCGGACCGTCCGCTGGATTGAACGGTCGGATCAGCTCCCGCATCGGCTGCTGTCATCAGATGGGCCAACGTCGCAGTGGCTATGGGCCGTGAAAATTAGTGGGTCGCCGCGCCATCATCTAGGCCTGTGGGCTATCAATGCTGTTGTAGAAAGCCATGCATGTCTCCTGGGCCGCACAGTGCTCGGGTTTCAATTTCTCAGTTTTTTTAGCCATTTTAAATTAGTTTCTCAATTTCAAAAATTCTTTTGAATACCTTATTGGCTATTTAAAATTGAATAAAAATTATGATGGCTTTATTTCTGCAAAATAAGTTGTTTCTAGTTAAATGGAACCAACGGGAAATTTATCTAGAATATTTTAGTGATGTGAATTTATATTTTGACCAACTTTATTTATAAATTCATGTCGAGATTATTATTTTCTTAATTATTTTCTGCCCAATGGTGATGTAATTAAGGAAAATTTAGAAGAATTACTAATGTCAAAATTAGAATATTTCTAAATCTTTTCAGCCCAACGGTGACTTGATTTAGGAGCTCAATTATTAGCATGTAATTAATTATGCCAATGTAAATTAATTACATAATATTACTGATGGTTATTTAACTTATTTTCAGCTATGGGGCAACTTAGGCCTGTTGAGCCACTCGATGGAACAAACTTCACTGAGTGGAATAATGTGGTGCTTCTAAACTTAGGAATGATGGATTATGATCTGGCAATCAGAGAGGAAGCTCCTTTAGCGCCCTCGGAAGATTCAGAAAATTATGAAGTTCTCAAATGGGCCTATGAAGAAAAGTAGAACGCCTAGGACAAATTAAATCGGATGTCGATCATGTATGTCAAAAGCAACATCTCTCCATCTATCATCGGAGGGATTAAAGAATCTCAGGATGTCAAGAAGTACTTAGATAACATTGAAGAAAACTTTAAATTCTCATCTAAGACCTATGCTAGTGCTCTAATCATAAAAATGGTCTCAAGTCAGTATGATGGCAAGAAAGGTGTCAGGAAGCATATTCTGGAGATGAACCACATGGCCTATCTGTTAAAACAGGTGGATATGTCCGTATCAGATGGTTTCCTTGTCCACTTTATCATGAATTCTCTTAACTCGGACTTTGATCCATTTAAGATCCACTACAACACTCAGAAGGACAAGTTGTCGATGTTTTACACCGGCAATAAGAATATGGGGCTACTCGTGAGACCTAAACTTGATGGATTGCAAAGAAACACGAAAAAATTTATACTGGTTTAGGCCCTCGAGATGGTAATACCCTACGTCCAGTTTCGGTGTATTGCCTTTTAGATTTCTCTAGTGAGATTGTTCTTCTTCTTCTGCCCTCAGGGGGTGCTCTGCCTCCCCTTATATACCGGGGGATAGGGTTACAGAGTAGGAATCTCAGTCAGACTCCGACCAAGAGATTTCCTTCTAGGAATACAACGTGCCCGACTAGAACTATTTCCTTTCCTTGTCGTACAAGGTTATGTATGCCGAGTCCTATTGTATTCCTAATTACAAGGTTAGGCCTATTCTCTGTTCGAGTGGTCCAAATGCTTCTCATGAGGTACCCGGGGCCCATGGCCTCCACACAAGTGGACCATATAGGAGTTGATCTCTCACTTAGTTGAGGAAGAAGAGTATAAGAAGACTGAGAAACAAAAACATAGGGATCAGCTCAACCTGCTCAATTCCACTAAGGGTAAGGGTAAGAGAATGTTCTATTAAGGAGAAGGCTCAAACTTCAAGAAGGGCAAGCCAAACAACCCTCAATAGTAAGGAGGGTCTAAGGGCAGTGCTTCAAAATCTCAAGATCAGGCCTCGACTAGTGCCTATGAGCTAGGAAACAACATTTGCAAATTTTGCAAAAAGGATGGACACTAGCAGTAGGACTACACTAAGTTTAAGGCATGGTTAGCCAAGCACGGTATGCACAAAATCGACATTATATTAAATATTGATGAATCTCTTCATGTTGAATTTCTCCAAGATACTTGATGGATTGACTCAGGTGCTACTGTGCATGTTGCAAACTCATTGTAGGGTTTCAGTACCATCCAGATGCTAAGAAGGGGGGAGCGAACCCTAATAATATACCACAACTGGATGTAGGGTATTACCTTATCTCGAGGGACTGAACCAGTATAAATTATTTCGTGTTCCTTTGCAATCCATTAAGTTTAGGTCTTATGAGTAGCCCCATATTATTATTGCCGATACAAAACATTGACAGATTGTTTCGGCCTTTGTGGTGAAACCAGATGAAACTAGTGTCCTGGGCCCTATCCATCATGTGGGCTATAAAGTTAGCTTTGCAACAAGTACTCACACGTCCAAAACGGACTTTGGACGAGAGAGTTTGGGCCGTTTTAGTATGGACTGCTCTGACAGCCAAACCGAATCCTAGGCCTTTTTCTTCTTATCTGCAAACTCTTTGTTTTGGAAGACTTGTGTCACAGCCCTAGATTTAATTTTAGGTAATTAGTGTTATGCCCTACTGTCATTAGAGTGCACAATTTAAATTTTTGCATTATCATTTCATGCAAGTTAAAGTTTGCAATAATTAAACCCTAAATCGGCAAAAACAAAACACTACTAAAAAGTGCATCAAATTGAACAGAAGTGTATATGGGAGATAATTTATTCAAATATTAGTTTATTTATCATGAATTAATATAATTTTTCTAAGATTTAATTCATTAGTTTAGACCCATTAAAAATTCAAACAATTTTCAGCCTGGGTCCTTTTTGTTGAATTTCTGTGAGCAAACTATTTTGAATTTTTGTGTGAAACTTTCAAAAATGGAACCTAGTAGTCTGGGCTAGCTACACAAAAATTACCATATTTTTAACACCAATTTTTCTTACTCAAATTGATTTTTAAAGTGAGAGGAAGAGAAAAATTCCTCAAAATCAGAATTCACCAACTTTCCTACCCATCTCCCTCTCGTTTCCATAGACCACCACGCCCTGGACCCACCTGGCAGTGGCCCTAGCTTGCCCAGCCCACTGTCCAGCCAGCCCACGAGGAGGGAGCGCTCCAGATCAGCCTCAAAAGGCAGACGATGCGTGTGTCGTCCATGTCCGCGTGTCTTTCTCCTTCAGCTCACCTCTGCCTCTCCCAGCTGTGTCCCCTGCTCCTTCACTCCATCCTAGAGCCAAGAAACCAAGAAGAGGGAGCTCTCTCTCCTTGTTGTCGGCTGCTAGGAAGAAGGCAGCGGTCACCACTGATGAACCAATAGCTAGGAATGCCGCCTCGCCACCAGCGCTCGGGAGCGCGCCCAGCGCGCGGCCACGCTGCGACATCGCCGTCGTGCCGGCGTTCCCGCCGCTCAAGCTCGCCTCGGGCCGAGCCACTACGCCACCAGTGCCGCCTCATATTCAGCTCCAAGACGCCCCAGGTGGCCCCTTCTGCCATGCCGTGAAGAGGGAGATCGACCACCTTCTTCTTCGTCTCTGGCCGAGCTCCGGCGAGCTCGATCCCATCTAACTGACCCTGCTGTCCACGGTGCCGCCGTCACTGTTACCGTTGCCTGCAGCCACCAGACCCGTCGAGCCTCGTCTACCTCGTCCAGGACCATGGTAAGCTTCCTAGGAGTCTCAGCGTAGTCCTTCGAGCTTCTTTTTCAAAGGTTTCTAGCCGCTTGCTTACATGCATGTGCAACCCGAGCCTGACCGGCGCTTATTCTCATCACCAGTGAGCTACAGTTCACCTCCGGGTGTGCCACTGCCACCATTAGGTGCGCAAGGGTCCCCTCTTCCTTTCTTCTTTTGGCCACACCACCACCCGCGCCGCCGTTTGCCGTTGGCACCGGCGAGCAGAGCCGGCGGCAAGCCAGCCCCGTGC
Organism: Oryza meyeriana var. granulata; assembly: GCA_003991445.1. Lineage (NCBI taxonomy): Eukaryota > Viridiplantae > Streptophyta > Magnoliopsida > Poales > Poaceae > Oryza > Oryza meyeriana. Next base: position 86,069 of record RYFJ01003924.1, on the reverse strand, counting down.
CTCCTCTATTTTGAAACGCCGACAGGTGGGCCCGGGCTGGGGAGGAATAAGAAAAGAAAAGAAAAGATAAACTAAATTATTTTACAACAGAAAAATGGTCAAACTTTGAAAATCCATAACTATTTCATTTTAACTCCTTTTTGAGTGAAACCAATTTTGTTAGTTCTGTAAATTTGTGAACTTTAATACTGTGAAATAAAATAGGACCATTTCTGTACAGAAAATGTCTATAAAATAATGTGAAGCAAAAATGACTTATTTTGTGCCCAAGAACTTTGTAAATTTTTAGAAGTTTCATCCTAACTGCTAAAATTATGAAACCACTTTTGTTTAACTCAGAAAATTGTAACCCTTGCTGTGGATAAATTTTTTTTGACAAAACTACCTCCCAAAATAGGCCTAAGTAATTTCTAACCCTTCTTTTTGACAAACTTGAAAAATTCATATCTAAATCTTTTTAAATCAAATTTCAGTGAACCAAATTTTGTTGGAACCAGTAGGTTATGCTCTTTTATATAAAAATGAATGCCTTCTTGAAATCTTAATGGAAAATGTCAGTCAAATATAACAACTTCAGTTTACAATATAAATAATTACAAAACTGCCATTTTCAGCCTTTTTATCTTGTTATTTTTGTAACTCATAAACCGTAAAAGATTTTGAAATGATTCTTTCACTAAAATTCACTTTAAATTGTTAACTACCTACTGTTTTTACCTCAGCATTTATTGATCATTTTGCATAGACATGTTTATTTGATTCTTATTTGCATATTTGCTTTCTATCGATAGATTCAGACAATTCGGAGTACGTGGAGCAAGAACCTGAGGTTGAGTGTGAACCATTGCAGCAGCAAGGCAAGCATCTAAGCATATTGAACCTCTGTCTTTGATAAATTTATTTGTTTGCAAAAACAATATCTATACGCATGTTTTGGTCCTTTTAAAAAGGGGAAAACGGGTAGAGTTAATATTGCCCAATTGTATGCATTTCCATTCCTTGGTTGTTGATCCCATATTTTTACCTTGTCACCTCTGGTTAAGGACTTTGGGATACTTTTATTTTATCGAATGCTTAGCCATGCTTAGTTCTATGCTTAGAGAAATCCGATAGATGGAGCTATCGGTTCAAAACTAGTAATACGAATGAATGGGTTAAAATCTGAAAAGAATAACTTCTAATTTATAATTAAGAATATTGTTGACTTGGACGGATGATAGGGCGATGACGGGATGGTGTTTCCTTGATGCATGTAGCTCCGTCTGGGTCGTTAAGGACCGAACATGTTGATGTCTATTCAAGCACCCTACGTACTTCCACACGCCGGGAATGGGACGGCTTAACTTAGTAGCACGGGAGGCTGTGGCCATCTACGCCTGTCCATCAGTCGTGAGGATGGTCTTTCCTTTGGAGGGCCTCGTGCGTGCCTGGTTTTGGCCGGAGGTACCTCCCGCGACGGTGAGCCCGCCTTAGTCACCTGTGTGTCTGGCTAAGTCGTCAGGGGCCCAGACGTGGTTTAGGTGGTTGGAGCTAAGCGTGGGAAAGGTTTTGTTGTGACCTCTAGTCCACACTCAATGTGTAGAGTGTGGGTACCGACGGGTACGGATCAAGCTAGAGTGTAGCCGTTTGGCTTCTATCACATCGTGTGGGTAAAGATGTACACCTCTGATCAGAGTAAGAACTATTCGAATAGCCGTGTCCACGGTTACAGGACGACCGCTTGATGTGTTAGTCAGTATATGTTAGCATCCAACTTGGGATATGTGGTTATATCATGACTTAGGATAGTCATGGATGGATGGGTTTATATGAGAGGCCTTGGTGATAATATGACTTGGTCTTAGTCATGAAAGATGGTATACTTGTGTAGCATATTTATTTGGGCAATGGTGGCCCATTGTTGATGTTAGAGCATGGGTTTGTGCTCATTTTCATCTCTTTTTCAGAACATATTACTTGCTGTCATAAAATTTCATATTGTTATATTTTCGCAATTGCTTGTAGTTTCAAGGTATTATTTTGCTCAATAAACTTAGCATTATGCAAAACCAGATCAACATAGCCATATTCCTTGATGTAGAGACCAGCATTGTTCCTTTGTACTATTAATATTGTGTAAGTCTAGCTGAGTACCATTCGTACTCATGCTGCAAATTTTCAGGTGAGGATAACGACGACGTTGATGTGGCCTACTATTATCCCGCCAAGGGTGGCGAGGATAATGTGTAGTTGGAGTTGAGCTCTACCCCAGTTGGTTGCCTTGTGGGTGTGGATTGGCACCACTGGTTTTATCCTTTATGTTTATATTTCCGCTGCTATCTTTTGTGCTACTCTGTGATGAATTAGGGTGTGTGAACCTACTATGTAATATATATAACCCTGCTGCCCTTTTATCCATATTTAGAGTACTTGTGATGTTTATCAATTGCTTGCGATGAAAGTGTGAGGCTAGTCGCTTTCCTGGGGACTAGCTGAACATGAGTATGAGTTGTGTATAATTGAGATGGTTGGGGGATAGCTATTGTAGTTCGAGTCCTCGGGGTACGTATCGTGTTTGGTCGCCACCATCGAGTGGTTTGACGGGTGTATGACGGGGAGGACTGGCAAGCTATCCTTATGATTATCTCTTTTGTACACTTCTTGGCATTTCGGTTATTATATTGGAAGGTGTCAACCATGATCATGGACACATTGAGGTCGAGTGGCTATTATGCGTGTATGGATCCCACTCGTCCAACAATATGTGGTGGTCGCGTTGGGCACTAGACGATATAATACTTGGGGTGTCCACAACTTGACTCCGTGGGGAACATGTAGATGGAATCCTTGCCAACCCTAGATGGGTCTTTGAATAGTAGAACCCTGTCCAAACAAGTCGTGCAAAGTTCACGTTCATCATTAATGCTGCTGCTCGCATGTCACCGGGTCTGACCGTGCAGCGAGTCTTCAAATAGACATAACTCGGTGTAGGAAACTCCGAATCACGTGCCATTTGTTCCCTTGAAAAGTACACTTGACAAGCTTTCCATGTATATAAGCCGTGTATGATGAAAGTCTTCGAGTCAAACCAGAATTCACTATGAACTTCATGAATAGAACAACAATCGATCTTTTTCATGTGCGCTGCTACCTCCCTCACCTCCCGCTTGGCCCACATATCTGTTAATGCCAATTGTTCACTTCTCTCACATCTGCAAACAATGGAGTGACAGATATTATGTAGCATTAAATTCTTATATACTCTACGCATATATTTAGAGAGAAACGAGTTCACCTTATAATTTGATTCGCATGCGTATGAGGATGTCCAAAAGCATGGTGTATCCACATCATCCTCCCTTTCTTCAAGAAAAGCCATCCTCGGCTTTTGGTAATCTAAAATTGTGCTAAACAAAGAGAACAGCAAGTATGCAAGATATATGCATATGTCATAAGTTTTGAAGTTCCCTGGTTTACACACAATACAATATGCATAGCAGGCATATGACTTGTATGTGATATCTATGTTCATAGCAATTTGTTTCTAGTTGTTCACATCGTACCTACTCATATCAGTCCTCCTCACCTGAAGAAAAATCGTCCTCGACTTTTGCAAGATTGCACAAATGGAAAAGGAGATGAATAAAGTATTGCAATTTGGGAAAAGTATAGTCACAGCCTTTCGTGCTTCAACTGCACTACTCTGATTTTGAGAGCATGTAACAGAAGTATCATGTAACAAAATTTGATATAAACAATAAATATGACCATGCTCATCATTCATTTCAAGAAACTCAAAACTTTGATGCGTAGATTTGTGGTTAATTATATATACAACAACATCATCAAACTTGCCACAACCTATGGATAACCTATGCACACGAAATCTATGATATACTTCATAATTACTAACCAAAATAAACTTATATCCATCATTTTACGCATAGGAAAATATATTCAAGCAAGTTATTTGAGAAATTCCTTCAATAGTTCCATCAAGCTCAACAGGTTTATCAAATATGATATGAATCAAAGAATAATCATCGGGTATTCTAGCCAACACTTCCTTGTGAGTAATCAACTATACATCATGTAAATTTAGCAAATAAAATTCTGAACGTGAAACTATGAATTTACCACAAGATGACATATAAAAATCAATTGCGGCATTTATATATTCAAGTTTACTCACCATGTTTTGCTGTAATGGCAAATAAACACAACCAAATTTACCCTCTATATCATCCTGATGTGATGTAGATGCTGTAGTAGGCACTACATGATCCGTAACACCTCTTTTTTGAATTTGTAATCACGGGACGACAAGTATCATATTTGTAACTGTGGCTATCTCCTCATCTTTCTCAACCTGCATATTGTCAAAAACAACACTAAAAGTAGAGATTAACTCGTCAATTTCAAAAATAACCTCACATGACTTATCATCTATTTCTCTCTTTTCATTTGGTGTATCTCTCACACTCAGAAACTAGATGCACTTAGCCTCACATTTATTGGAATCACACAATTTGCTATTTTCGACTCTCTCACTCAATTTGGCTATGTGGCTCTCTTCCTCACAAGGGTTTTCTTGCATCTCATCCTCGATTGACCATAGGCCAACAATGGCGCATTTGCCATTAACCATGATTTGTTGTGTGGCACAATGCGATGCAACATCTGTTCATGTCACATTAGCCGAAGGGATTGTCCCATGCTCGACTAAGTACTCTTGCTTCTTGGACAACACATACTTTATTGTTCTTTCTGTCCTTTTCTCTCTATCAAGAAGGAATAAAGCTGAAGGCATTGGACGAAGTATCAGCTATCTTCCCTTGTGTAAGAGCGAATAAGAATTTGTGTTGTGATCAGATTGAAGCTTATGACTCTTCATCCATTGCCATCCCATTAATATATGACATGATGACATAGGTACTAGAACTACATCACACTCAGCATTATCTGAAAATTCTCCTAATGAAAAGGACACTTTTACTCTTCTTGTAATGCTGAGATTGCAACTTGTCCACTCTAATAGATATTGATTAGGATGTGGACATGTGGTTATGTTCAATTTATCCACGAGCTCAATACTGACCAAGTTAACTGTGTTCAAATCATCAATTGTGATGGCATAAGAAACAGACTTGACTTTGCATCTTGAGTGAAACAACTGGGTACTTCTACTAGCTTCTTCATCCAAAAAGATACAACTTGTGTGCATCATCAACTTCATATTTCCTGCCATTATTAGTTATATAAAAAGTTCCTATATGTCGATGTTTTGTATTGGCAACAATAATATAGGGCTACTCGTGAGACCTAAACTTGATGGATTGCAAAGGAACACGAAAAAATTTATACTAGTTTAGGCCCTCGCGATGAGGTAATACCCTATATCCAGTTGTGGTGTATTGCCTTTGAGGTTTCTCTGGTGAGTTTGCGCTATGCCCTCAGGGGGTGCCCTGCCTCCCCTTATATACCGGGGGACAAGGTTACAGAGTAGGAATCCCAGTCGGACTCTGACCAAGGGATTTCCTTCTAGGAATACAACATTACCGACTAGGAGTATATCCTCCCCTTGTCGTACAAAGTTATGTATGCCGAGTCCTATTGTATCCCTAATTACAAGGTTAGGCCTATCCTTTGTTCGAGTGGCCCAAATGCTTCTCATGAGGTACCCGAGGCCCATGCCCTCCACAGTAGCCCTTAAGACCTTCATAGTTGAGTCACAGCTGATGCCGAGTGCTCATCCTCCATGGTGAAGAATTCCCGAGTGCATTGCTCCTGAGTACTCTTTGTCCGAGTGCTTCTTCTGCCGAGTCCTGCTTCATGTCAGCTGGCAACGAGGCTATGAAGGGCTTCATAGAAAAATATAAATAGTGTGCGCCGAATAGGCAAACCTATTAGGTGTAGCCCCCAACTTTGTGCTTAGGTGTGAAACAATTAAACATAAAGTCAAAGATCTTTAACCTTTTAGCCTTTTTCCGAAAAGTATACTACCCAGAAATTAGACTCTTCGGTGTCATGTTAATTGGAAGAATTTTTGCTCAGGGCAATTTTTGGCTAAGCATGTAAGCCGGGTACCACCTTTTGGTTTTTAACCCAATATGTGGTCAAGTGTTCTTGAGAAATACCTGCATCCTCAATTTTGATGGAGACCAGCTGTTGATCCTTATAAGGATATATCCTCAATACCTGGTAAATAATCAAGATACCCGAATGTATACACCCGGCTGTAGGCTTAGCGTGAAGCGTAGCTGATTATTTAATCGGTTCTTGTAAAATAGCACCTGCATCACGATTTTAACGCGACCAACGGGTGACCCAATAGGGCAGGATTCGGCTGGTGACCCTCTTGAAGCATACCCAACCTAACAAAATTGTAGCCGAATAAGATACCCAAACCTCGCATTAGCATAGGATTCGGCTGGTGACCCTCATTTGGCGTACCCTACCCAACAAAGTTATGTTCAAATAAGGAACCCGAACCTTGCATCAGCATAGGATTTGGCTGGCGACCCTCATGGGGCGTACCCTACCCAACAGAGTGGTATCCGAGCTCCGACCGGTGCCAGAGGTCAGTTATTAGCCGAATAAGGTACTCGAACCTCGCATTAGTATAGGATTCGGCTGGCGACCCTCATGGGGCGTACCCTACCCAACAGAGTTATGGCCAAATAAGGTACTCAAACCTTGCATCAGCATAGGATTCGGCTAGCGACCCTCATAGGGCGTACCCTACCCAGCCAAGTGGTACTTGAGCCCCGACTAGTGCCGGAGATCGGTTATTAGCCCACATGGAGCATACCAAAGTAAAGGTGACATTCGAGTTTCGACTGGCGCGAGTACTCGGACAATAGCCCTCGTGGAGCATTCCAAGTAATTCTTAAAGTGTCGCACTCCAAGTGTATCATGGCAAACTGGTCTAGCCCCCGAGCGTAGGAGATAGGCTTGTAGCCTTGAGTTCTTGTTACGCGTATCCGGAACTGGCCTTGCATTATAAAGATATCGTATGAGTAGCATATGATGAAGAAAACAATCACCCAAAGAAAATTTATGTATTTTATAATAGATGTAAATATGTGTTCCTCCTCTTATTGATATTAATTTTCCCGAGTAGTTGACCCCTTACTTTTAAATACTCTGCCTGGTTAGTCATAGCCCCCTAGCGTCGGGAGTCGGCTCATGGCTCTTTCCCAGACATGCGTTTTGGGTAACTTGAGTTTATCTTTCATAGAGCAAAGCTTCACGGATCGGAATTTATGCTACTCAAGTACTTTTGCAATTATTAAGAGCAAAAACAGAAAATGCGCAGAATGTACACCTATTAGGTGTAAGCTGCTGCGGCATTGTCAAGACCGAGTGAGGATTATTTATCAGAAAGCAACTTAGCTGTTTGGTATTGCACAAATTGGGAGTAGGGATGCCATCCTTGCATTTGAGCTTGTGAGCCCCCGAACATGTCATTTGTCGTTCTAATAATCTTCAGTTTTAGTAGGTTGAAGATAGTTGTGACCGACTACCACAATGAAGTCATCTGACTTGCATTTGCGGTTCCTGGCTTTAGTTGGGGCCGTGTCATTCGTGTCCTTCCGCTCTTTCTGTTGGGGTGTCTTTTTGTCATCAAGGGCCTCAGCAACAACGTTGGTTGAGTCGGCGTATTTGTTCACCATATCGAACAAAGCCTTGACCAAGTTGGTAGGCTTCCGAGTGAATTTAGCAATGAACAGGGTGTCCTTGACTCCTTTTCGAAAGGCGGCGATGACGACCTCGTCCTTGATCATTAGGATTGAATTCCTCTTCTTAGAAAACCTCTTGATGAAATCATGAAGAGACTCGTTCTTCCTTTGATTCAACTGATACAGATCGTACTCAGAAGATGGCCTCTCGTATGTTCCATGGAAATTGGCGATGAAGCGTTTCCGGAGTTCTCCCTAGGAGCCGATTGATATCTTAGGAAGTCCTATTATCCATGTCCTCGCCGAGTCAGCTAGATCAACTGGGAGGTAGTTAGCCATCGCCTTGTGGTCTCCCCCAGCTGCTCGGATTGCCAGAGTGTAAACTATGAGCCAGGACTCGGGGTTGGTCTTCCCATCGTATTTTTCAATTCCAGTCGGCTTGAAACTTGACGGCCAGTCGACTTGTTACAGCTCGTGAGTGAAGGCCGGTACACTTTCATCCGTGTGAGGACTCCGACTTTGACTATGGTAGTGAAACCACTCATGGTGGAGGCCGAAGCGCTCATTCTCGTCTTTTAGTAGGCAACACCCATCTTCCTCGCGTTCGGGGTATCGTGCGTTGATGTCTTGCCGAAGATTACGTCGTAGTTGGCCTTGGACGTCCTGGTTGTCCCGACGGTCGTCTTGATGTCGGCACTGCCTGTCATTATTGTGGTTGCCGAGTGACGTGTGGCGTGACCCCGTGTGCGGCTGACTAGAGCCGGCCACTCGGCGTCGTGTTGAGGCAGATGAGATCGCCATTGGAGAAGCTGACTTGTTAGTCGATATGAGTGTGTCGCCCGACTGTTGACGCTGTTGGCATGCAGCAGGGGTGATCATGGCTTTAATCCTTGCTATCGTCGGGGTGGCCTAGTGATCAGGCCCAAATTGCAGTGAATCCAGTAGAATTGCTGCGGCCACAACTATCTGTTGAGGAGTTATGAAAATGTTGTGGTCGCCTACTCAGGTCTAGAGGATATCTTGTTGAGCAGTCTGTGTAGCATTGCGCAGATCGTCGTTGCAGGCATCGCGCTCGGCCTGCAAGCGTCTTGCATCTTCATCCTATTGTTCTCATAGTCGGCTGGCTACCTCCTTTTGTTGTTCTCGTAGTCGGCGTGCCTCCTGAGTGGGAGCTGAACCCTTGGATATCATAAAGACTTAACGTGGTGGAGAGAAACTTGCCGAACTGCTGTCCGACTTAGAGTCAGAGTCTGACTAAGAGTCGGAGTCAGAATAGTTGAGGGGGGGTAATAATGACCCCAACCTCCCTCGATCCAATCTCGAGCGGCTGTGAGCCCTATACGAGTTGAACTCTAGGGGATCGGGTTTGCCGCGTCAGATGCTGATTGAAGTTATTTGTGGCATTGCCGAGTCCGAATAGGAGATTGACGATCTCCTCCTTTCTTAGCCCGATCTCGGCCGGCTCAAAACCGAGTCCGAGTCGAACATCGAAAGAAAGAGTTGTCCCTAGACTCGGGCATATTGGAGATCGCCGCAGCATGTCCCCAAAGATTGCTGCAGCGTTGAGTAGGCCGACCAGTGCGGAGTAGGCTTGGTCCCTGGCCGATCAGATCGGATCTGGGTCGGACATGGTAAGGTTGCCGAATTCATCGGCGACGAAGCCAAGTCTCTCGAAACTGATTGTTTGCCCGGGAAAGAAGTTGATGCCATCGACTCCATTGATTAATCTATCAGGCTTGATGAAGATGATCTCGACGAAGCCCCTACCTGGCGCGTCAACTGTCAATGTTTTGTATCGACAACAATAATATAGGGCTACTCGTGAGACCTAAACTTGATGGATTGCAAAGGAACACGAAACAATTTATACTGGTTCAGGCCCTCGAGATGAGGTAATACTCTACATCCAGTTGTGGTGTATTGCCTTTGAGGTTTCTCTGGTGAGATTTGCATTATGCCCTCAGGAGGTGCCCTGCCTCCCCTTATATACCGGGGATTAGGGTTACAGAGTAGGAATCCCAGTTGGACTCCGACCAAGGGATTTTCTTCTAGGAATACAACGTTCCCGACTAGGAGTATATCCTCCCCTTGTCGTACAAGGTTATGTATGCCGAGTCCTATGGTATCCTTAATTATAAGGTTAGGCCTATCCTCTATTTGAGTGGCCCAAATGCTTCTCATGAGGTACCCGGGGCCCATGGCCTCGACACTATATATATTGTGAAAAACTCTCAACTACACCCTTTTTACCAATCGATGTTCTTACCCTTCCTTCTTGAGATGACGGGCTGATCACACTGCTAACAGTAGATAACTCAAATGTGATGGTTAAGCGAATTTATAGTTCAGAAGCGAATTCATAGTTTAGGAGTAAATGCGCAAGCAGTAAATATGTGGAGATTGGAGGGTTTAGTGTATGTCCTAACAATTCTGAATTCCAGCTATTGTTTTGTTAAGTAATATTCCAAGCTAGAACAATATGCCTAGTTGCTAACCACAAGATATAAGTGAAGTATATAGCAACTCACACACAATGATAATGGGGTTTATGCAACCAAGAAATGAGCTATCACAATATTAATGTTAAAACCAAAGCTCGTGTTGCAAAAGTACAAGGAGAGACGCTAACTGGTTGCTCAAAAATCAGAATTGGGCAATAAGATTTGCACAAGCCAAGCAACTTCTAAAAAGTAGCAAATATAATCAATCAATATGGTGATCGTACCACTTTTCTTTCTTTGTTCTTCCTTTTTTTGTTTTTCAAACTTTTTCTTTCTGAACTTTTTTCTTTTCTGTTTTTTCTATTACAATTAGCACTCCAGATTGCACAACGATAATAAGATATGATTGTTCAATACAACTCACAAACGTGCAAAGCCCCAGAGCATCTCCTATAGCTAGTCTCAATGGGTTCAAAGTATTCACAAAGGAAAGAATGGTTCACTATTTTGTTTTTGATGTATGGACTCAACACACAAAACTAAAACTGACGGGACAAGAAAACTAAAACGAGGTACTGACTTTCTCAACTCAAAAACAGATAGCTAGAGACCGAATTTCAACTTTTGCATTAGACAGTGATATGTAGAGGGCCTTGTGCTATTTCCAACAAGTATCTAAACTCTGAAAACCAACTGTATATATAATAATTACGACACTTTTATTGAAAGACACATGCACTGAAAATTCAGAACGTAAAAGAAATTATGCACACAGCTAGGGTTTCGGTTTTAGCACAGAAAACTCACCACAAAAGCAAGCCCTACCACGTAAACAAGATAAATCAATGTAGGCTCAAAGGTAGCACGAAAGAAAACTAGGATCATTAACTAAAACACAAGTCTAATGGACTAGAACTTAATAAAACGCACTAGAAACAAAATACAAACTACGGATTATACTTTTAGGGTTTTTGTGTATAGGACAGAAACAAAATATGTAGCTAAGGGTAAAGATCCTACCAAGACAACCGTGCTCTGATACCAAGATGATATGGGGTGCCCGACCTTCTCGACGTAGAATCTGGATACACCGTGTAATCAATGAATACAATTTGGGTCATTTCCTTCTTATCTTCAAACTCCTTGTTTTGGAAGATTCGAATCCATGGAACTTGTAGATGGAATCCTTGCCAACCCTAGATGGGCCTTTGAATAGTAGAACCCCATCCAAACAAGTCATGCAAATCCCCCGTTCATCATTAATGTTGCTGCCTGCGCGTCACCGGTCTGCCCATGCAGCGAGTCTTCAAATAGATGTAACTCGGTGTAGAGAACTCCAAATCACATGCCGTTTGTTCCCTTGGAAAGTACACTTTACGCGCTTTCCATGTATATAAGCCATGTATGCCGAAAGTCTTCAATCAAACTAGAATTCACCATGAACTTCATGAATATAACAACAACCGATCTTTTCCATATGCGCCGCTACCTCCCTCACCTCCCACTTGGCCCACATGTCTATGAATGTCAATTGTTCACTTCTCTCACATGTGCAAACAATGGAGTGACAAATATTATGTAGCATCAAATTCTCATATACTCTACATATATATTTAGAGATAAACGAGTTCACCTTATAATTTGATTCGCATGCATATGGGGATGTCCAAAAGCATGGTGTATCCACATCATCCTCCCTTTCTTCAAGAAAAGCCGTCCTTGGCTTTTGGTAATCCGAAATTGTGCCAAACAAAGAGAACAACAAGATATATGTATATGTCATAATTTTCGAAGTTCCCTGGTTTACACACAATACAATATGTATAGTAGGCATATGACTTGTATGTGATATCTATGTTCATAGCAATTTGTTTCTAGTTGTTCACATCGTACCTACTCATATCAGTTTGCGAGCGAAAAATCAACATCCCTTGCATGACAGGACGAGTGCTTCAGCATCGGTAACCCCTAGACTGCAAAGAGCCATGAAATTGCGATAGCCTTTTTTCTCCGTTGTTTGACTTGCTCGGCTTCGTTGCGATCTTTAGGAAGTTCGTCTTCCAGTAGGAATCGAATGATTGGGATCCTCCAGTCTTGAAAAATAATGAGCACCTCCGTAGGTTCCGGGTTTGGTGCATCCTTTAATTGAGAGCTCTAGTAGAAGCTTCTTTCCTTGTTTTGGCCAAATAGGTACCCGAACGCTGCGCTAGCACAGACTTCGGCTAGTCACCCTCTTGGGGGCATACCCAACATGGCAATTACTCGCGCTGAGGACATCACTTCTTTAGATACACACTTACAATATCCTCAACCTCCTCATGTTGAACAAGAGGCACCACAGATCCAAGGACCAATTACTCGCGCACGTGCCCGTCAACTTAATTGCCAGGTGAATGCGTTCCTAAGCTTACATGGAAATATTTTTACGAATGGCATACTATTTAATTCTTGTGATGATTTTATTATTATTAGGAACCTGGGAGAAGACCATGGAGAATAGCTCAAGAAACATGGAGATAACAACTGCAAGTAAACTCCTATTCCCGAGACCGATTCAGTTTTGGGCTGGGAGACAGCGTCAAACTCAAATGGCCATAACTTTTGATCCAGAAGGAGTTATAGGGCCTACAAGTACTTGTTGGAAAGCTTATGAAGTCTACTTTCAGATGGTTTTAGTTTCATGCCAAAATTCCTTCTGAGTTGTCCAAAATCATCGAAACAAGTTGCATTATTTTTCCTATCCGAGTCAGTTTGGGCCTTTGGGCTTTGTATTTGTGTCGTGGGCTAAACCCATGAGGAGTGCGCCCCTCACAGGGAAAACCCTCACCCTAGGATGTCCTAACTCATATATATTCAGTAGCCGCTGCCGTTTAGGTTGGGTTTTGCTTAGATTAATCTGTCTTTGAACAGTTTTGCTGTTTATCGGTTTGTGAGACCCCAACTTCGAGAGTATAATTATTCATCTGCAAGTTGAGTTACAATCTTCCTTGTTCTTGCTTGTGTTCTTTGATTCGTATGCAGGGATTAGTTTTCGTGGCGAGGTCAACCGGGCAGCGCATGGTTGATAACAAGAGGAGACGTGGTGTTGTGATTGCAGGGTTCGGGTCTTAGTGATCAGAAGCCGGATCGTGAGTGTCGATTCTCCACCAAATCGAGAGTTATCCTTACCTAACGGAAGATCGGGCACCCCGTTGCCATCAAGTGGTATCAGAGTGAAGGTTGCCCGTTAGGTATCATCTTTTTCATCCTGTTTTAATTTTTGTTTCCTATACCTAGAGTTCGGAAAAGCCAAAAAAAATTGGTAGTCGTAGGTTTTTTTTCCCTATCGTACAACCACGTTTAACCTTTTGCATAATTCTGTTTCAGAGTTCGTAGTGTTGAGTTTGTGTCCTAGGTCGAGTTCGGTTGCTGGCTTAGATTGTGTTTGAGTCTAGTCGTGATCCATCTGCCGCACCCCACAAACCCTAGCACCACCACCATTGTCTCTGTTTTCCCATATACTAACCATCTTGTGCAAGTGTTGGTCATTGTGTGTTCTGTTTTAGTGTCATATATCACGTCCTTTGATCACCCTACATCTCCATCCACCTTCCTAGCAGCCACTGCCACCATATCATCCCCGGTTTCACCACCTGATTCCGAATTAGCCTCCATCAAAATACTGATACGGAGGACCTTCCTTGAAATAGCCATAACTTTCACATATGAACTCGGAATCAGGCAAATAAATCGTCGGGTTGGCGAAAATCAGTTTTGCAAAATTCAGGCTAGAAAATTGGGTATTCGCACTCCAAAGTTCTAGCACGATTTTTAAAGCACGCTCGTGTATTTCTACAGGCCACACCTTATATCAGACTGAGCTGCCACCTCTTGAGGTTGTTGTTCCTGTGCTCCTAGTTGAGAAAAAAATATCAGAAATATAAAAGAAAAATAAAAAAAAGGTGTGAAAGAAGAAAAAAAAAGAGGAGCACATAGGACACACCAGGGAGCTAGCTGCGTGTTGTTTTGTGCTGTGTTTTCACCTTGTCCCTTTTTCCTTACTGCTGTCCTTTCATACTTGTTTGTCTGCCTTGTTTTATCACATCTGGTTTAGGACGCGTGTAGGCCAGCAACTAGGACAAGTGCTTTGGACATTTATTCAGCATTACTATCTGTCATTGAATTGTGTGCTACTAACATATTTGGCCTCCCAAGCTCCACATTATACTTCTGGTCAGCACGGTCTCGACTCTTGCAATCGCTAGATCACGCCCTCAAGGTATCACGAACCAGCCACCGGTTGTACCATCCCTTGCTCGCTAGTCTCAGAACCTTGTAAGAGCTCGGTAAGGTGCTTCCATTTGCGAGTGTCCACTATCCTTGCATAGTAGTAGTTGATAGGGATAATTCCTTTGTGTTTTCTCTGTCTTCTTGCTAACAATGCCAGGGACCGACGATGAAATCTCGGAGTGCGTTCTTCACAGCGAGATGCAAGGCTACATGGACCAGATGATGAAGGGGCTGAATGAAACCATTCTGAAGGGGGTCAACGATGCTCTTGCCAAGCAGAACATAAACCACACGCTTAAAAGTTTGGACAGATGAGTAGCCACGCTGACTGGGAGGATTGATGAATTGGAGACCCATCGGCCACCCTCCGGAGATAAAGCCAACCAGGACACGATGTATGATGACCGGCAAGCAACTACCTCCGGAGGTTGACCAGCGAGCGACAGAAGAGGCACGAAGGTATGGGAGAAAACCGCCAAGGGCGAGGTAGCGATGATCCTTTTGCTAAAGTTAAATTTACCTTGCCTTTATTTTCTGGAAAAATATGACCCTGAAGCTTATTTGGATTGGGAGATGACCATAGAGCAGAAATTTAATTCCCATTTAGTTCCTGAAAATCATAGAGTTAGGCAAGCAACTAGCGAGTTCAAAGACTTTGCTATTATCTGGTGGAATGAATTAGTTAAAACTGGCCTAGAACCTGACACATGGGAAATGTTGAAGCGAGCTATGTGGAGTAGGTTTATTCCTTCATCCTTCAAACGAGATTTGAGAAATAAGTTGCAACACTTAGACCAAGAAGAAAAATCTGTAGAAGATTACTTTCAGGAGCTACAAATAGGAATGTTGCATTGTGAGGTGGAGGAGGATGAGGAGGATAAGATGGCTCGATTTTATGGGGGGTTGAGACGGGAAATTCAGGGCATTATTCAATATAAAGAATACAATTCTCTTAACTGATTGTTCCATCTAGCTATATTAGTTGAACAGGAATTGTAGGGAAGGCAGCCCTTGAGAAGGAACAATTGGGGAAGCACGTCTACATCGAGGCCTTCCATTGGGCAAGGCAAAAGTGCCCCTATTCGGAGTTCTACACCTTCCATCAATAAGGCACCAGTAGCGCCATCTTCACGAGCTATCGAGGTGAGTAAATCTATTCGCGTACAGGCACCCGTAAAAAGCGCATCATCGGTTGCTTCTACGGGACGAATGAGGGATATCCAATGCTTCAAGTGCAAAGGGATGGGCCATGTGCAACGTGATTGCCCAAATCAGAGAGTTCTCATTGCTATAGATGATGGTGAGTACACTAGTGCTAGTGATGTTGATGATGAATTAGCACATGGCACTAACAATGCAGGTGATGAAAACGAGAGCAATGAGGATGTGGAGCACATAGGCGCAGAAGATACAAGCAAGTACTTGAGCATTGTAGCACAACGGGTGCCAAGTGCTCAAATAGAGAAGGAGGAGCAAAATCAGCGCCACAATTTGTTCCAATCAAGGTTTGTGGTTCACAATAGAGCATGCCGTGTTGTCATTGATAGCGGAAGTTGTAGCAACCTTGTTAGTTCAGATTTGGTTGACAAGCTAGGTTTGCCTACACAACCACATCCACGGTCTTACTACATCTAATGGTTCAACTCTTGTGGTAAGTTGACAGCAAGTAAAGTTGTGAGTGCAATTTTCCATTGGAATTTACCATGATAGTGCAAATTTTGATGTTGTGCCTATGCAAGCATGTTCTTTGCTGTTGGGTAGGCCTTGGGAATATGATAGAGATGTGCTGCAGCATGGTAGAACTAACATGTACACTTTCACACATAATGGCAAAAAGATTGAGTTGCTACAATGACCCCTGCTGAAATTTTGAAGGACGATATAGCACGTGTTGAAAATAAATCTAAGTCTAAAAATTAGCAAGTAGCTAAAGATGTGTTTCCACCTAAAAAGGAGAAAAAAGAGCCACCAGCTAGGAAAGACACACTTAAGTTGAAAGGAGCTTCCATGTTAGCTACTAAATCTGAGATTTCTGAGTTAAATGTTAATGAATCTATTTGCTATGCTTTGGTTTGCAAGGAAACTTTCTTTACATTTGAGGACTTGCCTCCTTCTTTGCCACGTACTATTACTAACCTTTTGCAGGAGTTTGCTGATGTATTTCCATGTGAGATACCCCCGGGGCTGCCACCTATGAGAGGAATTGAGCATCAAATTGATTTGATCCCAGGAGCTGCGTTGCCAAACCGTGCGCCATACAGGACCAATCCTAAAGAGACTAAGGAAATTCAACATCAAGTGCAAGACTTGCTTGAAAAAGGGTATGTACGTGAGAGTCTTAGTCCTTGTGCTGTTCCTGTTATTTTGGTGCCTAAGAAAGATAGGTCATAGCGCATGTGTGTGGATTGTAGAGCCATTAACAACATAACTATTAGATATCGTCATCCTATTCCTAGGTTAGATGATATGTTTGATGAATTAAGTGACCCTATTGTGTTATCTAAAGTAGACTTGCATAGTGGATACCACCAAATTAAAATGAAATTGGGTGATGAATGGAAGACCACGTTTAAAACTAAATTTGGTTTGTATGAGTGGTTAGTAATGCCTTTTGGTTTGACTAATGCTCTTAGTACTTTTATGCGACTCATGAATGAAGTTTTACGCACTTTCATTGGTAGATTTGTGGTGGTTTACTTTGATGATATACTTATTTACAGCAATTCTTTAGATGAACATAAGGAACATTTGCGTGCTGTTTTTAATGCTTTGAGAGATGCACGTTTGTTCGGTAACCTCGCGAAGTGCACTTTTTGCACGGAACGAGTTTCACATTTTGCACGGAACGAGTTTCTTTTCTTGGTTATGTTGTGACTCCACAGGGAATTGAAGTTGATGAGACCAAGATAGAAGCGATCAAGAGTTGGCCAACTCCTACATTGGTTACACAGGTGCGAAGCTTTCTTGGGCTAGCTGGATTCTACCATCGCTTTGTGAGAGATTTTAGCACCATTGCCGCACCCATGAATGAGCTCACAAAGAAAGGCGTTCCTTTTCGATGGGGACAAGCACATGAAGACGCCTTCAATTTGCTTGGACAAGCACATGAAGACGCCTTCAATTTGCTTAAAGAGAAGTTGACTCATGCCCCACTATTCCAACTCCCTGACTTTGGTAAGATTTTTGAGCTTGAATGTGATGCAAGTGGGATTGGGATTGGAGGTGTGCTTATTCAAGAAGGTAAGCCAGTTGCATATTTTAGTGAGAAGTTGTCAGGACCTAGTTTGAACTATTCAACCTATGATAAAGAATTGTATGCTTTGGTTCGAACATTAGAGACTTGGCAACATTATCTATGGCCAAAGGAATTTATTATACATTTTGATCATGAGTCTTTGAAACATATTCAAAGTCAAGCTAAATTAAATAAACGACATGCTAAATGGGTAGAATTTATTGAGTCGTTTCCATATATCATTAAGCATAAGAAAGGCAAAGACAATATGATTACTGATGCTTTATCTAGGCGCTATACTATGTTATCTCAACTTGATCATAAATTTTTTGGATTGGAGACGATAAAAGAATTATATACTACTGATTTGGACATTAAAGAAGCTTATGATCACTATCAAGAGGGGAGAACTTGGAATAAATATGTGTTGAATGAAGGATTGTTGTATCGAGCTAACAAATTATGTGTTCCTGTAAGCTCTGTTCGTCTTTTGTTTTTGCAGGAAGCGCATGGAGGTGGATTGATGGGACATTTTGGAGTGAAGAAGACGGAGGATGTGCTGGCCACTCACTTCTTTTGGCCAAAAATGCGGCGTGACGTTGAACGATACATTGCACGCTGCAGCACTTGTAACAAAGCTAAGTCCCGTCTTAATCCACATGGTCTTTATATGCCTCTTCCCATTCCTAGTGCTCCTTGGGAAGACATTTCTATGGATTTTGTTTTCGGATTGTCTAGGATAAAGAGGGGGAGGGATAGTGTATTTGTTGTTGTTGACAGATTTTCCAAAATGGCATATTTTATTCCTTGTCATAAGAGTGACGATGCTACCAAAGTTGCTGATTTGTTTTTCAGGGATGTCGTTCGTCTACATGGAGTGTCCAATACAATTATTTCAGATCGAGATACCAAGTTCTTGAGTTATTTTTGGATGACGTTGTGGAGGAAATTGGGGACGAAGTTACTATTTTCTACAACGTGCCACCCCCAAACCGATGGACAAACGGAAGTGGTGAATCGTATTTTGTCAATGATGTTGTGGGCTATTCTTAAGAATAATTTGAAAGTGTGGGAAGAATGTCTTCCACATGTGGAGTTTGCTTACAACCGTTCGCTGCACTCCACCACAAAGATGAGCCCATTCCAGTGGTATATGGCTTTAACCCTCGCGCTCCAATTGATTTATTGCCTTTACCATTTTCAGAAAAAAAAATTTTGATGCTAAGACACGGGCTGAATTTGCACATAAGTTACATGAGACTACTAAGAATAATATTGAGCGTATGAATGCAAAGTATAAACTTGTTGGTAGTCAAGGTAGAAAGGAGCTTATTTTTGAACCTAGTGATCTTGTTTGGTTACACTTAAGAAAGGATAGGTTTCCTACTTTATGCAAGTCAAAATTATTGTCTCGAGTTGCCGGTCCTTTTAAAGTTCTTGTGAAGATAAATGATAATGCATACAAGATTGATTTGCCTGCAGATTATGGTGTGAATGATGTTTTCAATTTTGCTGATTGGAAGCCTTACTTGGTGAAGAAGATGACTTTGAGTCGAGGACGACTCCAAATCAAGAGAGAGAGGATGATGAGGACATCACTTCTTTAGATACATACTTACAACCTCCTCAACCTCCTCATGTTGAACAAGAGGTGCCATAGATCCAAGGACCAATTACTCGCGCACGTGTCCGTCAACTTAATCGCTAGGTGAATGCGTTCCTAAGCTTACATGGAAATATTTCTACGGATGGCATACGATTTAATTCTTGTGATGATTTTATTATTATTAAGAACCTGAGAGCAGACCATAGAGAATAGCTCAAGAAACCAAATATTAAAGTGGAGACAACAAGTGTAAGTAAACTCCTATTCTCGAGACCGATTCAGTTTTGGGCTGGGAGACAGCGTCAACCTCAAACGGCTATAACTTTTGATCCAGAAGGAGTTACAGGGCCTACAAGTATGTCGATGTTTTACACCGGCAATAAATATATGGGGCTACTCGGTGGATGGAAACTTGATGGATTGCAAAGGAACACGCAGAGATTTTATACTGGTTCAGGCCCTCGATGTGAGGTAATACCCTATGTCCAGTTGTGGTGTTATTCCTTTGAGGATTTGTGGTGGTGATTCTGGTGAACCAACTCAACCTGCCCTCAGGGGGCGCCCTGCCTCCCCTTATATACTGGGGGACAGGGTTACAAGGTAGGAGTCTGTTGACACCGAAAACCCGCCGGGGCCGTTCGGCGTCTTGGTGACACGCGAAGGCCTGGGAGATTTGCTTTACTCCAGTGCAGGTCCTAAAGTCTTGAGGTTCGCAGGCGTGCCAGTCAATTTGACCCTGTAATTGACAAGGAGAAAGGAATGTTAAATTCGTGAGCCAATCGGCTGGAAGCCGGCTTGGACTCATCTCATCGGCCGATGGCCGATACACACTGTAGCACTTATACATCGGCTTAAAGCCGATGACGGCAGAAGCAATAGCATAATAATAAACAAGTATCACGCTAGCCGATCATCGAAAGGATATTCAAAAGCCGGCTATAGACTTGGTAAGATAAACAGGCAGAATGCATGAGTAAAATAAACTAAAGGAACTCTAACCGATCATGGTTTAAAGTTACTGATATCGTTGTGAAGATCCTGTCCGTGCTCGTGCCCGGGCCCTTACCTAAGCTGGTGCCCGGGTCCTTCCCTGAGGTTGTGCCCGGGAACTTGGTTGAGGTCGTCCCCGGGAACTTGGTTGAGGTCATGCCCGGGAACTTGGATCGGCAGAATAAACCAATCGGCTAGCCCTTAGCCGATCGGAACAGTAATGCAGGCAAGGATGTATAACAAGGCAAGCAATAACATAAATGATAAACCATTGATGAGTCTGCCGACTACCGAACAGGACACATGGGCATCGGCTGGAAGCCGATGATAAAATAGATAGCAGAATAATAAAGCTATTAAGATAAATAAAAGCAGTCGGCTTCGACAGATAACTTATCGGCTAAGCACTCCGATAACAACATCGCATAACACCCATCGGCTTATCAAGAGTAAAGCTATTATCATCGGTCTAGTAGATCGGACCCAACCATTGCAGCACAGACTGATGATGATAACAATACCTCGATAGGCCGATAGATCTAATGCGATCGTGATGTAAAACATGATAACTTACCGGCTATACACCCCGATAAGACACCTGCGCATAAAGCATCAACTTAGCAGGAACGATTTATCGCTAGCAGTTTAGTAGGTCGGACCTAACCGATGCAGCACAAACTGATGATAAACTGCTCCCAGTAAGCCGATACGATTTACGCACGCGTGATGTGATATACCTAGTCAATCTATGAGATCAAACTGAACTGATGCAGCCATAGATAAAATAAATATACCGTGGTAAGCCGACTACCATAAACCGACTAGAATATCGGACCTAACCGAGGAAGTCCTAGCCGATAGGTAGCCAGGGTGACGAGACTTACCCTCTCGCTGGAGTTCGGACCTAACCGATGTAGCCCGGCTCGAGAAGCAGGATCCCGTCGGAAGGGTGGCGATGCGTCGAAGTTTGTATTGATTGTTGATTGATTGATTGATACAAGGCACCCGGGCATACGTATATATACCCCGAGTTGACACAGTTCTGATAGGACACGATACGAGACTTCCTAATTACAAAAGGAAACACTAACAGGACCTGATCGGACACGAGATCAAGTCTGCTAAAGATAAAAACTAATATTGCCTAAATAGTAGACATGGTAAATAACTGCCATATTGCGGTCTTCACGGCTCCTCCCTGGATCCGGTCCCTTCTAGATCAATCTCCGTTAGTTGACTGTGACGCTCTCCTTTGACCGAATCTGACATAGGGCCTTACCAAATTTTGGCGTTAACACATGCCCCCCAATTTCGAAGTTCTCCTATAGGACTTCGAAATTCTTTCATTTTGGGCCTTCAGATCCCTTCCAAACCGAGGCGGCCCAAGGTAGCCCACTTGCCATAATTGTTTGAAATAGTGCCAACGGCCTCGATTCCCGCCCGGTCATCATATCTCTATAAAACGCTTCGTCTTCCTAGCCCTTTTTTACGCTTTCACATCACCA
The DNA here is from genome assembly GCA_003991445.1 of Oryza meyeriana var. granulata. NCBI lineage: Eukaryota > Viridiplantae > Streptophyta > Magnoliopsida > Poales > Poaceae > Oryza > Oryza meyeriana. The sequence continues at coordinate 64,362 of RYFJ01003924.1, read as the reverse complement.
GAGCACCACCGCTTCATCTTCCAAGCCTTCAACAAGCTCTAGCAAATCCAAACGAACCGTCGCAGCCCTCTTCTTCAGCCGTTGATTTCTGCACCTTCCTCCTTTCTTGCGATGGCATCGGCATCTGCAGTCCCTGAGGTAATCTTCCTAACTAATTATTTCTCCGATTTTGCGGCCCAGATGCGTCCAATCCACCATGTTCTTCATCTGTTCTTCGTCGTGTTCTTGTTTACTGTAGCATCTTAGAGGTCAGATCTTGATCCCAGCCGCCGATTACCCAAACTTTTTCTATCATGGCCCCATGGGTAGCGAAGATCCCACCGATTTCATATGCGCCGAGACCCAGCGTATCCCTTTCAAGAACTCGGCCATGCGAGTCGGCGACTGGACCAACAGCTTCAGGTCGTGGCCAAGCAAACTACCTGGGTGGAGAGATTGGTACATCAGGGTGTCTGCCGCGAAGAGAACCTACTGGGAAGAATCTCATATCGGCCATTGCATCAATCTCTCCCTGGCCGATATGGAAAGAAATGAACCTCTGCTCGCATCGGCCTCATATTTCTGGTCCGATGCCCTTAATGCCTTTTTGTTTGGGCATGGGCCGATGACCCCTACCTTGCTGGATGTGACCATGCTCACTTGTCTTGACACCACGAGCTACATCAATCCCTTCAAGCTCCGCTTCAAACCTGCTCATCGGCTCCAAGCAAAGAACATCGGCGGCTGGTCCAGGTACATATCTCTTCACAATAAGGGAACTGGACCGGTTGATGATCGGGAACATGCTGCTTTTCTGAACTTATGGCTGGAGCGGTTTGTTTTCGGTGGCGCAACCCTTGGCCCGACAATCAACATGCAGTGTTTGGCAGAATGCTTGGTTGATCGGAAACAGATCCCCTTGGGGCAATTCCTCCTTGGCGCCACCTATCAGCTGCTTCACCAAGTGGCAACTAAGTTATCGGCCGGCCAGCCCGTCGGCCACATCGGGGGTCCTTGGTGGTTCGTACAGCTCTGGCTCAATATCTACACCTCCAAGGCCGTCCCTGAAACTTCTCTTCTCAAGCAATCCTTCCCAGCTGATTACACAGAAGACCAAGATCCCGTTTACCGCCGATGCGTTTCCATGGGCGAAGCTGCATCGGCTCTTTCTGGCGGCAAGATAACCCCCGCTGAACTTAGTCAGTGGTTCAAGGGGTTTTACTATGGCTTCACCAGGGAGGCCACTCTCTGGTTTGCATATAACGACGCATCATCATTTGAGATGCCCTCTAACTTTGACCCACTCAAAGCTCTGGATAATGATGAGTCCAAGACCATATTCCTATCGGCTATCTCCTCTCGTCTGCTGCCAACTGGCTTCTCCCTGGGCCGATCACAGCCTTCTTACGAGTTTTACCACCCATCGGTCGGCTCCCGCCAGTTTGGCCTTGGTCAGCTTCCGATTGGCCTTTTCTTCATCGACAAACTTCAAGCCCGAGGCACGGTCAGCAGCGCCCTGGAATATGATCGGCTGCGGACTTTGATAGACCCCCTCCTCCTAGGCGCTGCCACCGAGGTGTGTATATGCACTGCCAACACCAAGCTTTTTGTCCGATGGTGGTCAGAATGGAAAAAACATCTATTCAGCTTAGCGGCCACCTGCTACTGCTCTCGTCTTGACACTGAGTATGTCGAATCCGACGAAGAGGTAACACCCGCAAGCTTTAACCACCATCTCCAATCATCTCTAACTCTTATTTTGCAGGCTGCCAGCGTCGAGCCCTCATCAACAAGCAACAGCGGTCGGCCGATCCTGTATCAACCTCCATCGGCCACTCCAAACCTGGGGCGCGACGCTCCAACTCCATCGGCTCTCCTCAAGGCGCCTCGGCCGATGGGACAAAAACGGAAGAAGTTAGCACATCGCCCCTCCTCGAAGAAGTAGAAAACCGATGCCGATGTCGTTACCCCGACGCCATCTTCTCCTCAAACAACATCGGCTCCCTCATCTCCTCAGGTACGCGCCAAATCTCAATATTATTACCCATCTTCTCCTTTATCTCACCAACTTCATTTTTAGCTCGAGTCATCGGTTCTAGAACCTCAACCCTCTTCTGACATCCCTCCAAGCACTGAGCCGATGGCTTCTTCAGCTGTTCCACTCTCGGCACCAAGTCCCTCAGCCATCGACGAGACTGCTCCTATCCCATCGGCTGACATCGGCCCTTCTGAAGAACAACCTATTCATCTCCCTGAAGCCGATGTCGCCCGAGCTGCCGATGCCCTTCCTCAGGTAACCTCTTTATGCCCATCTTTCGCTTTTAATTCTCTACTGATCCTTTTACCGATGTCAATTTTGCAGTCCTTAGCCGATTTGTTCTCCTTTGACATCAGCAAATACTTGGAGGCAGAAGACGAAACAGCCACCAGCACAGTAACCAAACAATCATTTCCAGCCGATGTGCGTGACTATCTAACAAGCATTAACAGTCGGCTGGACAACCCAATCGATGCGCTAGTGGAAGACTGTGGGCCGATTCGGGCAAGGCTTGCAGAAATCGAACACTACCTGCCCGAAGAACTCGTCGACGCATTAACCCCTGCAGCATACCTGGAATCTCACAGGTTTAAACTTATCAAGCTTAGACAGCGCATAGCCGATCGCGCTGACCAACAGAAGATCACCGCAGGCATCCAAGCCGATCGGCTGCTAGCCCAGACAGAGAAGAAAAGACTTGATGATATGGCTGCTGCCCCCCAAGAGCTCCAACCCAAGCTAGACCAACTGAAGAAGAAGGAAGCCGACTTGCTCGTAGAACTTGAAAAAGTTCGTAAGGATCTTGAAGCCACAGAATCCCAGCTTATCGGCTTGCCACAAGCCATCCAAGATCAAGAGGCTAAGGTTGCAGGGACGGTGTGTCAAGTCATCCATCGGCGCAAGAACTTGAAGACCATCCCAGGCTCCGATGATGACGACATCCGTGCCATTAATGAAATTGATCAAATCCGTCTGCGCGCAATCGAAACTATTCAAAAATTCTTGTAACTTAACAATTGATGACTTCCTGAAATACGCTGGCTGTACTGTAACATAACTTGATTGGCTCTACTGCATGTCTCCTTCAATCGCCCCTTAGTATTATTTTTGTTTATTTGATCTAAAGGCGATACCAATTGATATCGGCTATCTTTAGGCGATGCAAAACATCGGCTTTCCAAACTATTTTAGAAATCGGCTATACTTAACCGATATAAGAATCGATCCACACGCTAGGGTAGTATTTCTTGAGATATTTTCCGTTAAGTGCTTTAGCAAACTCTGTCCCATCAAGATCTTCTAACACATAGGCATTACCAGGCACACAGCGATTAATCCGATAGGGCCCTTCCCTATTAGGCGACCACTTTCCAAACTTATTATCTCTGGACCCGATCAGCAAAATCAACTTCCACACAAGATCTCCCTCGGCAAACGACTTATTCACCACCTTTTTGTTGTAATGCCGAGCTGCCTTAGCCTTATTTCCCTTAATCCTTTCCAATGCCCTCAACCGATTCTGAGCTAAATCTTCAAGTTCATCTGCCATTAAGTTATAATAATCATCGGCCGTCAACTGATTCTGCAAAGAAATTCTCCTAGAGCCGATGTTAGTCTCCCATGGTAAAACTGCCTCATGTCCATATACTAACTGATACGGCGGCACCCGAGTAGATCCATGACATGCCATCCGATAGGCCTATAGTGAATCGGCTAATGTAGTATGCCATCGCCGTGGCTGCTCATCAATTTTCCGCTTAATCAACTTGATCAAACTCTTGTTAGAAGCTTCTGCCTGCCCATTGGCCTGAGCATAATAAGGCGACGAATTTAATAGCTTGATTCCCATACTGGCAGCAAACTGTTGAAACTCATCAGACACAAAGATAGACCCCTGATCAGTAGTTATCGTCTGAGGAATCCCAAACCGATAAATAATATGCTCCTTTACAAACTCGATCGCTTCCTTGGATGTAACTTTCTTCAAAGGAACCGCCTCTACCCACTTGGTAAAATAATCTGTTGCCGCCAATATGAACTTATGCCCTTTACTTGATGGAGGAAAAACCTGGCCGATCATATCAATTCCCCAACCTCTGAACGGCCACGGTTTGATGATAGGATTCATAGCCGATGCTGGTGCTCGCTGTATATTTCCAAACTTCTGACAATCTTGACACCCTTTATAATACCTAAAGCAATCCTCCAGCATTGTCGGCCAAAAATACCCTATTCTTCTCAGCAACCACTTCATCTTATGCGCCGATTGATGAGTCCCACAGACGCCTTCATGCACCTCGCACATAACCACTTTGGCTTCTTCCAAATTCAGGCACCTAAGCAGAACTCCCTCAAAAGTCCGATAATACAACTCCCCATCAAGCAGCACATATTTAGTAGCTTTATACCGAATCTTCCTGGAAACCGATTGCGACGGATTTTGCAAGTAATCAACTAACTCCTGTCTCCAGTCGTCGGCCTTGTTCTGGATATCAATATCGGCTATCTCAACCTCAACCTGCCTATTCAGCCGATACCCTGAAGCAATCTGTGCAAGATCATTGGCCTCTAAATTCTGCTCCCTGGGAATATGATCTATTGATACCATCTTGAAGTCTTTTAACAAATCTGTACATTCCTCATAATATGACCTCAAAACATCATCCCTGCACTCATATTCTCCAGACAACTGTTTGACCACTAATAAAGAATCGCCAATTATCTCTACGATATCGGCCCCGATCTCCTTTAAGAGTTGAAGTCCCTTAAGTACCGCCTCGTATTCTGCCTGATTGTTAGTCCGATAAGGCCTAATTGTAAAAGCAAACTCAAAACTTGCCCCCCGAGGCGATATGATAACTAAGCCGATACCAGATCCATGCTTGCAAACCGATCCATCGAAAAACATAGTCCATGGGATCGGTTCCACATAATCCTCATGAGACCCTCTGTGTTGCACAATGAAATCGGCCACTGCTTGTCCCTTAATTGCTTTAGCCGATTCATACCTTAAGTCGAACTCTGTCAAAGCAAAAATCCACTTGCCAACTCGCCCTTTCAAGACTAGAGCTGACAACATATATTTGACCACATCGTCCTGGCAAACTACTGTACACTCAGCCGATAGGATGTAATGCCTTAACTTTGTACACGAGAAATATAAGCACAGGCATAATTTCTCCACCGCAGGATATCTCGTTTCAGCATCCAGAAGTCTTCTGCTCAGATAAAACACAACTCGCTCTTTTCCTTCAAACTCTTGTATTAAAACAGATCCGATGGATTTCTCATCGGCTGACAAATACAATTTGAACGGCATTCCTTTCTGCGGCGGAATTAAAATAGGTGGAAAACTCAGATAATTCTTGATTTCATCAAATGCCTTCTGCTGTGCTGCCCCCCACACAAACTCTTGATCGGCCTTCAACTTCAACAACGGCGTGAAAGACTCAATTCTCCCTGACAAATTTGATATAAATCTTCTCACAAAATTAATCTTGCCGATCAACGATTGCAACTCTGTCTTATTGCTTGGTGGCTCTGTAGTCTTAATGGCTCTGATACTTCGCTGACTAACTTCAATCCCTCGCTCATGAACCATAAAACCTAAAAATTGCCCAGCCGATACACCAAAAGCGCACTTATTGGGATTCATTCTTAGTCCGTATTTCTTGGCTCTCTCCAGCACTTTTTGTAGATCGGCTATATGGCTTTCCTCACTTTTAGACTTGACCACCACATCATCAATATAAATCTCTACCAATAAGCCGATGAGATCATGAAATATATAATTCATCGCTCTTTGATAAGTCGCACCGGCACTTTTCAATCTAAAAGTCATTACTACCCACTCATACAGGCCAATAGCTCCCGGACACCGAAACGCAGTCTTATGTATATCTTCTTCAGCCATAAAAATCTGATTGTATCCCGCATTGCCGTCCATGAAGCTGATAATCTTGTGGCCTGAGGCTGCATCCACCAATAAATCCGCTATCGGCATTGGGTATTCATCCTTGGGGGTAGCTTTATTCAGATCCCGGAAATCAATACATATCCTCAATTTTCCATTTTTCTTCTCCACCGGGACGATATTAGAAACCCACTCAGCATATCGGCATGGTCTTATAAATTTGGCATCATATAACCTTGTAATCTCTGCCTTGATCGGCTCATATAATTCTGCCTTCAATCTCCTTGGAGCCTGCTTGAATGGCCGATATCCTGGTTTAATGGGCAGCCGATGTTCAACAATTGATCGGCTTAATCCTGGCATTTCATGGTACTCCCAGGCGAAACAATCCCGATACTCTTTCAACAGTGTTATCAATTCTCCTCGAAGTTCAGGACTTAACCTTCTGCTTATGTACGTCGGCCTTGGCTTATCTCCCGGACCTATGTCGATCTCCTCCAATTCATCGGCCGACGTAAATCCTTGCCCCAGTTTCTCCTCGAAGTCTTCAATAGAGCCCATCAGATTAACAATTCAGAGCCGACTTGCTGAATTGGCTGTATCCCCTGGCTAGTGACCTTAAGGTAATCTCCTTCCCATATTTTTCCGGATAGGCAGTCAACACCGTCGGCTTCCCAGACTGGTAGATCGGTCATGGCAATATTGGTCGACCGATCTGCTAGCACTACCTCGACTTGATCTCCTTGCCATTGTATCAAACATTGATGCATTGTCAAGGGCACGCAGCAGTTTGCATGAATCCAGTCCCTGCCGAGAAGCAAACTATACGACCCCTTCCCGTCAATGATGAAAAACGTGGTGGGTAATGTCTTATTCCCTACTGTCAACTCCACGTTCAACACACCTTTAGCTTCTGATGAATTCCCACCGAAGTCCTTTAGCACCATATTTGTCTTGATCAGATCTTCAGTAGTCTTCCCCAATTTTCGGAATGTGGCATGAGGCATGAGGCATGAGATTAACTGCTGCTCCCCCGTCAACCAGCATCTTTGCCATCGGCTTCCCATTCACATAACCCTTGATGTATAAGGGCTTTAGGTGCCGATGCTCTGACTCTTCAGGTTTATTAAATATGGCTTGGTCAGGTTGCAGTGTTAACTGAGCGAAAACTTCCTCACGGCCTTCCTCATCTGATGAAGTGCTTTATATTCCAAAGGCAAAAAGAACACCATATTTACCGGCGCTGATGCATCCTCATCATCCTTTTTCCTGACTTGCCAAACTTGCTTGGTCTTTTTAGGATGATGATCAGCTTCCTCTTGATCCTGGCGTTGCTCTTCCTGTTGCTCTCGGTGCCGTAACCGTTGTGCCCTTCTCTTCTGATTCTTCGTGAATATCCCACTAGGGCACCATTGAGGATTCTGGATCTGTTCTTCACGCACTTCCTCTTCATCCTCCTCAAAGAATTCTCCATGGATCGGTCCTAATCGGCTATGAACCGATGCTCTTTTCCCAAGCGACCGATCCCGCAAAAACTCATGCTGGCGATCATGCCGATTCCCTGCACTGCTGCACTCGGGGCAATTTTTAGCTGATGGCAGTCTCATTCCTTGATCCCAGCAGAATCTGAAGAACGGGCAGTTCCAATGCGGATTATACATCTCTGGCTCATCCCTCTGTTCCTCGTACCTTGAATATTTTTCTATCATATCCGATGAAGTGATCCTTGGCTTGTACCTTTGACGTCTTGTTCCATCGGCTTGATCCCTTGATGACGATCCCGCGTATACCATGTTCACGGGAAACGGGTGCCCATCAATCTTCATCGGCTTCTTGTCCTCAAACTTGATTCGTCCTTTTTCGACTGCCGATTGAATTTGTTGCCGAAAAGCTTTGCACTCATTAGTATGATGTGATATAGTATTGTGCCATTTGCAATACCTTTTTTTCTTCAGTTCTTCGGCTGATGGAATCACGTGATTTGGCGGCAGTTGTATCTGCTTCTCTTGTAACAATAAGTCAAAGATTTTATCGGCCTTACTAATATCAAAATCATACCGCTCCTCCTTGCCAATATCTTTGACCCATGGGCACGATACTAATTTCTTGTTCCTGGCCCACTCCGCCAATCCAACCTCAGCATCGGATTCCTCATCGTCTAAGTCCGATGAATAAACTTGTACCTGGGCAACTCGTCTTTGAAATTTGTCCTTCTTCGCTTCTTGAAATCGGCTTTCATGAGCCGATACCCTCTGCACTAGATGCGCCAAAGATTCGAACTCTTGAGATGAAAACCTCTCTTTGATCGGCGCCAAGAGTCCCTGGAAAGCCAAATCAGCCACCTACCCATCGCTCAGGTTCAGACTGTAACATCGGTTTTTAACTTCCTGAAATCGCTGGATGTACTCTGGTACCGTTTCATCTGGTCATTGCCTAACCGATGTCAAATCTGTCAGTCTCATCTCATGGATTCCAGCAAAGAAGTATTTGTGAAACTGTTTCTCCAGATCGGCCCACCCCCGAACCGTATTCGGTGGTAATGAAGAAAACCATGCGAACGCCGATCCTGATAAGGACAAGGGGAAAAATCTAACTCTCAGAGCCTCTTCAGCCGATGCCTCCCCACACTGTGCCAGGAATCGGCTGACATGTTCTACTGTAGACATATCGTCCTGTCCTGAGAACTTAGAAAAATCCGGGACCCTGTATCGGTGTGGTAATGGAACCCTGTCGAACCACTCGGGGTATGGATGCCGATACATAAACGTTTGCTCTCTGGGCCTTATCCCGAACTGTTCCCTCATTATTTCTTCAACTCGCACCGATAAGTCTTCTTCCCTTGGATTCTCCTGTTGATACTGTACCGGTGGAGTTGGTTGCCGATTTTGTCTATGATAATCCCTCTGATAATTACCTGGATCGGCCCCTCCCGCTGGATAGTTTTGCTGATATCCCCCATAGTAAGCAGACCGATGATATCCAGCAGGAATATCCTGTTGCCCCCCAGCCTGGTTTTGCGTAAACAAGTTTTCTGGTACATCCCTGCTGATGTTGTAAGCAACCTGATTCGGCTCTATCTTTGGTGGGAGGAACACAGGACCCCTGGGTCGGTTCTTGGGCAATCGATCCATCAACAGTTTTCTTGATGAGGTTATGCAATGTATTCACCAAGATCCCCGACTGATTAATGAGCGCGTGATGCACCGCCTCATTGACCATATCCTGTAAAGGCTTGATTGGTGGGCTCTCGGGTTGAGTATGGCTCGATTCTCCAACCAACACTGGCTTCGGAAACTGGGATTTTTGAATCGGCCCTTGTCATGTCATGCTGAAAGATTCTAAGCACAGCTTCTGGAAGTTGGCCATAGTTTGCTCAATTTGCTGTTTCTGCTCTTCTGTCAAATCCTCCATGCTGACCGGAATTATGTTGTTTGTTTTAACTTCCTTCCCGGCCATGTTGCAGGTCTGATTGTCGAAACTTGGCGTTTGAGACTTCGGGTTGAAACTTCGTGTCCCACCGGGCGTGCCAAAAGCGTGTTGACACCGAAAACCCGCCGGGGCCGTTTGGCGTCTTGGTGACACGCGAAGGCCTGGGAGATTTGCTTTACTCCAGTGCAGGTCCTAAAGTCTTGAGGTTCGCAGGCGTGCCAGTCAATTTGACCCTGTAATTGACAAGGAGAAAGGAATGTTAAATTCGTGAGCCAATCGGCTGGAAGCCGGCTTGGACTCATCTCATCGGCCGATGGCCGATACACACTGTAGCACTTATACATCGGCTTAAAGCCGATGACGGCAGGAGCAATAGCATAATAATAAACAAGTATCACGCTAGCCGATCATCGAAAGGATATTCAAAGGCCGGCTATAGACTTGGTAAGATAAACAAGCAGAATGCATGAGTAAAATAAACTAAAGGAACTCTAACCGATCATGGTTTAAAGTTACTGATATCGCTGTGGAGATCCTGTCCGTGCTCGTGCCCGGGCCCTTACCTAAGCTGGTGCCCGGGTCCTTCCCTGAGGTTGTGCCCGGGAACTTGGTTGAGGTCGTCCCCGGGAACTTGGTTGAGGTCATGCCCGGGAACTTGGATCGGCAGAATAAACCAATCGGCTAGCCCTTAGCCGATCGCAACAGTAATGCAGGCAAGGATGTATAACAAGGCAAGCAATAACATAAATGATAAACCATTGATGAGTCTGCCGACTACCGAACAGGACACATGGGCATCGGCTGGAAGCCGATGATAAAATAGATAGCAGAATAATAAAGCTATTAAGATAAATAAAAGCAGTCGGCTTCGATAGATAACTTATCGGCTAAGCACTCCGATAACAACATCGCATAACACCCATCGGCTTATCAAGAGTAAAGCTATTATCATCGGTCTAGTAGATCGGACTCAACCGTTGCAGCACAGACTGATGATGATAACAATACCTCGATAGGCCGATAGATCTAATGCGATCGTGATGTAAAACATGATAACTTACCGGCTATACACCCCGATAAGACACCTGCGCATAAAGCATCAACTTAGCAGGAACGATTTATCGCTAGCAGTTTAGTAGGTCGGACCTAACCGATGCAGCACAAACTGATGATAAACTGCTCCCAGTAAGCCGATACGATTTACGCACGCGTGATGTGATATACCTAGTCAATCTATGAGATCAAACTGAACTGATGCAGCCATAGATAAAATAAATATACCGTGGTAAGCCGACTACCATAAACCGACTAAAATATCGGACCTAACCGAGGAAGTCCTAGCCGATAGGTAGCCGGGGTGACGAGACTTACCCTCTCGCTGGAGTTCGGACCTAACCGATGCAACCCGGCTCGAGAAGCAGGATCCCGTCGGAAGGGTGGCGATGCGCCGAAGTTTGTATTGATTGTTGATTGATTGATACAAGGCACCCGGGCATACGTATATATACCCCGAGTTGACACAGTTCTGATAGGACATGATACGAGACTTCCTAATTACAAAAGGAAACACTAACAGGACCTGATCGGACACGAGATCAAGTCTGCTAAAGATAAAAACTAATATTGCCTAAATAGTAGACATGGTAAATAACTGCCATATTGCGGTCTTCACGGCTCCTCCCTGGATCCGGTCCCTTCTGGATCAATCTCCGTTAGTTGACTGTGACGCTCTCCTTTGACCGAATCTGACATAGGGCCTTACCAAATTTTGGCGTTAACAGAGTCCCAACCGGATTACGGTCAAGGGATCTCCTCTTAGAGATATAACGCACCCGACTAGGACTGTATATTCCTTTCTATACAAGGCAAAGTCTGCCGAATCTAGCTATATCTCTAATTACAAGGCTAGGCCCATCCTCTATCCGAGTGGCCCATATGTTTGTCATGAGGTACCCGGGGCCCATGGCTCCCACAGTAGCCCCTGAGACCTTCATAGTTGAGTCACAGCTGATGCCGAGTGCTCATCCTCCACGGTAAAGTCTTCCTGAGTGCATTGCTCCTGAGTACTCTTTGTCCGAGTGCTTCTTCTCCCGAGTCCTGCTTCATGTCAGCTGGCAGCGAGGCTATGAAGGGCTCCATGTAGAAGTATGAATAGTGTGCGCTGAATAGGCGCACCTATTAGGTGTAGCCCCCGACTTTGTGCTTAATTGTGAAGACAATTAAACATAAAGTCAAAGATCTTTAACCTGGAAGTCTTTTCCGAGTAGATTACTACTGGTATATGAGACTCTTCGATATCATGTCAACCGGAATATGATTTATAGTCTTGCCGAGCAGGGAACTACTCGTATGTAGGACTCTTCGACTTCATGTCAGTCGGAATGGTTATTTATAGTCTTGCCGAGTAGGATGCTACTCGTATATAGGACTCTTCAGCGTCATGTCAGCTGGAAAGAGGGGTTTATAGTCTTTTGCGAGTGGCGTCCCACCCAGAAGTTAGACTCCTCCGCGTCATGTCAGTGGGAATGAGAAATTTATAGTCTCTCCTGAGTAGTGCACTACTCGAAAGTTAGACTCCTCCGCATCGTGTCAGCGGGAATAATGTTGCTCATGGCAACTGATGGCTATGCATGTAGGCTGAGTACCACTTTATGAAAATAAATCCATGGCGTGGTCAGGTGTACCCAAGAAAGATACCTGCATCCCCAATTTTAATGAAGACCAGCTTGTGATCCTTGTAAGGATATATCCTCGAGACCTGGTGGATAAAACAGATACCCAAACATATATGTTTAGCAATAAGGCTCTCATGAAGCATATCTGTTTACCTCATCGGCTCCTGTTGGTAGCACCAGCGCTATAATTTCAACTCAGCCTGCAGGCGGCCCACATGGAGCATGCTACTGTAGGAACTCATATCTTGGTGGCTGTTACCAAATAAGCCGGCCTGAGCCGACCTACCCAGCATAGCTCTATAGAAGTATCATCCATCGCATGTCAGGATGAGTTTTTTGGTGTCGGTAACCGCAATCAGCCAGAGAAATCCTTATTTGCAAGCCTTTCCGACTTACGTTCTGGATGCACCCTGGTTGCCACATAAGCTTGAGTAGGTATATTGTAGGATCTGCTTGCCCTCCTTAGGTGTGATGCGGTGCATGAGAACCCCGGATGCACTTTGACGATGTAAGTCTTCTCTGACTTAGGTAAAGCTGAACAAGGTACCCGAACCTTGCATTAGCAGAGGGTTCGGCTGGCGACCCTCATGGGGTGTACCCTATCTAACAGAGTTATGCCAAATAAGGTACTCGACCCTTGCATTAGCATAGGATTCGGCTGGCGACCCTCATGGGGCATACTCGATCTGACAGAGTTGTGACCAAATAAGGTACCCGAACCTAGCATTAGCATAGGATTCGGCTGGCGACCCTCATGGGGCGTACCCTACTTAGCCGAGTTGCGACCGAATCAGGTACCCGAACCTAGCGTTAGCGTAGGATTCAATTGGCGACCCTCATGGGGCGTACCTCATCCAGTCGAGTAGTATACGACCCCCAACTAGCGCTGGAGGTCGGTCATCAGCTCACATGGAGCGTAGCCGAGGAAGATGTCGTCCCGACTGGTGCAAGTACTCGGTCAGTAGCCCTCGTGGAGCATCCCGAGTGTATTTTGGCAAATTTGTCCAGCCCCTGAGCGTAGGAGATAGGCTCGCAGCCCTGAGTTCCTGTCACGCGTATCCAGAGCTGGCCCTGCGCTATAAAGATACCGGATGAGTAGCATCTGATGATGAAAATAATCACCCGAATAAAATGTATTTTACAATATATGTAAATACGTATTCTTCCTCTTACTGATATTAATTTCTCCGAGTAGTTGACCCCTTACATTTAAGCACTCTGCCCGACTAATCATAGCCCCCTAGCGCTGGGAGTTGGCTCATGGCTCTTTCCCAGACACGCGTTTTGGGTGACTTGAGTTCGTCTTTCATGGAGCAAATTTTCACAGATCAGGATTTATGCTACTCGAATACTTTTGCAATCATTTAAGAGAAAAAGACAGAAAAAAGTGCAGCTTGTGCACCTATTAGGTGTAAGCGGCTGCAGCAATGGCAAGGCCAAATGAAGAACTATTTATCAGAGAGTGACTTAGCTGTTCGGTATTTGGGAGTGGGGATGCCATCCTTGTGTTTGGGCTTTTGAGCCCCCGAGCTTGTCACTTGTTGTCCTGATAATCTTCTGTTGTTGAAAGTCGAAGATAGTTGTGACCGATTGCCACAATGAAGCCATCTGACTTGTGTTTGTGACTCCCGACTTTAGTCGGGACCGCGTCGTTGCTGCCCTCCCGCTTCTTTTGTCAGGATGCCTTCTTGTCATCGAGGGCCTTAGCCACAGCGTCAGCCGAGTCGGCGTACTTGTTCGCCATGTCGAATAAAGCCTTGACAGAATTGGGAGGCTTCCGTGTGAATTTAGCAATGAACGAGGTGTCTTTGACTCCTTTTCAAAAGGCGGGATGATGACCTCGTCCTGATCTTGGGATTGAATTCTTCTTTTCAAAGAACCTCTTGATGAAGTCATGAAGAGACTCATTCTTCCTTTGATGCAACTGATATAAGTCGTACTCAGAAGATGGCCTCTCGTATGTTCCCTAGAAGTTGGTGATGAAGCGTTCCCGGAGTTCTCCCCAGGAGCCGATGGATTGCCTGGGAAGTCCTGTTAGCCATGTCCTCGTTGAGTCGGCTAGAGCGACTAGGAGGTAGTTAGCCATGACTTTGTGATTTCCTCTAGCTGCTCGGATCGCCAGAGTGTAAACTGTGAGCTAGGACTCGGGGTTGGTCTTGCCGTCGTATTTTTCGATTCCTATAGGCTTGAGACCCGACGGCCAGTCGACCTGTTGTAGCTTTTGGGTGAAGGCCGGTATGCCTTCATCGTCATGAGGGCTCCGACTCTGAATACGGCGGGGAAACCGCTCGTGGTGGAGGCCAAAACGCTTGTTCTTGTCTTCCAGTTGGCGTTGCTCATCTTCTTCTCGTTCACGGCGCTGAGCGATGATGTCTTGCCGAAGGTCGCACCGTAGTCGGTCTCGGAGGTCCTGATCGTCCCGACGGTTGCTTTGACGTCGCCGATTGTCGTTGGGGTTACCGAGTGACGCCTGACGTGCCTCCGTATGCGGCTGACTGGAGCCAGCCGCTCGGCGTCGCTTTGAGGTAGATGAGACTGCCATTGGGGATGTCGATCAGTTGGTCGGTATGAGGGTATAACCCGACTGTTGGTGCTGCTGACATGCAGCAGCGGTAAGCATGGCTTTTATCCTTGCGAACCAACTCAACCTGCCCTCAGGGGGCGCCCTACCTCCCCTTATATACTGGGGGACAGGGTTACAAGGTAGGAGTCCCAACCGGATTACGGCCAAGGGATCTCCTCTTAGAGATATAACGCATCCAACTAGGACTGTGTTTTCCTTATCGTACAAGGCAAAGTCTGCTAAGGATTACTATATCTCTAATTACAAGGTCAGGCCCATCCTCTATCCGAGTAGCCCATATGCTTGTGGTGAGGTACCCGGGGCCCATGGCACCCACAAAGTACTTGTTCGAAAGCTTATGAAGTCTACTTTCAGATGGCTTTGGTTTCATGCACAAATTCCTCCTGAGCTGTCCAGAATCGTCAAAACAAGTTACGCCATTTTTCCTATCCGAGTCAGTTTGGGCCTTTGGGCTTTGTATTTGTGTCATGGGCTAAACCCATGAGGAGTGCGCCCCTCACAGGGAAAACCCTCACCCTAGGACGTCCTAACTCATATATATTTAGTAGCCGCTGCAGTTTAGGTTGGGTTTTGCTTAGATTAATCTGTCTTTGAACTGTTTCGCTGTTTATCGGTTTGTGAGACCCCAACTTCGAAAGTATAATCATTCATCTGCAAGTTGAGTTGCAATCTTCCTTGTTCTTGCTTGTGTTCTTCGATTCGCATGCAGGGATTAGCCTTCGTGGCGAGGTCAACCGGGCAGCGCACGGTTGATAACAAGAGGAGACGTGGTGCTGCGATTGCAGGGTTCGGGTCTTGGTGATCAGAAGTCGGATCGTGAGTGTCGATTCTCCACCAAATCGAGAGTTATCCTTACCTAATGGAAGATTGGGCACCCCATTGCCATCAAAGTGTATCATGGCAAACTGGTCCAGCCTCTGAGCGTCGGAGATAGGCTTGTAGCCATGAGTCCTGTTACGTGTATCTAGAAGCAGGCCTTGCATTAAAAACATATCGAATAAGTAGCATCTGATGAAGAAAATAATCACCTAAAGAAAATTTATGTATTTTACAACATATGTAAATATGCGTTTCTCCTCTTATTGATTTTAATTTCCTCGATTAGTTGACTCCTTACGTTTAAACACTCTGCCCGACTAGTCATAGGCCCCGAGCGCTGGGAGTCGACTAATGGCTCTTTTCCAGACATGCTTTTTGGGTGACTTGAGTTCGTCTTTCATGGAGCAAAACTTCATGGATCGAAATTTATGCTACTCAAGTACTATTGCAACCACTAAGAGAAAAACAGAAAGTGTGCAGCATGTACACCTATTAGGTGTAAGCGGCTCTAGCATTGGCAAGGCCGAGTGAGGAATTGATGATCTTATCCCTCCTAGATCTGATCTCGACTGGCTCTAAGCCGTATCCAAGTCAAACCATAGGGAAGTGAGTTGCCTCTAGCCCTGTCTAGATGAGAAAATCATATAAAGGAGAAAATATCTATCAAAAAGTGACTTAGCTGTTCGGTATTCCACGAGTTGGGAATGAGCGTGCCATTGTTGCATTTGAGCTTTTGAGCCCCTAAGCATGTCACTTGTCATTCTAATGAGCTTCGGTTCTAGAAGGTCGAGGACGGTTGTGATCAACTGCCACGACGAGGTCCTCAGATTTTCGCTTGCGGTCCCTTGTTTTTTATGGTGTCATGTCGTTCGACTCACGTCGGTCTCTCTATTGGGGCTTGTCTTCCTGCAACTCGGCCATTGCTTTGGCCGAGGAGGCATACTTGTTGGTCATCTCGAAGAGAACTTTGACTGTAGTCAGCTTCTTCTGAGTGAACTTGGCGATAAACAGCATGTCCCTGACTCCCTTGCGGAAGTCAGCAACGACTGCTTTGTCCTTGATCTTAGGGACAGAGTTCCTCTTCTCGGAAAAGCGCTTGATGAAATCACCGAGAGACTCATTTTTCTTCTGATGGCACTGGTATAGATCATACTCGGATGCTGGTCTTTGGTGTGTCCTTTGGAAATTGGCCATGAAGCGTTCACGGAGTTCCCCCCAGAAGCCAATAGACCCTCCGGGAAGCCCCGTTAACCACGTTCGTCCCGAGTCGGCTAGGGCGACAGGGAGATAGTTTGCCATGGCTTTGTGGTTGCCTCCAGCTGTGCGGATTGCCAAGGTGTATACTGTCAGGCAGGATTCTGGATTGGTCTTGTTGTCGTACTTGTCTATGCCAATCGGCTTGAAGCCTGATGGCCAGTCAACTTGTTGTAGCTCGCGCGTGAAAGCTGGAACTCCATCGTCCGAGGTGGGGCTCCGGCTCCGACTGCGGCGGCGAAAGCGCTCATGATGGAGACTGAAGCAATCATGTTCATCTTCCTCTTGTTCAAGGCGTCGAGCGTTGATGTCATGGCATAGATCTCGGCTTAGTTGTTCTTGGGCATCACGGTTATCTCGATGTTTGTCTTGTTGATACCGTTATCGATCGTCATTGTGGCCTTGTGATCTGCGATTGGACTCCGAGTGGTGTTGGTCAAACCCCGCTACTCGGTGTCGCGCCTCGGTCGATGATGTTGCAGCATCTGAAGTTGTCCGGTTGGATGGGATAAGCGTGTCTCCAGACTGCTGGCGTTGTTGGCATGCTGCTGTTGTTATCATAGCCTTGATCTTGGCAACAGTTAACGTTCCTTGGTGATCATGCCTCAGCTGCAGAGTATTTAGAAGTGTAGCAATGGCCACAATGTTCTGTTGAGTGTTAACACCCAAATCGGCACTATAGGAAAAGATATAGTGATTGGAAGCCAAATTTGGAAGAGTCCCGAGCCTTCCTTAGGAGGCCGGTTAGATTGCCCTTAGGGAGCCAGTCAGACCAGCGGTGTGCCTGCGGTCAGACCGGTATAGGCCCAACGGTCAGACTGGTAGCCCGAGTCCGATTGAGATTTTGGTAGTTCTCGTGTTTCTTTTGGTATACATAGGGTTTAATGAGTCCAATTTGGTCTCTAGCCTAGATAGGATATGGAGAAGGCTCAGGGAACGCAAGTCCAACCCCTTTATAAGGGTTAAGGCCGGTTCAATTGGATATCTCTCGATCAACCAACACAAAACTTCCAATTAGCCAATCTAATCATTCTTTCACCTTTCAATCTACTTTTTGCCAACTATTTGCCTAGTTCTACCCTAGTTTGTCCATCTTTGTCGATTTGTGTTCTAAATCGTCCGTCTTCGCAACAAGATTGAGAGTTATCCCTTTATAGGTTTGTCCCGTAAACCTTCCGTTTCGCCCATGAGACGGGTGATATCCTAATCTATCAGAATCGGCTCCACTAGCAGGTTTTGACAACAAAACCCACCTTGATCTTGGTTGAGGTGGCTGGGGACTCCCTACACCACAAAGCTTAGGTGATTCTTGTCGTTTGACCACAAATAAGCATCAACATGATTTTTGGCGACTCCACTGGGGACATCTACATCAACGCCATGACAAAGCACTCAGAGGTTGATCCAAGAAATATCATCTTGCTTACCATGGAGGACTTGACCGAGGAGGAACGACAAGAGCTCGAGGAACAAAAGTTGGTGATTGAGAAGGCGATGCTTGACCGTTACACAAGAACTCGCCAAGGCGTTTCTAAAAGGAACATCCCTCTTCCTCGAATCGTCGTTGATGAGGTAATCCCTAAATCTGATGATATATCTCCTGCTATTCAAGAGCTTGTGGCCACTTCCATAGATAGAACTGTTAGTGCCGCGTTGGCTAATCAGTTGGATGCCGCTATGTGTTCTTTCTTTGATAATCGGATGAAAGAGTATTTCACACAAATTGGCCCTCCTAAAGCCAATTTGCCATCTAATAGTGATGATCCAAGTACTAGTAAGGTCCCTATATAGCACATACATAGTAGAACTGATAGGGCTATCGGTAAACACACCACGCAATACATCGGGGTTGAAAATCCAGCAAGTATGCCACTAGCCGGTCAGACCATGCTCTCTATAGCCGGTCCGACCGTCGGCATGTCTGCCGGTCAGACCGTCCTAAAAGTCCAGTCTGACCACACCTCTGGCCAGTGGTCAGACCAGCTTCTAGGCTGGTTAGACAGTACAACAGGCTGGTCCGACCAGGCCTTATATGGCCAGTCAGACCAGTGCCATGGTCCCAATACAAGAGGTTGACCCGGTTAGCAATATTCTTATTTATATCATTATACACCTCCTGTTGCTAACACCAATTATATTGCTCCACTATTACCTCCACCACCTTACAATCCTTACCATAATCATGCTCCTAGTCCACCTGTAGGAGGATATTCACAAGATGCATGATACGGCCAGCATAATTATGTTGCACCACAACCACCTCTTAGGCTACAAAATCAGTAGCCAAGGCCTGAGAATATAGGTGAGAGAGTGCGAACTATTGTGAGAAAATCTTTTGGAATTCAGCCAAGGGATTGTGCTAGGGTTTACCAGAAGCCGTATCCTAATTATTTTGACAATCTCCCATGTCCCCATTGTTATAAAGTACCTGACTTCACAAAATTTAGTGGTGAGGATAATATAACCACATGGGAGCACATAGGCCAATTCTTAGCACAGTGTGGTGAAGTGAGCAATATGGATGCTTTGAAAGTGCGAATGTTTCCTTTATCCTTGTCCGATACTGCGTTCACTTGGTTTACTTCTTTATCGGCAAATTCTATTACCATTTTTGCTCAGTTAGAACAAAAATTTCATGATTACTTTTATACTAGTGAAACTGAGCTTAGGTTGTCTGATTTAACATCAGTTAGGCAAAAGTACAATGAAACTGTTACTGATTATATCAAAAGGTTTAGTGATACTAGAAATCAATATTTTAGCTTGAATATTAATGAAAGAGATTTGGTCGATCTTGCTTATAATGGTTTACTTGTTCCTATTAAAGAGAAATTAGAAGGCCAACAATTTCTTGATGTTGGTCAAGTTTTGCAAAAAGCTCCAGCTCAAGAAAAATGGGCTAAAGAAGTCAAGAAATTTGTTAAAACTAATGACAAAAAGCCTAGTATGAATATTTTGGATTGTTCTAATGATGAGTCGTGATCATGATGTCTACACAGGTGAATGGTCATGGACTAATAAACATAAGCCATTCATTTGCTCTAGCTTAATGCCGACTCCTCGTAAGGATCAGTAGAGTGAAATTAAATATTCTTTTGATGTGGCCAAGTGTGATAAAATCTTTCATTATTTGTTACAAGAAAAGCAAATTAGTTTACCTAAAGGTCATGTCATACCACCGGCAAAAGAATTAAAACGTCACTCATATTGTAAGTGGCACAATTCTTTTTCACATGCTACTAACGATTGCAATATTTTCCGTCGATAGGTTCAATCGGCCATAGATGATGAACGATTGAAGTTTACCGATAGTCCAAAGATGAAGTTGGATCATGACCCTTTTCCGATGAACACTATTGAATTCAACAGCAAAAAGGTGTTGGTTCGGCCTACTCAAGCCAATACTACCAAAGGAAAGGAAATTGTTATTGAAGAACCTTGGCCCAAGATGATCAAGCCAAGGAACCCGGAGATTGGAGTGCGCAAAGTTAATAGCAACGAGGCTTCGAGCTCCAAGACCCCGGGGAGGCCAAAGGTTACATTCGACATGCTTTTGAGCAACTATGAGAGCGGAAGGGCCAGTCAATGACTTAGTAATCGGCCTAGGAATGCTAAAAGGCCAAGGCCACCTCCTAGGGAGAGATTTGGTCCACAATCAAGACAATTGGAGCCACCGTTTCCTTACAATCCTCAGCTTATGCCATGGGGACCGTGCCCAATGTTGCCGCCGGATTGCCCCTTCCCTTACTTTATGCCATGGGGGGTGCCGCCGCCAATGTATACACCCTATCCGCCCTTGCCACCAATGCCATATCAACAAGGTTGGGTAGAGACATGGAGGTCAGTACACGATCGTCTATCTCCGCCATGTCAAAACCGGCTCTATCAAAAAATCGGTTTGAAGAGAGAAAGGGAGGAGAAAAGCGCATCAAGGTGGAAACTAGAACTTCAGAGGTGATTACCATCAAGGTAGGGTCTCATGACGTCCAAGTGCCTGCTGGAGAAGTGGTGGAGGTGACGCAAGCCAAGGAGACTGAAGCCGGCAAAACAATTGTCGGCTCAGACGGTCTGACCGGTGGTTCAGGCTGGTCTGACCAAGAAGGCGTAATGCAGAGCCGACTGAGCCAATCTCGGTCAGACGGAGCCGAGATCGGTCTGACCAAAGCCAAGACCGGTCTGATCGGTGGCTCAATGTCGGTTTGACCGGTCTAGAGGATAGAAGCCTGGCAAAGGTGAATTCAGGGGTTTCTAGCACGTCGAAAGGCATCAAAAGTCATTACATGGCTCCTGGAATTCAACCTAATTCTCAATGGGTGCCTCCAGATTTGACTGTTACTTAGAAGAGGTGTCTACAGCACCTTTGAGCCCAAAAATTGAAGGAACAAGCAGCCGAAGAATGTCGGAATGGAATGTTCAATGAGTTGAGACCTCCGATGTTGCCAAAGAAGGTATGGAGGCCTAAGGTAATAGAGGTTGAAAAGCCGGTAACTACTTGAAGCGATGATGAGGATGATTCATTAGATGATGGCTTACCAGTTATTAGCAATGACTCACCACCAAAAGAGGACATGGACATTAACATGGTGTTTGCCTTGCCGTTGGGATTTCGTGCCAAAGATGAGGCCGGAATCACACAATTTTCACTTGGCCCGAGATGTGCGGTCTTTGAGAAGCCCAAGGATTTCAATAATCACATGAAGCCTTTGTACCTCAAGGGGCATATTGATGGAAGACCAATCTCTAGGATGCTCGTAGATGGAAGTGCCGTGGTGAACTTGATGCCTTACTCATGTTCAAGAAGCTTGGGTGGGAAGACAGCTAATTGAATAGGACTAACATGATGCTTAATGGCTTCAGTGGGGAGCCAACGGAAGCGAAGGGTTTATTCTCCATGGAGCTAACCGTGGGGAACAAGACTTTGCCAACCGCGTTCTTTGTCATCGATGTGCAAGATAAATACAACGTTATTTTGGGTTGTGATTAGATTCATGCAAATTGTTGTGCTCCTTCTACCATGCATCAATGTTTGATTCAATAGAACGGCGATGAGATTGAGATCGTTGAAGCGGATACATCGGCTGATGTTGTGATGGCCGATGCCTCGGTTGAATGGAGACACATGAATATGCAGCGTTTATCTGGGATGGATCCTTCTACCTATGACTTTGTCAGTGTTTCCAAGGACGGTTTTGTACTCATTTCTGTAAAGCCGGCTAGCTTAGCATGGCTAGGCGATGTTACTTTTCACCATGAGTAAAGAAGCAAATTTGGAGTGGATGCAAAAGCGGATGCAAGAATATCGGTCTACAAAGAACGATATTGGTGAAACCATTGAAGATTTTGATGAAGTACATAAGTTGGGACAAGGTTTTACATCAGCCAATCCTTTGGAAGAAGTAAATATAGGAAATGGTTCTATTCCAAGGCCACTTCTATAAACAAAAATATGAAAGCCGGTTACAAGGCTAAAGTAATCGATTTGCTTAAAGAATATGTTGATTGTTTTGCATAGGAATATCATGAGATGCCGGGTCTTAGCCGTGAGCTTGTAGAACATTGGCTTCCTATCAAATCAGGATTTAGGCCTTATAAACAACCACCTAGTCGCTTTAATTCTAATATATATGATTGTGTAAAGGGAGAGATAGACCGATTATTAAAGGCAGGGTTTATTAGGCCATGTAGATATGCGGAGTGGGTTTCTAATATTGTACCGGTTGAGAAGAAGGGTAGTGCTAAGATTAGAGTGTGCATTGACTTTAGAGATTTAAATAAAGCTACTCCTAAAGACGAATATCCCATGCCTATAGCCGATATGTTGATTAATGATGCTTCAGGGCATAGAGTCATTAGTTTTCTTGATGGTAATACCAGTTGCAATCAAATATTCATGGCTGAAGAGGATGTGTTCGAAACGGCCTTTAGGTGTCCTGGTTTTGTCAGTTTGTTTGAATGGGTTGTTATGACATTTGATTTAAAGAATACCGGTGCTACATATCAAAAGGCAATGAATTTGATCTTTCATGATTTGCTCGGTATAATCTTGGAAATCTATATAGATGATATTGTTGTCAATCGATGGCATAGGAAGTCACTTGGCCAATTTGGTGTTTAGCTTTTGAGAGGATGCGCGCGGTATGGTTTGTAGATGAATCTACTCAAGTGTGCATTTGGTGTGTCGACAGGGAAATTCTTAGGATTTATGGTGCATGAAAGAGGTGTTGAGATTGATCCTAAGAAGGTAGAGAAGATTAGAGATTTTAGAGCGCTGACATGCAAAAAAGAAGTTCAAAAGTTGCTAGGCAAGGTAAATTATTTGAGGAGATTCATATCTAATTTGTCTAGCAAAATTGATGCTTTTGTTCCCATACTTCGGATAAAGAAAGAAGTCAATTTCACTTGGGGGGGCAAGACGACAAGAGGCGTTTGAAGATATTAAGAGATATTTGTCATCACCACCCGTTGTAAAAGCGCCTAAAGCCGGAATTCCGTTTTGGTTATATATTGCTGCTGAAGATAATGTCATTGGTGCCGTTTTGACACAAGAAGACGATGGCAAGGAGCATGTCATCACATTTTTGAGTCGTCAACTAATTGATGCTAAGACGAGGTATGTTTTGTAGAGAAACATTGTTTGTCTCCATATTATGCTTGCACCAAATTGCAACATTATTTGCTATCTAATACTTGTGTACACTACAAGAAATCCTATAATCCATGACGCATAAATTCTGTCACAATTCATTTTGAAACTGTCATAAAGCATTGTTTGTGACGTTTTTGAAATTGGTCATGTATTAAGCGTCACAGAATAACTTGTATGACGTTCTTGTTAAACGTCATGGATATATTCAATCCATGACATTTTGTACTGTCATAGAATGGCATCAGGCCGCATAACCCAGCCAAGCCCAGAGTTGTAATGAAAATAAACATCACAGATTATAGACACGTCCGTCATAGAAATAGTTGCCACATCACTAGGCCTAGTGACGTGTCTGCCACGTGGATGTTGATGTCGGCCACAAATTAGGCCCTGTTTAATATCAGAATTGTATTGGGGCCTAGCCATTTGCTGTATTTCACAGGCTGGCACATTTTTTAGCCCATTTATGTGGCCCAACTAAAACTTGCCCAACATTTTTGTACCAATTTCCATTCAATCCAGCTTGGAGCAACATTTCACAAATAATTAAGCACAACTGATTCATATATACATACAGACTCAATGACATCCAAATACACTATTTGTCAATTTTTCATTCAGCAATGTCATAAAATATCTCAAGTTTACATACAGTTTCAACCAGCATGTAATGTAATGAGTGTCACTTAGCGCTAAACAGCAGCAACAAGCGCTAAACAGCAGCAACAAAAGCAAAACAGCAACAAAAGCAGTTTCATCCAGCAGCAAAAGAAGTTTTATCCAGCACCCAAAACAGCAGCAAAAGTGTATCGCAACCTCACATAGCACACAACTAACTTGGTTGAATCTGACTTAGCACAAGCTGGAGTTTCGCCTTCAAATCAGTTTGCTTCTTTCTCATCTCCTCTTGGTCCCGAATCCTTACATGTTCTGTTTCCTCCACTTGTTTTGACAGAACCTCTACTTGCTTCAAATAGCGCTCATTCTTTGCCAATCTTTTCAGCCTCCAATTGTGCTTCAATGTTCTCTACTGTGTTTCTAGAATAGAGATTCCGTAACCCCACATTTAGAAGGAACTGGTTCTTCTTAGTCTTCTGAGCAAGTACATCAGCCACAGCTTGAGTAGCGGAAATGGATTCTTCGCCTTCTGTAGGTGTATATATCTTGCTTTCCATTTCAGTCTATCATGCAAACAAAAAATAGTGTTCATGATCAAAAGACAGCTAAAATTAAATAGGCATATTTAAGAGCAGTATTTTGAGCAAGATGGCTTACTATAGCCAATTGTACAGCAGGCGTGAAGCCTTTCTTTTTCTTGCTGTAGTGGCATTCTTTGAACAGATCCAATGCGTCTGGTTCTTCATCACTGTAATTGCCTTCCTGAAAACAACATTGCTTTAAGTCAATTTCAGCAGATCAAATGGTTGTTATGAACCACATGGAAGAAACAGAAGTGAATGAAGCAAGTATTAGTTTGTTCTGGACAAGTTATATGCTGCAACATTGATATATCTAACTTACCAAATTTTCAACAAGAACCATATAGCTAGCGAGAACCAGTTGTTTGATGGAACTTAACTTGGGCTTCGATTGTCTTTATTTTTTTGACATGTCTCCTGCATGAAAGATAGAATATATGTAAGGCAGTGGTAGGCAGCATGCACAATAATGAAAATACATAAGACACTTCCACTTTTATGCAAAGAAACATACCATTTTTTTGGCAGTGGCCCAACTGTCCAAAAGTCATTCCATTGTTCATTAGTCTCGGATTTGATTGGAGAAGTTTTAGGCATCAAGTGGTAGTGGGAAAGGATCAAAATACTTTTTTCTTGAGCCTGTACCGTTGTTGGCGGACAGCCACATTCATCATATGCAAGCAAGTCTTTTGAACTACTCATCACTAGTGTTGATATCAAACTTCGCCTATCACGAAACAAAGGGCATGCATAAGAATTCAGTACAAAGAATTAATGAATAGTTTGCTTCACATTGAATGGGGGCAAGGCATAGAGAATTTACTTACACCAAGTTTCCTATAAATAGTTCAAACAGCCAGGTTGGTTTTGTATTCTTTCCAGTGCTTAAGCCAGGCAAATGATTCCTAACTATAATGTTGCATTCAGTTGCAAACTTGCTGGCAACTAGAGGTACACAGGTCTTGTCCTCCCTTTCAGAAATGACAACAAGTAGCTTTCCAGTGTTCCTGCTCTGTTCATCCTTTGGAGTCCATGTCCGCATATTAGGTCCCCTCACCGTCGCTCCTTTGCTCCTAGTTGTAGTTAAACATAAGAATGCAATTAGTGAGGTAAAATAGGTTTTAATGACTAAAGGAATGTAAAATTAACATGTTGAATTTAAACTATTACACAGGTTGAAATTGAAAATGAACTAGTGACACATGCATGTAAATTAATCGAAGCAATCAACACTATTATATGGCAGAAAGAAACATCCGTAGTAGGACTAGCCCTTTCAACAGTGGCCTATGTGTGGCCATTAGCATTGCCAACAACTACAACTTGGGCAACTTCATGTAGCGATAGAGGTGTGCAATTGGTATCACTTGGTGTCAGACTTGATGTAGCAGTGGTTTTTTGTGACCTTGTTATTCTAGTAGGTTGTGGCTCTGCATAAACTCTCTTATAACGAGGTTTTGATTCAGCCAGGAGGCATGTCAGCAACTCTCTTCTTAGGGTCCCTTCGAGCCCTGTTGGTAATGGAAGTAATGATGATCAAAATTCCTTAAGGATATAATATTTCATAAGGAAGAAATAAATATAATCATTAAAAAGAAAGATTTAGGAATTACGCACTTAACACTATCATCATCAAACAAATCTTCCTTCAGCAGTGATCATCTTGCGAAGGATCATTAATAGAATCAATGTCCTTTTACAACTATAAATTTCTCTTATTCTTGTCAGCAGTAATGGGATTTCTGATTGCAAACTCATGGGAAATCTGGAATCCCCCAAGATTCACGCAGCCTTTGCACCCTCGTTCTGCATACATTGTACCATGCGCTTTTGTTCGTATGGATGCACTGGCCGTTCTAACATGACAAAATGAACAAGAACGATGGATTACTACTGACTTCTCAGTGCTTAAATTTTGGTATGGAAAAACTAGGAGCGGGAACATGAGAAAGTCACTAACCCTAGCACTGACAGTAATCAATCATTAACAGCAGCAGTTTCAAGGCACACAAACAAAAATCGGAAATATGTTCAATAGAGAGATGAGTTAGGATAGTACCTTCTATCTGACGTCCTTGTGGATTCTTCAGTGAAGGTACCGTCGGCATGAGCAGAGGCCTAGATGCTGTGACGGCGTGGTGCTCCTAGTGCCCCAGATGTGGTGCAGGCGAGGTGGAGTCTAGCCCCCAGATCCAGTGCCGGCGTGGTGACGAGAGGGCTTGCAGCACCGATTCCCGCAGTGCCGATTCCAGAGATGTGGGGCAGGCGAGCGGGAGAGGCGGTGGTTGGAGGAGGCAGCAGCGTTTTGGGGAGAGGTGGTGCTGGGAGGAGGCAGCAGCGGTTTGGGGAGAGGTGGCGGCTGGACTCTGGAGGAGGCAGCAGCGTTTTGGCGAAGGGTTTGCTGCTGAGAGATATATATGGGAGGCGGACTCGAGCGTGGGATTGAAAAAATTGGAGGCGGACTGAGCGCGGGATGGGAAAAATTGGAGGCAGGCCCCACCTAGTAGCTGCTCACGCATGGTCAATATACCATGTTTTTGTTGACTTTACTGGTGGCACACTAACTGAATGTTTTCAAAAATTTCAAAAAATTTACAGTGCTTTCAAGAAGCTATGTTAGATGTGTTTACCAAATTTGAGTTTTAAAATCATCATAAGTTGAGAGGAACAAAAAAGACAAAAAAAATTGATTTTTTTATATTTTTGTAACTCCTAAATATAATGAGTTTTGAACTTAAATTTGTTGTGACCTGTTCCATGTCAAGACAACCTCTGCATTTTTTCAATTTTTTTTGAACACTTGTATCAAGAATTTGCATTACAATTTGAGTATGTGGCATATATGTTATGGAGATTATAGTCAAGTTAAGGGTGAATTGAACTCACACATTTTTATGCGTGTCAAAAAATTTCATAAAAATTCTATTTGTACACATGTACAATCTGTACATGTACACAAAGTTTCATTACAACAATTGAATTTGTTGGAGATTTACAAAATAGTGAAGCAAATATTGGAAAGTAACAATTAATGAATAGGTAAGTATGCACAAAAATTAACTTCATTAGCATTATTGAATGCATCAACGAGATATATAATATTGTATAAGGTTACGAAAAGAATCATCTAATTCGGACACCATATTGCGAAACATGTTTGAAGATTTAAATACGAATCAAAATAAAAAATGAATGAGACAACCAAGAACCAGGAAGAAACTGAATGCTGGCAGGTGGACGCATGGCGGTGTCACATATGAACACGTACGCTAGAAAATATGCTCGACGGGGGTGCCACGCGCGAGAATTGGACTGGGCCGTCTGTTGCAATCGGCCATTAACCACGTTGCCGCTGACGAGCGTATATATGCTGTATCTGTGCCGCATCTAGCACACTAAGTGGCAAGCTTTTTAATTTTCACTGATAACAGATAAACTGAAACACACTGATCTTAGCAATTTTTTAATTTCAATGAAATGTCAGCTTAAATCACACCAGTGTTCGGTGACACTTAGAAATCAGCAGCAACTAATGTGAACAAAATTTGCATTCAACTAATGCGCAAGTCAACCAAGTGTTCAGTGACACTGCTAATGAAGTTACTTTCAAATTTGATTCAGAGCGGTGCACCGAATGTTTTCAAAGCAAACAGCTGTGGGTGCCATGGGCCCCGGGTACCTCATGACAAGCATATGGGCCACTCGGATAAAGAATGGGCCGAGTCTTGTAATTAGAGATAAGGTAGCATCCGGCAGACTTTGCCTTGTACAGTAAGGAACATACAGTCCTAGTTGGGTGCGTTATATCTCTAAGAGGAGATCCCTTGGCCGTAATCCGGTTGGGACTCCTACCTTGTAACCCTGTCCCCCAGTATATAAGGGGAGGCAGGGCGCCCCATGAGGACAGGTTGAGTTGGTTCACCAGAATCACCACCGCAAATCCTCAAAGGAATAACACCATAACTGGACGTAGGGTATTACCTCACATCGAGAGCCTGAACCAGTATAAAATCTCTGCGTGTTCCTTTGCAATCCATCAAGTTTCCATCCGCCGAGTAGCCCCATATATTTATTGCCGGTATAAAACATCGACAGTTGGCGCACCAGGTAGGGGCTTCGGTGTGATCTACATCTACAAGCTCGATGGATCCAGCCACCGGAGTTGACGGCGGCAAACTCTCCCCCCGGAGATACAATTGCATTCGGAAGCCTCGACTTCGTCACCGACCAGATTGGCAATCACACCTTGGCCAACTCGGACTCAATCCGATCTACCAGGGAACCGGCCGACTCCGTGTTAGTCGGTCCACATGACGCTGCACGCAACCCTCATCGACTTGCTGCGGCAATCTTCGCATCTTGTCGTGAGCGGGTCTCGGGACAACTCTTTCCTTCGGTATAGGTCGACTCGGACTCGGCTTGAGCCAGCCCGATGCGGTCTTATAAAAAAGGAAGAGATCGTCAATTTCGCCGTTCGGACTTGGCGACGCCGTGGATATCTACCAATCTACGTAATATCCGACCGGCAAACCTGATCCTCTGAGTCGACTCGGATACGGCCCCGAGCATAACGTTCGAGATCGGATATAGGGGAGGTCGGAGTTGTAATCACCCCCATCGACTATGACTTCAGCGTAGGTGTTCGATAGAGACTCCAGTCGGATTCGACTCTAAGGTCGGAACAGCTTCAGGCAATCGCTCCGAGCTTTCTCCCCGCACGAGAAATCGTGTCATGGCTATGGACTCCAAAGGCTCTACTACTCAGGAATAGACTAGCGAGCAGCAGAGGAGGAAACACCCGACTGCGCTCCATCGAGAGCAACAGAGGAAGAAGCAAGACGCGGCTTCTTCCCGCCGGCATGACGCCATTAACGTCTCTCAGGGCTGGGCGGACTGCTCAGCAACAAATCCTCCAAACCCCGAGTGCAGCACCCGACATTCATTACTTCACAGAACATCGTGGCCACTGCGACTGCTACTGATACACTCCAGTTCGGGCCTGATCACCAGGCCACCCCGACGATCGCTAGGATAAAAGCCATGCTTAGTTTTCCCGTGCTGCAGTTGTCCAGCAGCAAACAACAGTCGGGTGATACCCTCTACCGACCAACCGGTCGACATCGGATACCCACGGCAGTCTCATCTACTCAAAGCGACGCCAAGTGGCTGGCTCTAGTCAGCTGTGAGCACGTTTCATGGCGTACTCTAGAGGAACGCCCAGCGGGGCACGTCAAGTCAGTCGTCGCAACAACGACAGCTAACCAGGCACGTCAAGCAAAGCACGGACCGTCGAGCGACCTCCGATATCTAACGCGATTCGGAACATCATGGAGAAAAAGATGAGCACGCTAACTGAAGACAAGAAAAGCGTTTCGGCCTCCACCACGAGTGGTTATCGTTGCCGTATTCGGAGTCGGAGCCTCATGAAGACGAAGGCATACCAGCTTTCACCCACGAGCTCATATGGGCAGGACGTCGACTGGCCATGGGTTTCAACTGCCTAGAGGCGTCGAAAAATACGACGGCTAGAACCAATCCTGAGTCTATAACTGGCTCATGGTCTACACCCTGGCGATCCGAGCAGCTAGAGGAAATCACAAAGTCATGGCTAACTACCTCCCAGTCGCTTTAGCCGACTCAACGAGGACATGGCTAACAGGACTTCCCAGGCAATCCATAGGCTCCAGGGGAGAACTCCGGGAACGCTTCATCGCCAACTTCCAGGGAACATACGAGAGGCCATCTTCCGAGTACGACTTATATCAGTTGCATCAAAGGAAGAACGAGTCTCTTCGTGACTTCATCAAGAGGTTCTCTGAGAAGAAGAATTCTATCCCAAT
The DNA here is from genome assembly GCA_003991445.1 of Oryza meyeriana var. granulata. Taxonomy (NCBI): domain Eukaryota; kingdom Viridiplantae; phylum Streptophyta; class Magnoliopsida; order Poales; family Poaceae; genus Oryza; species Oryza meyeriana. The sequence continues at coordinate 33,986 of RYFJ01003924.1, read as the reverse complement.
GATCAAGGACGAGGTCGTCATCACCACCTTTCGAAAAGGAGTCAAAGACACCTCGTTCATCGACAAATTCACTCGGAAGCCTCCCAACTCTGTCAAGGCTTTATTCGACATGGCGAACAAGTACGCCGACTCGGCTGACGCTGTGGCTGAGGCCCTCGATGACAAGAAGGCACCTTGACAAAAGAAGCGGGAGGGCACCAACGACGCTGTCCCGACTAAAGTCGGGAGTCGCAAACACAAGTCGGACGGCTTCATTGTGGCAATCGGTCACAACCGTCTTCGACTTTCAACAACTGAAGATTATCAGGACAACAAGCGACAAGCTCGGGGGCTCAAAAGCCCAAACGCAAGGATGGCATCCCCACTCCCAAATACCGAACAGCTAAGTCGCTTCCTGATAAATATTCCTTCACCCGGCTTTACCAATGCCGCAGCCACTTACACCTAATAGGTGTACAAGCTGCACTCTTTTCTGTTTTTTCTCTTAGATTATTGCAAAAGTATTCGAGTAGCATAAATCCAGATCTGTGAAACTTTGCTCCATGAAAGACGAACTCAAGTCACCCAAAACGCGTGTCTGGGAAAGAGCCATGAGCCAACTCCCGGCGCTAGGGGGCTATGATTAGTTGGGCAGAGTGCTTAAACGTAAGGGGTCAACTACTCGGAGAAATTAATATCAGTAAGAGGAAGAACACGTATTTACATGTATTGTAAAATACATTTTATTCGGGTGATGTTTTCATCATCAGATGCTACTCATCCGGTATCTTTATAGTGTAGGGCCAGCTCCGGATACGCGTGACAGGAACTCAGGGCTGCGAGCCTATCTCCTACACTCAGGGGCTGGACAGGTCTGCCAAAATACACTCGAGATGCTCCACGAGGGCTACTGACCGAGTACTTGCACTAGTCGGGACGACATCTTCCCCGGCTACGCTCCATGTGAGCTGACGACCGACCTCTGGCGCTAGTTGGGGGTCTATACTACTCAACTAGGTGAGGTACGCTCCATGAGGGTCGCCAGCCGAATCCTACGCTAACGCTAGGTTCGGGTACCTTATTCGGTCGCAACTCGGCTAAGTAGGGTACGCCCCATGAGGGTCGCCAGCCGAATCCTATGCTAATGCTAGGTTCGGGTACCTTATTTGGTCACAACTCTGTCAGATCGGGTATGCCCCATGAGGGTCACCAGTCGAATCCTATGCTAATGCAAGGGTCGGGTACCTTATTTGGCCATAACTCTGTTGGATAGGGTACGCCCCATGAGGGTCGCCAGCCGAACCCTCTGCTAATGCAATGCTCGGGTACCTTGTTCGGCTTTACCCAAGTCAGAGAAGACTTACATCGTCAAAGTGCATCCGGGGTTCTCATGCACCGCGTAACATCTGAGGAGGGCAAGCAGATCCTGCAACATACCTACTCGGGCACTTGTGGCAACTAGGCTGCATCCAGAACATAAGTCGGAAAGGCTTGCAAATAAGGATTTCTCTGGCTGATTGCGGTTACCAACACCAAAAAACTCATCCTGACATGCGATGGATGATACTTCTATAGAGTTAAGCTAGGTAGGTCGGCTCAGGCCGGCTTATTTAGTAGCAGCCACCAAGATATGAGTTCCTACAGTAGCATGCTCCATGTGGGCCGCCTGCAGGCTGAGTTGAAATTATAGCACTGGTGCTACCAACAGGGGCCGATGAGGTAAATAGATATGATTCATGAGAGCCTTATTGCTAAACGTATATGTTTGGGTATCTGTTTTATCCACCAGGTCTCGAGGATATATCCTTACAAGGATCACAAGCTGGTCTTCATTAAAATTGGGGATGCAGGTATCTTTCTCGGGTACACCTGACCACGCCGTGGATTTATTCTCATAAAGTGGTACTCGGCCTACATGCGTGGCCATCAGTTGCCATGAGCAACATTATTCCCGCTGACATGATGTGGAGGAGTCTAACTTTCAAGTAGTGCACTACTCGGGAGAGACTATAAATTTCTCATTCCCGCTGACATGACGCGGAGGAGTCTAACTTCTGGGTGGGACGCCAACTCGGGAAAAGACTATAAACCCCTCTTTCCAGCTGACATGATGCTGAAGAGTCCCATATACGAGTAGTATCCTACTCGGCAAGACTATAAATACCCATTCCGATTGACATGAAGTCGAAGAGTCCTACATACGAGTAGTTCCTTGCTCGGTAAGACTATAAATCATATTCCGGTTGACATGATACCGAAGAGTCTCATATACCAGTAGTAATCTACTCGAGAAAGACTTCCATGTTAAAGATCTTTGACTTTATATTTAATTGTCTTCACAATTAAGCACAAAGTCGGGGGCTACACCTAATAGGTGCACCTATTCGGCGCACACTATTCATATATCTAATGAAGCCCTTCATAGCCTCGCTGCCAGCTGACATGAAGCAGGACTCGAGAAGAAGACTCACTCGGACAAAGAGTACTCGGGAGCAATGCACTCGGGAAGACTTCACCATGGAGGATGAGCACTCGGCATCAGCTGTGACTCAACTATGAAGGTCTCAGGGGCTACTGTGGGTGCCATGGGCCCCGGGTACCTCATGACAAGCATATGGGCCACTCGGATAGAGGATGGGCCGAGTCTTGTAATTAGAGATAAGGTAGCATCCGGCAAACTTTACCTTGTACAGTAAGGAACATACAGTCCTAGTTGGGTGCGTTATATCTCTAAGAGAAGATCCCTTGGCCATAATCCGGTTGGGACTCCTACCTTGTAACCCTGTCCCCCAGTATATAAGGGGAGGCAAGGCGCCCCATGAGGACAGGTCGAGTTGGTTCACCAGAATCACCACCGCAAATCCTCAAAGGAATAACACCATAACTGGACGTAGGGTATTACCTCACATCGAGGGCCTGAACCAGTATAAAATCTCTGCGTGTTCCTTTGCAATCCATCAAGTTTCCATCCGCCAAGTAGCCCCATATATTTATTGCTGGTATAAAACATCGACAACAAGTCATACATCCATACACATACAGGAATGGCTAAACATTACAGAGATGATAGAAAATACTAAAGCCATGCATCTGACGAAGAAAATATAGGAACGGCTAAACTTTACAGCTGAAAATACACATCTGAAGAAGGCTGCAGCGGCTAAACTTTACAAAGATGATAGAAAATACTAAAGCCATGCATCTGACGAAGCAACCATTAATTTGCCAAACTAAGGTAGCATCTCCAAGCCAATCTCATGCGTAGAGATCATCTAAAAACAGAATAGAATGCACGGGGCAGGCGGCGGGCGGCAGCAGCACGGGGCAGGCGGGGCAGGGTAGCCAGGCGGCGGCGGCAGGCCACAGCGGTAGGCGGCGAGCGACAGCCACAGGCGACAGCGGCAAGCGGCGGGTGAGGGCGCAGGCGAGGGCACGGGCGCGGGCGAGGGCACGGGCGAGGGGCACGGGCGAGGGCGCGGGCGAGGGCACGGGCGAGGGGCGCCGGCGAGGGGAACCGGTGGGCGAGGGCGTGGGCGAGGGCGCTAACGAGGGCACGGGCGCATGCGAGGGCACGGGTGAGGGGCGCAGGCACGGGCGAGGGCACGGGCGAGGGCACGGGCGCGGGCGCGGGCGAGGGGAACCATGCCAAGGCAATCAAGTATACCTCTTAACAGAACACTGCCAAAGTATCATTTGTAGCTATTCATCATCACTGTCCACCTCATTTGTAGCACCTTCTTCGTCATCGCTACAATACTGCAAGAGTGTATCATCTTCTTCATCATCCGTATCAATGTTATGTATTTCTTGCCTTTTTTCTTTCATCACACGTGAAATTTCAGCAGCTTCAAAAAACAAGCCTAGTTCATCATCTCGATTTAAAGGCCGGCCACATGTAGTGTCAGAAACTGCTTTCCGTGCACCCTCCTCTTCACAACTCTCATCCTCTTGATATGCAGGAGCACTATTATAATGTAAGGTGTCGGTTTCACTTACATTATAAAGATGTCTATGGTCAAAAGTCTGCACAACTTGCCAATTTTTATCCTTCCTAGCTTGAGTGTCTGGCAAATAAAAGACCTTCCTAGCTTGAGTGGCCAAAATTAAAGAATCATTCTTGACCATAGAGTTCCAATATTTATGCTTTTGAAAAAACCATCATCTTTAAGTTCAGTTCTCTTCCCATCTAATTTATACAGTCACATTTGAACAAAACAACTGACCTCCCTTCTTCATCATTGCAGTTATAGTCCAACTGAATTATCTCTTTCAAGGTTCCAAAAAAATCAATGCAATGACCGTTATGTGTACCTTGTGACATTACTCCACTGTTCTGCGTCTTCTTATTCTTGTCACGGTCCACAATGTTAAACCGCACACCATTCACTATGCACGAAGAATATTTCTTGATTCTGAAATCAGGACCACATGCCAAGGAAAACAGATCATCATCTACCTCGTCTTCATTTGTAAAACGCAACCTCATGATCTGCCAAATATAAGTGACATATATGAGATACTAATATGGTTCCTGATATAAATTGGAGAAACAATATGCAAGACGTGAATGAAAACTAACATGGTTCCTGATCCAAGTCTGAAATGCTTGCTGGAGCGTTCTCTCAATGTTAGGGACTCCATCTCTCTCTAATTCATCTCTGAACATTCTGCACAAAGAAAAAGAGAGTTAGCATCCATACAATACAACAATACCTTATAAAAGTATAGGAGGCAGGCATTAGACATACTTGACATATTTCTCAACTTGACTACAATTATTCAGCATGTACCACACCATTTGATCAATTCCATTATCATCATATACAAGTTCAGCTGTGGAAGTAAAATTAACTCCATGCCCAAAAACATCAACACAGTAGGCCTGTCCATTAGAAAAACCAATATTTATTGGTTCTCTATTAAATCTTGTTTCAACATCGTCCATATATTTAGAGCAAAATGTCAAGCATTCATCCGCAATATAGGCCTCAGCAATTGAACCTTCTGGTCGTGCCCTATTCCTCACATAGCGCTTCAAAGTATACAAGTGCCTTTCAATTGGGTACATCCACCCATATTGCACAGGACCTCGTAATAATGCCTCATCAGGTAAATGTACAGCAAGATGCACCATTACATCAAAAAAAGACGGCGGGAAGATGTTCTCAAGCTTAACCAAAATTATAGGGATTTCTTTCTTCATTTCAGCCAATACATCCTTATTAAGAGTTCTGCTGCACAGTTCCCTGAAAAACTTACCGAACTCTGCTATTGCTTCATAAATATCCTTATCCAAAAATCCTCTCATGGCAACTGGTAGAATTCTTTGCAAAAGAACGTGACAGTCATGTGTCTTCAGCCCTTGTACCTTGGTTCCCTCGGCATTTAAACATCTTGAGATATTGGAAGCAAATCCATCAGGAAACTTTACCTCCTATAAAAAATTACAAAATCCCATCTTCTGTTCAGTGGACAAGGTGTATCGAGCATGAGGCATATGACACGAATCTCCATTCTCTCTAATTTGTAGCTCTCTTCTAATTCCTAAATCTTTCAGATCAAGCCTAGCTTTAAGTGTGTCCTTTGTCTTCCCAGCTATATTAAGAATTGTCCCAATTAAGTTCTCACATATGTTTTTCTCGATGTGCATTACATCAAGATTATACCTCAACTTCAAATTTTTCCAATATGGTAACTTCCACAAACTAACCATCCGGCTCCAGATTTGGATATGATCCTCGTTCATGTCAGAACGCTTCCTTTTTCTGGCTACTTGTTGGTTCCCAGGTCTAACATTTTTAACCTTCTCCAATTCAGCCAACAACTCTTCAGTGGAGAATTTACTAGGAGGATCAATGCTCTCATGAATTCCAACAAATTCATTATTTTCTCCGCAAACGATGCCCTCTTGGAAGGAAACGAAAGTGACCAAAATAACCAATTTTGCTCCTCAGGCCATATGCAAGAGGGTGCTTATCACAGTGTATACATGCATAATAGCCTTTTGTGGTATGCCCTGAAAGTGTACTCAATGCAGGGTAATCATGAATGCACCACAATATTGCAGCACGAAGATTAAACATTGTACCACTAAGAGCATCATAGGTACGCACACCCATCCAAAGCTCAAGTAAATCATCAATAAGAGGCTCTAAAAAAACATCAAAGTCCTTCCCAGGAGATTTAGGTCCAGGAATAAGCAGAGCCATCATGAAATTCGACTCGGCCATACAAGCCCAAGGTGGAAGGTTGTATGGCACAACAATTACAGGCCACATGCTATATCTTGAATTATTCTCTGAAAAGGGATTAAACCCATCGGTAGCAAGGCCAAGTCTAAGGTTTCTAGGATCCTCTGCAAAATCTGGATATTGTTTGTCAAAATCTTGCCATGCCTCTCCATCAGCTGGGTGGCTCATCTCCTTGTCCCTAGGCTCGCGCTTTAGCTTGTGCCATTGCGCTTCTTTTGTTGATTCTTTGGAAACAAACATCCTCTTTAACCTAGGTGCCAATGGAAAATGTCTCAACACTTTTTGTGGAATTTTCTTTCTTTTAGGGTCCTTCCATCTTGACAGACCACAAACTAGACAATTATCAAGGCTGACGCTTGACTTTCTAAATAGGACACAATTATTTAAGCATACGTGTATCGATTCATATCCAAGACCTAATTCCTTTAGAAGACCCTTAGCTTCGTTGTATGACTTTGGGGCTGTATTGCATTCCGGGAATACTTCGCACAATAACTTTAATATTGCAGTAAATGCAGAATTGCTAATCCTATAAAATGACTTCATGTGAAGAAGCTTTACCACAAAGGAGAACTTTGAAAATTTGGTGCAGCCGGGATAAAGCTGACGCTTTGCCTCTTTCATCACTTTGTCCATAAATGACTCATCATCAGGTCCATCTTCATCTTCACCATCTTGTTTATCTTGTACTCCTGCAGTGTATAAGTCTCCTAAAATTTCTTCAAAATGACCAGAACCATAGTTGTCATCCTTGGATAGACCAACAGTCTCTTCATCATTGCTGTCATGCACATCAATAGGATGCTCAATAACTTTTGCATCCAAGTTCTCTCCATGATGAATCCAACGGGTATATGTACTTTCCATGCCATTCATCAATATGTGCTTCTTCACAAGATCTTGTTGTAAATACTTCTGATTAAGGCATCGACTACATGGGCACAGAATTTCATCATCCTCACTGAATTTTCCTTCAATAAACCTCATAAACTCTTTGACACCATTGATGTGTTCAGGTGAAAACAACCTACCATGTACCCAACTTCTATCCATCTAATAAGCATGGTAGGAAAAGAAATTAACAAGTCGGCACTAATTAAAAAGCTACATTTAACAAGATGAAGAACAAAATCAGAGGACTACCTTGACTGCTGGCCAATGTTGAGGTGAGGAAGATGGGGTGTGTCGGGCAGAGAACCAGAGCACTCCTAGGAGCAGTCAGTGCAAAAAATGGCACCAGGCGCCACGGCGCTCGGCCTTGGCAGCGACAGCGGCATTCGGCAGTGGTGGTACTCAGCACATCTGCGCCGGCAGCGAGGATGCTTGTCCTTGGCTGCCGTCCCCGATGCGGCACGGTAGCGGTGGAAGTCGGCGAGATGCAGCGCAGTAGTGCCGGGCGCCGAAGAGATGCGGCGTCGCATATGCGGGCAGGGGTCGACGTTGGTGTCGGTGGCCACCGTTGGTGACGTGCGCTAGGGCGTAGGGCCTGAACGGCGGCGAATCGGAAGGCCGCCGGCAGCGGTGCGGCGCTAGCCCTGGCGTCTAAGTCCTGGATGCGTCAACAGGTGAACGGGGCATGGCCACGCAGATGGAGAATTTTGACATCTATTCAATTGGAAACTAGTTACAAAAAGAATAAAAGTCTAAGCTTATCAGAAAAAGTCAGCTAGCCCAGTGGTCATCTGGTGTTTTTGTGTTCCTGGAGGTCACGGGTTTGATCCTCATATGGCGCAACCTTTTTACTCTGCGGCAGCACACCTCACATATGGCCTGAAATGCACAAGATGTCATGTCAGCAATATTTTTTTAAGCTGCCTATTTTTTTATTTTAAGCAGCCAATTATTTTATCCACCATACTGTAACAAATTTGAATTCGTCACCGTAATATGGTTGATCTGTGACGATTATCTATTGAGTTTATGACAGATTTGAGAATTTCATCATAAAGTATGGGCTGGCTAAGCCCACTATTGTTGATTTGTTACAGAAACTATATAACCATCACACATATACTATATCCATGACATTCTCAAAATACGTCACAGAGAATCCGTCATGGATTACGGGATTTCTTGTAGTGGTAGTTGCTTGTCAAACCAATATTGCCAAGTACATTTTACAAAGGCTAGTTTTGAGTGGGAGAATTGGCAAGTAGGCATATGCTTTAATTGAATATGATTTGGCTTATGAATCTTTAAAATCCATGAAAGGCCAAATTTTAGCTAATTTTATTGTGGATCATCACGTAGATGTCGATTATGCTAATGAGGTTCACATAGTTGATGTTACACCTTGGAAAATATATTTTGATGGTTCTTCTTGCAAAGAGGGACAAGGGATAGGTGTAGTGTTGATTTCACCCAATGGTGCTATTTGTGAGACAACGGTTCGCTTAGAATACCATTGTACTAATAATCATGCCGAATATGATGCTTTGTTATTCGGTTTACAAGTGATGGAAATTATTGGTGCTAAACACGTAGAAGCCTTCGGTGACTCACAATTAGGAGTGCAACAAGTTGCCGGTGTATATCAATGCTTTGATGAGTCGATGTTTTACACCGGCAATAGAACTATAGGGCTACTCGGCAAGGGGAAACTCAGTGGATTGCAGAGGAACACAAAGAGAGTTTATACTGGTTCAGGCCCTCGAGGTGAGGTAATACCCTATGTCCAGTTGTGGTGTAATTCCTCTGAGATGTTTGTCGATCAATGATCTCGTCCCCTCTTGAGGGGCGCCCTGCCTCCCCTTATATATTGGGGGACAGGAGTACATGATAAGGATCCCAGCCGGATACGGCCAAGAGATTTCCTTCTTAGAGATAGAAACCTATCCGACTAAGACTGCTATTCCTTATCGTTCAAGGTAAGGCCTGCCGGGTGCTATCTTATCTCTAATTACATGATTCGGCCCATACTCTATCCGAGTGGCCCATATACTGGTGATGAGGTACCCGGGGCCCATGGCCTCCACAGTAGCCCCTGAGACCTTCATAGTTGAGTCACAGCTGATGCCGAGTGCTCATCCTCCACGGTGAAGATTGCCCGAGTGCGATGCTCCCGAGTACTCTTTGTCCGAGTAAGTCTTCTTCCCGAGTCCTGCTTCATGTCAGCTGGCAGCGAGGCTATGAAGGGCTTCATGTAGATGTATGAATAGTGCACGCCGAATAGGCACACCTATTAGGTGTAGCCCCCAACTTTGTGCTTAATTGTGAAGACAATTAAACATAAAGTCAAAGATCTTTAACCTGATAATCTTTGGTATCGTGTCAACCGGAATAAACTTTATAGTCTTGCCGAGTAGGGAACTACTCGTATGTAGGACTCTTCAACTTCATGTTATTCGGAATGTGTGTTTATAGTCTTGCCGAGTAGGATGCTACTCGTATATGGGACTCTTCAGCTTCATGTCAGCTGGAAAGGGAATTTGTAATCTTTCCCGAGTGGCGTCCCACCCAGAAGTTAGACTCCTCCGCATCATGTCAGCGGGAATGAGATATTTATAGTCTCTCCCGAGTAGTGCACTACTCGAAAGTTAGACTCTTCAGCGTCATATCGGCTGGAAAAATGTTGCTCATGGCAACTGATGGCCACGCATGTAAGCCGAGTACCACTTTATGAAAATAAATCCACAGCGTGGTTAGGTGTACTCGAGAAAGATACCTGCATCCTCAATTTTAATGAAGACCAGCTTGTGATCCATGTAAGGATATATCCTCGAGACCTGGTGGATAGAATAGGTACCCAAACATATATGTTTAGCAATAAGGCTCTCTTGAAGCATATTTGTTTACCTCATTGGCTCCTGTTAGTAGCACCAGCGCTATAATTTTAACTCAGCCTGTGGACGGCCCACATGGAGCATGCTACTGTAGGAACTCATATCTTGGTGGCCCAGTGCTGACTGTGTAGGCCCAAGCCCATTTAGTCGACATCGGCTCTATAAAAGGTGGGGAAAGAGAAAAAGATTCCTTCATCTTCCCCAAATCAGCCAATCGCTTCGACTTCCACCTTCGCGCCCAACTTTTTGCCTCCCGCTTGGCTAGGGTTAGCTGCTGCTGTTCCCCACCCAAACTTGGGCGATTCCACTCCTCTTCGTATGTTCCAAGCCCCTGATTCGCTTTTCCCCCAAGTCTTTCCTCTCCCAATCATGCCGAAAGCTTCGGATCTTGCAGGCGCGTCGGAGAATGCTTGGCCGACCTCAGATTGCGGCTCGGTGAAACTGAAGCTGCTGGAGAGTCAACTGAAGTTACCCCAGCCAAGAGGTGATCCGCTGGCAGCCGGCTAAGGGTGAGTCGGCCCCAAATCCCCAATTTGGCGAAATAGTAGTTTTTGCCTCTTTTTTCGATCGGGGTTTGTGCCTTCTCTCTTCTGATTTCTTCCGCCGCATCCTTGACTTCTATGGGTTGGAGTTGGTGAATTTGAATCCCAACTTGATTCTTCGAATCTCCATATTTGTCACTCTCTGCGAGTGCTTTTTGGGTGTGGAACCCCATTTTAATTTCTTCAGGCATCTGTTCCACATCAAACCCCAGCCCTCCAAGAATAATATCAATGTGATTCTATTGCGTATCTCCCAGTTGAGGAGTGATGGAAAGAAAACATATCTTGATCTCCCATTGAAGTCTTCCTTGAAAGACTGGCACAAGGAGTGGTTCTATTGCGTAGATCTGGCTCCCTCCTTGCGTCCATTCACCGGCTTGCCGCCGGTAGTTTTACCAAGTTGGTCGGCAGATCCAACCTTTGAGGAGATGGGGCAAGTGCACCAATTGTTGGGGAAATTGGATAAGCTTAAAGAAGCTGGCCTGACTGGACCTTGGGTGGCTCGTTGTTTCCTGACTCGGCGCATCCAGCCGCTGAAGCTGAGGAGCACGTTTGGTTGGGCCTTTAAGGGCAAAAATGACCCTGACCGAGTAAGCAATAAGTCGGCCGACAAGCGCATGATGACCGAGACCCTATTTGGTTACTTCTCCAAAGGGGTGATCGCGACCGAAGATGATAATCACCGGATTGTGGCCTATAGCTTCATTCAGCCCCGTTCCAAGGTAATCTTTGTCCTTCTTCTATGATGAATGCCTGTGGACTTGTATGTATGATTGCCCGGCATAGTGTGATGTATTTCGTTGATTCATCTGTAGTGGTGCGAGGAGTTCAATGAGGACTCCCGCCCGTTATCAGCCGTTAGAGCGAAGAAGAGGCCGAGGAGCCCTGCTGCTGCCCAACCCGACTCCAAGAGAGCCGGGAAAAAGCCCATTCTATATCGGGGCGAGGGGGCCATGACGCCACGTGCTGTAGCAGGAGGCCTGAAGATAAAGGACACCGCCGCCGTGGCGCCCAGGCGATCAAGTCCCAGGTTGGGATCGATACGGCCGAGCTCGGCGCTGCCAAGCCTGGCGAAAGCGCCGCCGAGTACGCGGCCCGAGCAGGTGCCGCCAAGCACACGGGTGCCTGAGTTGGCCACACCACCGATGGGGTCGCCTCCAGTTGCCACGCCATCGCCGACTGCTTCGCCGACCAGGCCAACAACCAGGCGCAACGCTTCACAGGGACCCGGATCGCCCGGCGGGAGACTGAAGTTCTGCAAGAGGTACGCTGCTCCGGATCTTCTGAGACTCTTGTCTGCTGCAATGGTACTTTGATGTCTGTTTCGTCATGCAGGAAGCGTGCCGATATCGATCTCAAGGAGACCGCTCCTCTTGAAGAGCCCGCCCCAGCCGAGCCAGCGCCTGCGAGCACACCCGCTGAGCCGGTGGCCAGCCCAGTCACGGAGGCTGAGGCGGTCCTGACCGCGGGGTCGCTGGTGCCGCTCGACCAAGGAGCAGTTGCTGAGGTTGCTGCCCCAGCCCCTGAGCCGACGCCCGCTGCCGAGGCCGTTGCCGGAGCCCCCGAGTCAACCCCTGAGGCTGTAGAGGACGCCGACGTGGGGCTGGGACCCCATCTCCATCATGGTCATCGTCGTCGTCGTCACTGCTGCCGGAGATCCCGAATCTTCCTCGGATTGAAGCTCCCTCGGACGTTCACCTGGACGGCGGCCGACGGAACCGTGAAAAGTTTCAAGCTTGATGAGGCCGCAGCGAGAAGGGAACGCGAAAGCTTGCTTCGCGCCACCATTACTGGATCCCAGGGAGTTGGGGTATAATTCTTGTGGTAGAGTCGTGGTGGTCTTCTTGTTTTGACGTCTGACTCCACTCTTGACTTATTCTTTCCCTGAGTAGAAACTTGTCGATCGCAATGAGGAGATGACCGAGATCCTGGTCGAAATGGCCCCCCACCTCGCGGAACTAGAGCAGCTCCGGGCGTTGAAGGCCACGATGGAGGAGCACCACGCGGGGAGGGAAGCCTGGCTGAAGGATGTCGTCACCCAGCTCAGGGATGAAAATTGGGCCCAAGCCACGAAGATTAGAGGTAAGTCCCTCGAATACGTCTTCCCGACTGAACTCTTGATGTATTTCTCCAACTGCGTTGTTCCCAACTGCCTAGTTGCGTCTTGGCCGCAAGGTTGAGTCCATGACTAATCTGTCGTGCAGCCCTCGAAGCCGAGTTAAAGACCCGAACAGAGGGGGAAGCCCAGCTGAAGGAGGCCGAAGAAGCCAAGGCCGGGCTTGAGAAGGTCAAGGCCGACCTGACAGAGGCCAACACTGAGCTCGAACGGGAGAAGGCCGAGTTAAAAGAGGCCACCATCAAGCTCAGCGAAGAAAAAACCGAACTGGAGAAAACCGTAGCCGAGTGGGAGGCTGACTACGAAAGTAAGTCCCTGACCTGACCCTGATCTTAACCAATCCATTAGTCATTCAATCTGCAACCGAGCCTGACAAGTTTACTTGCCGGTGGACCCGGACAGACATAAGAGCCAATGTCCAGGCCTAGTATCGGTTTTACACAGAGGAGATAAGAGTCATCAGGGAGTCACGGCAAGCCCTCGTCGGGTCCGTGAAAGGGCTCCTTGACCTCATAGATCCCAGCCCTATGGGAACCAATTGCAGCAGGATCCCCCAAGTAGAGGCGCGTCTTGAGGATGCACCGAGTGCCTTGAAGAAGTACTCGGATGAGCATGTCATTGGCCCAAACCCTGGCGATGACCAAATCAATCTACCCGAGGGCAGACATTGAAGCCATCGTGGAGGGGATTGCCGAGGAGATGACGCCCGAGGAGGCGCTAGAGCTAATAACCCGGGCGAGGCCGACTGCTGAGATAATCACCCGAGACCTGGGTCTATAAGAGTAATATATCATGTAGTCGGTATATATAAACTTTTATGGAAAACATGTGTAAATATATGTGCAGTGCCGCCAAGCCTTGAATTACTACTCAGTTGTCATTAGCTTTACTCGAATGTGTAGTCTGCACCGAGTTAGTCTGTCGAAACTTAATAAAATCGTTCACTGTAAGAAAGTGCACTCGGGCAAACGTGACAGTTGTAGTAAGGCTTCATAACTGAAGTAAGACAGGCTCGTATGTTATTGACAAAACACATATAAGACATGCACCCCCCGACTCACTACTCGGTTGATGCAAGCGGCGTAGTGAGTCAGAGAAAATTGTACACATTATAAAGTATAAAGCTCAGGTATAGAAAGGACATAGCTGTTCTATATTCCATGAGTTGCTGATGGGGACACCGTCTTTGGTCTTCAGTCGGTAGGCGCCTGGCCACGTGACCTCGACTATAATGAACGGCCCTTCCCAAAGTGGGGATAATTTGTGCCTGTCTTTGGTGGTTTGTATTTTTCTCAAGACGAGATCCCGACCAAAAAGGCACGGCCAGGGACATTGCGATTGTGGTAGCGACGTAGGCCTTGAAGATACCTTGCCGACTGGATTGTTGCGATGTCCCTTGCTTCTTCCAACTGATCTAGCTCGACCAGTCGGGTATTGTTTGAGACGTCTTCTGAGTAAGCCTAGACTCGCGGAGAGCCGAACTGTAACTCTGTCGGTAGCATAGCCTCAGCACCGTAGACCAAGAAGAAAGGGGATTGCCCTGTTGCCCGACTAACCGTGGTTCTGAGAGACCAGAGAACAGATGGGAGTTCTTGTACCCACCGGCCAGAATATGGTTGTAGTCAGTCGAATATCCTGGCCTTGATGCCTTGTAAGACCATACCGTTGGCTCGCTCGACCTGCCCGTTGCTCCGTGGGTGTGCCACAGATGCATAGCAGATCTTGATGTCGAAATCTTCACAGAAGTCTTGGAATACGTCGCCCGTGAATTGAGTACCGTTGTTGGTGATGATGCGGTTAGGGACCCCAAATCGGTATAGTATACTCGTGATGAAGTCCTTTGCTCGTGCCGCTGTTATAGTTGCAACGGGTTTTGCCTCAATCCACTTGGTGAACTTGTCAACTGCGACGAATAGATGTGTGAACCCTCCTAGCTCTTTCTTGAAAGGCCCGACCATGTCGAGCCCCCATACTGTGAATGGCCAAGAAATAGGGATAGTTTGGAGTTCTTGGGCTGGGAGATTTGTTTGTCTTGCGTAGAACTGGCAACCCTCGCACTTGCGAACAATGTCCTTGTCGTCTGTTACTGCTGTGGGCCAGAAAAATCCCTGCCGATATGCCTTTCCGACTAACGTCCTGGATGCGGCATGGTTGCCACACATGCCCGAGTGGATCAACTGCAGGATCTGCTTGCCCTCCTCGGTGCTGACGCAACGCATGAGGAAACCGGATGCGCTCCTTCGGTACAGGTCTTCTCCGACTAGTAGGAAGCTTTTGCTTTGACGCTTGATCTGCTCGGCTTGACTGCGATCTTCTGGGAGTTCGTCGTCCAGGAGAAATTTGACAACAGGAGTCCGCCAGTCTTGACATATGTGCTGCACCTCCTCTGTAGCCGGGGTAGGTTCGCCTCCCGACTGCTCCGGCGCCAGTTTCTTCTTGACTGATGGCTTCATGAGTTGCTCGACAAAGATTCCAGTCGAAACCGCTTCTCGTTTGGATCCCATATTTGCCAGCTCATCTACCGCGTCGTTGTATTGACGCAGGACATGTGTTATTTCCAGCCCGTCGAACTTGTTTTCCAGCTTGCGAACCTCCTGACAGTATGCCGCCATGGTGTCATCGAGACAAGTCCAGTCTTTCATGACTTGGTTCACCACGAGTTGAGAATCCCCGCGCACAACCAATTGACGTATGCCGAGTGATATAGCTATGCGGAGCCCGTGGATAAGTGCCTCGTACTCGGTGATGTTGTGGGAAGCCAGGAAGTGGATTTGTAAGACGTACTTTAGTTTTTCGCCGGTGGGGGACGTCAATATGACTCCAGCCCCGGCGCCGCCAATCCGTAGAGAACCGTCGAAGTACATTGTCCAGTACTCTAGCTTTGCTGTTGATGTAGGCAGCTGAACTTCTGTCCACTCGGCCACGAAGTCGGCTAGAGCTTGTGATTTAATTGCTGTCCATGGCTGAAAGGTGATATCAAACGCCATCAACTCGAGTGCCCATTTAGCGATTCGGCCGATGGCCTCGCAATTGTGAAGGACATCCCCAAGTGGAAACGTTGTGACCACCGTGATTTGATGTGCTTGAAAATAATGCACCAGCTTTCGGACTGTGATAAGTAGGCCATATAGCAGCTTCTGGACCTGCGGATATCTCGTCTTCGAGTTGGCAAGCACCTCGCTGACAAAGTAAACTGGCCATTGTATTTTCTGGATGTGACCCTTTTCGGATCGCTCGACCACCAGCACCGTGCTGACTACTTGAGTGGTTGCCGCCAAATATAGCATTAGTGGTTCTTGGGGCATAGGTGACGCCAACACGGGAGGTGATGTGAGAAATTGTTTGAAGTCATCGAAGGCTTATTGGGCGTCCGGAGTCCATTGGAAATTGTCCGCCTTTTTGAGTAGCTTGAAGAAGGGCATACCCCGTTCGCCCAGTCGGAAAATAAATCCTTCGGGTTAGTCGGAGAAGCCATGTTCATTATGGCGTTGACTTTCTCCAGGTTAGCCTCGATGCCACGATGCGAGACGATGAAGCCGAGTAACTTGCCGGATGGCACTCCGAAGGCGCATTTTTCTGGGTTCAACTTCATTTTGAATCGTCGAAGATTATGGAAGGTTTCTTCCATGTCATCGATGAGGTCTTCTTTGGACTTGGTCTTGATCACCATGTCGTCGACGTAGGCTTCCATGTTGCGCTGGATCTAAGTGTGCAGACACCGCTGAATTGCCCGTTGATAGGTTGCTCTAGCATTCTTCAAACCGAATGGCATTGTGATATAGCAGTACGCTCCAAACGGCGTGATGAAAGATGTCTTTAGGCAGTCTTCCTCCCTCAGGCTGATTTGATGGTATCCCGAGTAGCAGTCGAGAAAGCTGACTAGGTCACACCCGGCCGTGGAATCTACCACCTAATCTATCCTGGGAAGACCAAATGGGTCCTTGGGGCACGCCTTGTTGAGATCGGTGTAGTCGACGCACATGCGCCATTTACCGTTTTTCTTCCGGACTAGAACTGGGTTAGCCAGCCAATCCGGGTGATAGACCTCCTTGATGAACCCGGCTGCGAGGAGCTTGGTGATCTCCTCCTGGATAGCATCCTTGCGGTCTTGAGCGAAGCGCCGCAGCCGTTGCTTGACTGGCTTGGCGTCTGTCTTCACATTTAGGGCATGCTCGATCACCTCCCTTGGTACGCCCGGCATGTCGGACGGTTTTCATGCGAAGATATCTTTATTGGCTTGTAGGAAGGTGACGAGCGCGTCTTCCTATTTGGGGTCGAGTCCGGTCCCGACTAGGGCAGTCTTGGAGGGGTCGGAAGGGTCCAGGGGGATCTTCTTCGTGTCAGAGTCCGCTGAAATTCTTGACTTCGCCACCTTTTTTGCCGGAACTTGATCTTGCTCGACTTCAGTTGTGACGGCTTGCTGAATGCTATCGTGCCTGACTGCCGCCTCTTATGATTGAGCCAGCTCGCAGCTCTCCTTGTCGCAGGTGAAGGCTTGCTTGATGTCGCTGTGGAGGTTGAGGACTCCTGCTGGCCCAGGCATCTTGAGCAAAATATATGTGTAGTGCGGTATCGCCATGAATTTGGCAAGTGCCAGTCATCCGAGTATCGCGTGGTACGCGGTCTCGAAGTCGGCAACTTCGAAGCAGACGTTTTCCGTGCGGAAGTTATCCCGCGTGCCGAAGGTTACTGGCAATGTGATCTGCCCGAGTGGAGTTGATGACAGGCCGGGAATTATCCCGTGGAAGGGCGCAGTGCTCGGCCGTAGTTCTGAACGAGGGATCTTCATCTCGTCCAAAGTATTGGCGAATAAGATGTTGAGCACGCTACCTCTGTCGATGAGGGTTTTCTTCAGCCTGATGTTTCTGACGACTGGGTCCAGGACGAGTGGATAACGTCCTGGGTGAGAAACCCGATCTGGGTGATCTGTGCGATTGAAGGTAATGGCCATCTCTGACCAGCGCAGGTACTGGGGGGTGTCCATCGTAGAGACCGTATTGATGTCACGTGCTAATAGCTTATGTTTGCGCTTGGACTCGTACGCGGACGGCCCTCCGAAAATATGGTTGAGTTCGGCCTGAGGATCTTGGAAATCGTCGGCCGGACCCTGATCTGGCTTGTCTTTGTCCTTGTCGACGCCAGATGATGAAGCCTGCTCGGAGGCAAACTTCTTAAGCATGTAGCAATCTTTGGCCGCGTGCTTGCCCATGGGGTGGAAGGGGCATGGCCCGCTCATGACCTTCTGGTAGTCGTTATTCCGTTGGGGCCGCGACCGAGTGCGTTCCATGTTGGCCACCTCGTTGTCCGACTTCCGCTTGCGGCTGCCAGACTTGTTTTGAGACGGCTCGTTGTCGGCTTTCGTCTTCTGATCCTTCTGTCGGGACTCCTTCTTCTCGTCGAGGGCCTCTACGACCGCTTCAGCCGAGTCGGCGTATTTGTTGGCCATGTCGAAAAGAGCCCGGACAGAGGGTGGTGGCTTCCGAGTGAACTTCGTGATGAACGGGGCGTCCTTTACTTCCCTTGTGGAAGGCGGCGATGATGGCCTCGTCGCGGATCATTGGGATCTTGTTGCGCTTCTCGGAGAACCTCTTGATAAAATCACGTAGAGACTCGTTCTTCTACTGTGTAGTTGATACAGATCGTGCTCAGAAGATGGTCTCTCGTAGGTCCCCTGAAAGTTGGCGATGAACCACTCCCTGAGTTCTCCCCAGGAACCGATCGACCGCCTTGGGAGCCCTGTTAGCCATGTCCTTGCCGAGTCGGCTAGCGCGACTGGGAGGTAGTTAGCCATAGCTTTGTTGTCACCCCCAGCAGCTCGGACTGCTAGGGTATATACGGTGAGCCAGGACTCGGGATTTGTTTTGCCGTCGTACTTTTCAATCCCTGTGGGCTTAAAGCCAGCCGGCCAGTGGACGCCCTGTAGCTCCCAAGTGAAAGCTAGGATGCCTTCGTCTTCGTGAGGGCTCGGGCTTCGACCACGGCGGTTCAACCACTCGTGATGGAGACCAAAGCGCTCGTTTTCATCTTCCAGTTGGCGGCGCTTGTCTTCGTGTCGTTTGTGGCGTCGGGCGTTAATAGTGTGGCGAAGGTCGTGTTGTAGGCGCTCTCGGAGGTCTTGATTAGGCCGGCGATCATACTGGAGACGCCGCCAGTTGTCATTACCGAGTGACGTTTGCCTCGACTCCTCGCGTGGCAGACTGGAGCCGGCCGCCCGACGCCGTGCAGACGTGGATGAGCCTGCTGCTGGAGATCCCGACCGGTTAGTCGGTACCATAGTGTCGCCTGACTGCTATTGATGTTGCTGGTAGGCGGCAGCCGTGATCATCGCCTTGATCTTGGCGATAGTTGGGGTGGCCTGGTGATCAGGCCCGAGCTAAAGCATGTCCAGCAAGGTTGCGGCGGCCACAACATTCTGTTGTGGCGTGACGAAGACGTCGTGATCGCCGACTTTAGTCTGGAGAATCTGCTACTGAGCTGCTCGCCCAGCCTTGCGTAGCTCATCATTGCGAGCCTCGCGGTCAGCCTCCTCTTGTTGTCGCAGTCGGCGTGCCTCCTCCTGTCGCTCTTCTTGTAGTCGGCGCACCTCGGATGGTGGTATTGAAGCCATGAAGATCTCACGGGGAAGGAAGAGACTCGCCAAGCTGGAGTCCGAACTAGCGTTCGAACCATTATCCGACTTGGAGTCGGACTCCGAGTAATTTATCGGAGTGAGAACGACCCCGATCTCTCTAGATCCAATCTGAAACGGCGCTTGCCCGTGTCCAAACTGAATCGCAGGAGATCGGGTCTGCTACGTGGGGTGTAGATCCGCAGCGTCGCCGAGTCCATGCAGGAGATTGACGATCTCTCCCCTTCTCAGCCCAACCCGAGTTGGCTCAAGGCCTAGTGCAAGTCGGACGCCGAAGGAAAGAGTTGTCCCGATGCTCGGCGAAGTAAAGGACTGCCGGAGTAGATCGTTGAAGGAGATCGCGATGTCCTATCGGCTGACTGGCGCAACGTCGGCTGATTCCTTGGCCGGCTGGATTGGATCTGCTTCAGCCAAGGTGAGGTTACCGATCTAGTCGACAATGAAATCGAGGCTTCCAAATGAGATAATGTCTCTAGGAGAGAACTTGTCGCCATCGATCTTGGCTGCTGGATCCATCGAGCTTGCAGATGTGAAACTCGCCAGAGCCCCTACCTGGTGCGCCAACTGTCGATGTTTTACACCGGCAATAGAACTATAGGGCTACTCGGCAAGGGGAAACTCGGTGGATTGCAGAGGAACACAAAGAGAGTTTATACTGGTTCAGGCCCTCGAGGTGAGGTAATACCCTACGTCCAGTTGTGGTGTAATTCCTCTGAGATGTTTGTCGATCAATGATCTCGTCCCCTCTTGAGGGGCGCCCTGCCTCCCCTTATATACTGGGGGACAGGGGTACATGATAAGGATCCCAGCCGGATACGGCCAAGGGATTTCCTTCTTAGAGATAGAAACCTATCTGACTAAGACTGCTATTCCTTATCGTTCAAGGTAAGGCCTGCCGGGTGCTATCTTATCTCTAATTACATGATTCGGCCTATACTCTATCCGAGTGGCCCATATACTGGTGATGAGGTACCCGGGGCCCATGGCCTCCACAGAGTGCAACAAGTTGCCGGTGTATATCAATGCTTTGATGAGTCGCTAAATAGGTATCTTGATCGTTGCTTAGATATCATTGCCAATTTTGATGATTTTGTCATTAGACATATTCCTAGGGAAGAGAATTCAAGAGCTAATGATTTGGTGCAACAAGCATATGGTTATCATATTAAAAGAGGCTTATTTCTTGTTTTGGAAAAGTCGATGCTTGATTGTGAAAGTTTGAGCGAAATTGGCAAAGCTATTGACCAAGGACGGTTTGACCGGTTACTGATGGCCGGCCTGACCGGAGATCGACGGCGGTCTGACTGGCGCCTTATAACCGGTCTGACTGAGGACATGGCACGGTCTAACCGGTATTGTGCGGCCGGTCTGACCGGACCCTAGCAGGAGGCTAGGGGGCATAATCTTGTCCATATTTTGGAATCGAATTGAGTCTTAATTCGATTGTTCGTACTGAAGTTCATATTAGTGATTGGAGAATCCCTTTGATAGAGTATTTGAAAACTTCTAATAACAAGGTTGATTGGAAAATTCGGCGGCAAGCTTTTAAGTATACTTTGCTTGATGATATGTTATATCGCCAAAATATAGATGGAGTGCTTTTGAAGTGCTTAGATGATGATTAATCTAAGGTTGCAATGGAAGAAGTTCATGAAGAGATTTGTGGAACACATCAGTCGGCCCACAAGATGAATTGGCTACTAAGGAGAGTTGTTTTTTATTGGCCAAAGATGATTGATGATTGTTTCAAATATTATAAAGGATGTGAGGCTTGTCAACGGTTCGGCAATGTTCAATTGGCGCCTGCCGCCGTGTTGAATCCTATTATTAAAACTTGGCCGTTCCGAGGTTGGGCTTTAGATTTTATTAGACAAATACATCCTTCTTCTTCAAAAGGGCATTGGTTCGTGTTGGTAGCAACGGATTACTTCACAAAGGGGGCCGAGGCTGTGCCTCTCAAGAATATGACGCACAAAGAGGTAATTGATTTTATCTTGAAGCACATTATTCATAGATTGAATATTCCTCAGACTTTAACTACGGACCAAGGGTCCTCTTTTATTTCCAAAGAGGTGAAAGATTTTGCCGAATCTTATGGTATCAAGTTGTTAAATTCTTCTCCTTACTACGCTCAGGCTAATGGTCAAGCCAAGTCGAGTAATAAGGTTTTGTTAAAACTAGTTAAGAAAAAGATTGAAGAACACCCTAGGAGGTGCCATGAGGTGCTCTCGAGGCGTTGTGGGCTCATAGGATATCTAGACATGGTGCCACCAAGGTGACTTCTTTTGAACTAGTTTATGGGCAAGAAGTTGTTTTACCAGTTGAGGTAAATCTTGGTTCTCAAAGATTAGTCAAACAAGACGATTTATCGATTGATAATTACAAAACATTGATGATAGATAATCTTGATGAAGTAACTGATAAATGTTTGAAGGCTTTGGAAGCAATTGAGAATCGTTTAT
The DNA here is from genome assembly GCA_003991445.1 of Oryza meyeriana var. granulata. Classification (NCBI taxonomy): domain Eukaryota; kingdom Viridiplantae; phylum Streptophyta; class Magnoliopsida; order Poales; family Poaceae; genus Oryza; species Oryza meyeriana. Next base: position 12,226 of record RYFJ01003924.1, on the reverse strand, counting down.
GAAAATGCGTTGATAAACGTTTGAAGGCTTTGGAAGCAATTGAGAATCGTTTATGAAAATGCGTATTTTGTTGAGACATTGCAAGGAGAACGATTTCAAAGAGCAATTAATGGGAAATATCTCAAGAAATACTTCCCGAGTGTTTGGCAAGATGCTTAGGACTTATATGGCCGATAATGGTTTATCGCTTTAAGACCTGTGCTTTCGTGTTTTTTGGCTCTCAAGTTTGCCAAAAAGGAAGGGGGCATGTGTTAACACCCGAATTCGGCACTATAGGAAAATATATGGTGATTGGAAGCCAAATTTGGAAGAGTCCCGAGCTTTCATAGGAGGTCGTTCAGACCGCCCTTAGGGAGCCGGTCAGACCGGCGGTGTGCCTGCGGTCAGACCGGCAGCCCGAGTCCGATTGGGATTTTGGTAGTTCTCGTGTTTTTTTTTTGGTATACACAAGGTTTAATGAGTCCTATTTGGTCTCTAACCTGCATAGGACGTGGAGAAGACTCAAGGAACACAGGTCCAACCCCTTTATAAGGGTTAAGGTCGGTTCAATTGGATATCTCTCAATCAACCAACACAAAACTTCCAATTAGCCAATTGATTCGTTCTTTCAGCTTTCAATCTACTTTTTGCCTACTTTTTGCCTAGTTCTAGCCTAATTTCTCTATCTTTGTTGATTTGTGTCGGAAATTGTCAGTCTTTGCTACGAGATTGCGAGTTATCCCTTTGTAGATTTGTCCCGTAAACCTTTCGTTCCGCCCACGAGAGGGGTGATTATCCCAATCTATCGGAATCGGCTCCGCTAGCCAGTTTTGACTACAAAACCCACCTTGATCTTGGTTGAGGTGGTTGGCGACTCCCTACGCCATAAAGGTTTAGGTGATTCTCATCGTTTGACCACAAATAAGCGTCAACAGTGAGGTTGCCGAGTTTGTCAGTGATGAAGTCAAGGCTCCCGAAACTGATGGCTTGTCTAGGAGAGAAGGCGATGCCGTCGATTCCTATGGCTGAATTCATTGGGCTTGATGATGATGATCTTGACGAACCCCTACCTAGCGCACCAACTGTCGATGTTTTGTATCGGCAATATTGATTGTAGGGCTGCTCGTCAGACCAAAACTCGATGGACAAGACGATTTATACTGGTTCAGGCCCTCGGGGTGAGGTAATACCCTACTTCCAGTTGTGGTGTATTACTTTTGCTATATTCTCTGGCGAGATTGGTTATACCCCAGGGGGCTCCTTGCCTCTCCTTATATACCAAGGAGGAAAGGTTACAAGGTAGAAATCCCAGTCAGACTCGACCAAAGGATTTCCTTCTAAGAACATAGAGTAACTGGTTAGGACTATATCCATTTCCTTGTCGTGCAAGGTTACATGAAGCCGAGTCCTACTCAATCTCCAATTGTAGAGGCCAGCCCACCCTCTATCCGAGTAGCCGTAATTGTCTTTCTTGATGTACTCGGGGTCCATGGCCTCCAAACACAAATACCCTTGTAGCTGTCCCTATCAAGGGGTCATAATGTAATACCACCTATAAATGAAACCCTAGGGTCTGAAAGTGAACCCCTAGGCCTATAGATAGGCACCTAGAGCAGGAAGGTTTTTGAGATTAATACAGAGATTTACTGTCATTGTCCACACTCAGAATCCATTGTTGTGTTCTTTGACAATTTCTCGAGTCTCATTAACTTTTGACATGGTGAGCTAACATTATTTATGTCTAAACGTATACAAAACAGTAGATTTTTTTAGAAGCTAAAGAGTTAAAATTCATAGGACATGGGACAGTTCCCAGAACCGGCATGTTACTTCTAGCTAGGCAATCATGAAATTTCACATCCGGTAGAGAATACTCGAGGAATATTTAACACTAAGAGATCTTCGGTGGAAGAAAAACCTGGTGGTTGGTCAGTTTTCTTCATGTGGTTCTGACAAAAAACAACCAGATTTGTCAAATCTGCATGGGCGTAGAAACAATAAGGCACCAAGAGATATAGACCAAAAAAAACTGAAACTATGATTAGGGTATTAGATGCAGTAGCCTATCCATAAATAATTAATTGCAGTGCTGTATCCATAAAAAGAGGCTGCAGTACTCTAGATTGCCTACACTCAGTGTTCGATACAATTAGAACATGTCGTCTCAATCTGTTGATAAATATGAAACCACACAATTGATGAACTGAACCTAAAACAATTTCACCCTAATTCAAAGGGTAAATTGTCCGTGAAACACTTGTAATGAATAAAATCACACCTGAAGTTAGACAATTCTCAACTGATCCGTGATCTTTATTCGCGAGCCCAAAATTCAGGATCCACTTGAGCATCTCCCTGTCCTGTCTGAAATCTAACATGGTACCTGCACACAAGGGGATGGTGACTCAGGGAACTCTCCATGGTGCAGACACGATGACTGAACTCATGACCAAACTACTTGTGAAGTCTGAATTGGGGATGGCATGGGAATCAACTGACCACTTGATGATTCTGGTGAAGTGGACGGTCTGGCTCTTGTTAACGCCAAAATTTGGTATGGCTCTGTATCAGATTTGGTTAAGAAGAAAATTACAGTTAATTAACGGAAGTTGATCACCGAATCCAGGAAGAAGCCGTGAAGACCACAGTATGGCAGTTAATTATTAATTAGGCAAGGACTAATATTTTATCTTTAGGAAACCTGACCTCGTGTCCGGTTGGGTCCTGTTAAGTGTTTCCTGTTGTAATTAGGAAATCGTGTACCGTGTCCAATAAGGACTCGTGTCAACTCGGGGTATAAATACGTATGCCCGGGTGCTGTGTAAGATATCTACATCAACCAGATCAATATAATTTCGGCGCATCGCCACCCCTTCAACGGGTTCTTGCTTCTCGAGCTGGGCTGCATCGGTTAAGTTCGACCTCCTGCGAGAGGGTAAGTCTCGTCACCCCGGACACCGCATCGGCTAGGACTTCCTCGGTTAAGTTCGATATTCTAGTTGGTTCACGGTGGACGGCTTACCATGATATATCTATTTTATCTATGGCTGCATCAGTGTAGTTTGACCTCATAGATCGATTAGGTATATCACATCACGCGTGCGCAGATCCTATCGGCTTACTGGGAGCGATTTATCATCAGTTTGTGCTGCATCGGTTGGGTCCGACCTACTAAACTGCCAGTGATAAATCGTTCCTGCTAGGTTGATATTTTGTGCGCAAGCGTCTTATCGGAATGTATAGCCGATAAGTAATCATATAGTTCATCACGATCACATTAGATCTATCGGCCTGTCGAGGTCTTGTTATCATCACCAGTCTGTGCTGCAACGGTTGGGTCCGATCTACTAGAATGGTAATAATAACTCTACTCTTAATAAGCCGATGGTTTTTATGTGATGTTTTATCGGAGTGCTTAGCCGACAAGTTATCTTCATATCCAGCCAATTTGTTACAAACATTTAGAACATCGCTACTAACCCGGGCGCAAGCACGAGCGAGAACACGGGCACGAACAGCAAGCAAGTACCCGGGCACGAGCACAGGCGAGGACCCGGGCACGGGCATGACAGTAGGTAAGGACCCGAGCAAGAGCACAGGCGAGGACCCGGGCACGGGCACGGACAGCAGGCGAAGATCCGGGCACGGGCACGAGCAAGGGCACGGGCATGGGTGCGGGCAGTACCTTTGCGGCGACACTAGTAATTTTAATCACAATCGGCTGGAGTTTACTCAATCTATTTATTTATGCATTCTGCCCATTTATTTTATCAGTTTACAGCCGATTTTTGAGCATCCCTTCGATGATCGGCTAGTTTGATATTTGTTTACTATTATGCTATTACTTGTGCCATCATCGGCTTCCAGTCAATGTATAAGTGCCACAGTTCACATCGGCTATCGGCCGATGAGATGAGTCAAGATCGGCTTCCAGCCGATTGGCTCATTGATTTAACACTTTCCATCTCCTTGTCAATTGCAGGGTCAAATTGACTGGCACGCCTACGAACCTCAAGATTTTAGGACCTGCACTGGAGTGAAGCAAATCTCCCAGGCCTTCGCGTGTCCTAAGGCGCTGAACGGCCCCCGGCGGTTTTCAGTGTCAACAGCTCTCAAGGTCAATTTCCACGCCGCTGCTAAGGAAGAACTCCCTCATTGCGTGCCAAAGCACTCCCTGTGTGGAGAAGAAGTGCATGACTGGATTCAACCGCGTGGTGTCGCGAAGTCCCAACAATCAATTTCAATAGGATGGGCATGCATCCTGGATAATCTCAACAAGAACAACATAATTGACTGGCAGCATGCCCTAGTTCAACAGCGGGAGGCAGGTCAAGAAAGCGAGAACTGTGCACCACGTGTCTGGCGGTAGGGCTTCATTGAGGTGGAGTGATGGCAGAGATCATGGAGACCCCCAATCCTGGACGGCGAGCTCCCCTCCCTCTCCTTCCGACGACCGCCACAATGGAGCATGGACCTACTGGAGACCCCATCTCACTCCTTCCCGACCACCGTCACAAATAGAGCTTGGACCCACTGGAGAGCGTGGAGATCCCCCGATCCAAAAGGCGGGATCCTCCCTCTCCTCCCCAACCACCATGCAACTGGAGCATGGACACATTAGAACTTGGTGTTGTTGGCGGCAGTGGTGAACCCCTGCATGGGATGGCGATGGGCGTGGTGTGGAGAGAGAGAGCCTTCGTTGCCCTGGATGGGCACTGCATCAGCGGTGGTGTCGAACCGCTGCGAGTGATGATTGGTGTGGAACTACTGCGCGTGGGCGCGTGACGCTGAACTAGGCGCAGCGCGGATGTGCTTGGGGATGGCAGGCAGTAGCAGTGGTCGGGTCCAGCGCATGGGCTGCTAGAGCTGCTTGGAAATGGATGGTTGTTGGCACCGGAGCAATGAAGGGCGGTGGTCGGTGGCTGTCCGACACGCGGTTTGACATGCAAATGTCGGCGGTAGATGCACTAGCGGATGCGGAGGAAGAGGGGAGTCGTTGCGTGGTGGGGATGGGAGGTAGGGGATTGGCTACGTCACTGATAGACGGGGAGGGAGGAGGGAGGCACATAGGGGGAGGACAGAGGACCCACCTGGCGGCATGGATGGACTAGCAGGAGGAGCGCATGGGTGGATGGTGGGAGGATCATAAAACCGATCTGAGCCATTGGATTTCTCGATCAAACAGTCAACAATCAGCTTGTCTGTCTAGGGTAGGACTCACCACCACCATTATGCTCTTTTTAAGTAGTATAGAGATTTCTCGATCAAACAGTCAACAATTAGCGTGTCTCTCTATGGTAGGACTCACCTCCATCACTATTCTCTTTTTAAGTAGTATAGATTCGAACGTCTATATTAAAACTATTTTTGATTTGTGCTTTATATTAGAACAGCTATATTAAAACTATTTTTGATTTGATCTAAAATATATCCCTGAAAATGGCTATGGCTTAATGTAGTTTGCCGGCAACTATCTAAATATCGCCTTCTGACAAAAAATAAAGACTCTGTTTTTGTATATTGGTGGGGGATTTCAATTGGCCATGACCTGTGTCACGCTCAAAAATTCACCAGAATTTCCAAAGCTAATTTGTGCAAAAAAAATCCTTGTTCAGGAATCAGCCGAGGTACACAAATCGACAATTTGATAAACATAACCAAAACGAAATAACGATAAAAACATACAACAGAGGCACTTAGTCTTCACACCGAAGAAAATAGCAGCGGAACGGCAACCTAACGTAGCAGCACCAAGCCACAGGCAGTTCAACTGGGGTATAAGCCAAACTCCGAACTTCTCCTCCTTGCTAAGCTTCACTCTGATGATTGCAGTAATGTAAGACTGAGTACCACCCACCGTACTCAATAAGCTACACTAGGAATACAAAATAATGCAACAGGATTCCAAAGAAAAGGCATTGTATGGCTTATTTGCGTAAACAACATTTAAAACATTTGCATTTAAAAGCATCGAAAATGGGGTAGTTTAATTAATAATTAATATTAAACTAACCACTGAACGGCGCTCCAACGCAGTTCAGGCCCAATCCATAACTCTCCAAACTGGAGCTATCAAGTTCCATCATTTATCACCATTTATGAGTAGTGTGGGACTAATCACAGAAAATATTACTAGGCCCGTCCATTGACCACGGGCACGGCTGTTCGAATAGTTTTACTCTGGCAAGAGGTGTACCAATTTACCCACAAGACACAATCTTAACATCATGTCAGCCATGCGTCGCAATACCCGAAAGTAGCCAAATAGACATTTGTGACAAGACCTTTCATACCACTCGCCCAACAGAAAAGCCACCCGCTGAATCACCAGCTCCGGCAGGAACTGATCAGGCACCCAACAGGGAGACGGTTCAATGCCCAGAACATGGACTTATTGATGTAGCCATGGTGGTCTTATTGACACAGCCACAACACACTGTGGTGTCTCCTGTTGAACTCGCTACACTATGGATCTAGCCATTGCCTATTCTGACTTGTGGTCAGTACAATAAGTACTTCGCAACAAGTAGTCCGCGAACCGGTCCTTAACTGTCATGAGCACCGCTAATATTCACAACCCTAGTGCTCACAACCCACCATTCAGTCAAGTTTTAGTTGTCACAATTAATTAACCAACCACGACCAACTGTCGTGAAACTATAGCCTTTAACAATTATAAAATCATTGGTGAATGAATAGTAATCCCACATAAAATGACGCTATAGTTTCTAGACATAGCTAAGCAAATCCTAAATAATCTAGCTGGACAATTAATTAAACATTCAGCTAGTTAACATTAATCACCTAAGGTATCAAGGTATAGATAACAATAACAAAATGGCCATAAATATCAAGGAATGTTAGTTATTAAATAATTACGCGTAATAATGTCATTCCAAAACATTTCATGCAATAACTTTAAAATAAAATAATTTTCACAAATGGGATCAATATGCTCAAGAGAATTGTCGTGTGATTTGCCTTGCAATAGAAAACGTCTTCAATTAATCTTTCGAACTCTTCCGCTCACTTCGTGATCCTCCGAAACGGCGAAAACAGTAGACTATATGCAAAACGAGAAAAATTCCTAAAAACCTCCAAGTAAATAGTATATAAAAAGTATATAAACAAGTAGATCATGATTTTAAATGAATTTAGGAAGAAGAATGGGTCGAATCGGAATTCGGATGGAAAAGATATGGTTTCCGGAAGATTAATTTTAGAGAAAATCCAAAAGAAATTAGAAAAGAATATTCCCAAGAATATTCTCTAAAATTTTTGATTAAAATAAATATTTTGAAAAATTACTGGCACATGGGTCCCACTATCATTGACAGGACTCTCATAGACCAGGTCCATGGACCAAGGCTAACGGGTAATGGTGGACTCCTGAGGTGGATGACCACAGCAGCTGAGTTAGCAAAGTGAGATGGATGCTGACGTGGCTCGAGTTGAGGGCTATGGAACTCTAGCGACACAGATTTGATGGGAATGAATCGGACGGCTAGTATTTAGATCGGGAATTTAATGAAGATCCAAGGGCTTAGACCTGATCTGGGGATCCGACGGCCGACAGAGATCGGGTCACTGTAAATAGGGGTCCACCTAGCGGTGACATGCAGAGGGGCCGGTCGACCGGGCCCAGCTGTCAGTGGCCCGGAGCGGGGCACGACCATGCCATGGTGCAGCGACGGGAGGCCGAGGAGACGACGGGCGATGGCCGGCGGCGGGGCAACAGTTCGACAGCAACGCCGACAGGGGCTCGCCTGAGATGACGGCGGCGGCGACGATGGGGGAAGACAGAGGGCGGCGTGGCAGGTGCTCACCGGCGGCAGGCGAGGACGACCGAGGCGACGCCGGCGAGGACCCCGAACGGCAGCGGCCGGGAGAGGCCGAGCGACAACGGCGGCACGAGGGTGTGCTGGCAGCGGCGGCTAGATGCAGTGCGGCGGCGCGGCTCGGGAGCAGAGGGCGGCGGCACTGGGTGCAGCGACGGCGCGGCTTGGAGGGATGGGGCGAGCTCGGGTCGTGGCGGCACAGGCGAGGAGAAGTGGTGGGCGGCGCGGCTAGGGCAGGAGCGGCGGCGGCTTATATAGAGGGAGGAGGAGATAGGGGCGGCGACTCATGTGGCGGCTGGATTCCGAGGTTGGCGGCGGCTTCGCGGAGTCTTCGGGGGAGGCGGCCGCTTCGCGGCTCGGGGCCGAGCGGAGCAGGCCAGGGCGGCTGTGGGCCGAGGGCCGGGTGCTGTGGCGGCTGGCCTGGCTGGGGCCAAGGGGGCTCGGGAGGAGCTCGGCCCAGGAGACGGGGCAGGAGAGGCAGCCCGGCCTCGGGAGGCAGAGGAGAAAAGAAGAAAGAAGAAGGAAGAAGAACAGTGCCAAGCGGAAAGAAAAAGAAAAAGAAAAAGAAAAGAGAAAAAGTAAAAGAAGGGAAAGAAAAAAGAAAAGGGGTAAAATTGGAAAGGAAAAATAGGAGGGTTTTCTGGAAAATTCTAATTTCGCCAAAAATTGGAATTTAGGGATTTTTAGAGAATCGGAGAAATATTTTGGGATTTAGGAGTTGTGGAAGTGTTCGAGATCCTAGATTATTTTTGGAACTTAGGATTATCGAAACATTTTTGGAATCGGAATATTTATTTGGAATAGGGAGACCAAAAGGGGTTTTGGAATATTCTGGGTATCGAGATATACCTATACCTATGTGTATATATATACGTATGTATATCTACAGATATATATATTATTCATAGTTTTGAATTTATAACTTCCAGAGGTATATCTACATATTTTTTTCTTCTGTTTTTGGATAAAAATTTAGTGGGTCTTTGTTTTAATACAGCACCCCAGCCTTGTTAGGATGCATCTATTTTAATAATGAAATAATTATTGTCTAATGCTAATTCTAAGGGTTTTAAACTTCTAACCCTTTCTTTTATTATTCTAACTAGTCCAATGTCTTCAGAATTAAAGTATCTTTAATCATTTTTTCTTAATTTCGCATACAAGGGTCCTGTTAATTTTGATAAATTATCTATGTGATTTCTAGCATAATTTATTATCCCTAAGAATTGTTGTAACTCCTTTTTAGCATTCATGACATCAGAGAATTGTAGGATTTTCCTAGCAATATATTCTTGTAGATGTATTTTTCCTTCTCCTATCTCATGACCAAGGAAATTGATTTTTCCCTTGCAAATTTTCATCTTTTTCTTGGATAGAATTAACACATTTTGTTCTACTTTCGTAAAAAATGTTTCCAAGTGAGCAATATGCTCCTTATATATTTTTAAGAAAACTAACAAGTCATCTATATAGCCTAATACAAATTCTTAATTTTCGTTAAATATGTTTTGCATTTTTCTTTGAAATAAGGCAGGGGCATTTTTTAACCCAAGTGGCATAACAAGCCATTCATAGTGTCCCTGAGGATATGTAAATGCAGTTCACTCTATAGATTCTTCTGCCATTTTTACTTTCCAAAACCCAGCTTTTAAATCAAATTTTGAAAAATATTTACTACCTTATTCCTAAATTTTCTTTGAAGGGAAATTTTACTATATATTTATTTCCAAAATTGGTTATGGCATCTTTTAGCTAGATTATTTTAGAAGTGTTACTGTCCTTTAATGTCACCAATTGTTCCTTGAATTCAGTGTTTTGTATAGCCTCATTTTCTAGCAAAGCCTTAATATCATTTTTATTTTTGAAATTTTCTAACTCTACTTCTAATATATTTATTCTATTTTCTAAACTCGTACTCTGCTTGATAATATCTTCTCATCTGATTCTAATTCTATTTCTTTTCTCCATTTTTGTTTATTTACTCTTATGCACTCGGTACAAGCTTGTTTTAGGCATATACTACAAGTGACCCTATTATCTTGACTTGGGTAGTAAATACAAAAGGCGCATTTAATATATATATAGTGTGTATATCTATATATGGATTGAAGAAAATGGGGGATTGTAAGATTGGAATACCTCGGAATACTTGAGGAATATTTACGGAATCTGGAATTTTGGAAATAGAGGATATTTTACGGTGATTGAGAATTGGGAATATTCAAGGATCAATTAAACACCCAAAATGTAGGACTATTTTGGTGATTCAGAAAGTATTTCGGGAGGATACTGGAATATCAGGATATTAGAGATGTTTAGAACATTGTCAATATTTCGGAGATGAAGGGATTGAGAAATCAAAGGGATTCTAGGGTTTTGAGAACGACCCCCAGACAGTAAAGGAAGAAGGGAACCAAAGTTCGAGGTGAACGGAGAGACACCAAAAGGCTGAAGCAGAAACAACCCGAACAAGGTAAAAGAAAAGGGATTTATGTTCTATTTATTTAATTACTGAAATAATCTTTGTCCCATTAAAATTAATTCTAGAGCTCCGAAAATTCCGAGAAAATTTCAGAGGGTTTATTAAATCATAGGGAACTTACCAGAAGTAAATGCCACCACGAAACACGAAGAATTTATTATTATAAATACTTAAACGTTTAAAATATTTCGACAAAACCCCAGGAATATAAAAGCATCCAAGCATTTATTTAAAATTTAAAGTTGGGACTTTTAGTATTGGAAATTTCAAAGTTTTATTCAAACACTTTCACAGACAAAATTTTTCCGTGTATACTTGTATTTCCATTTACCCAAGATACTTTTTAATTAGGACGATTTTCAAGGTGTGATAACCTGCAACTTCGTTATATTTGGTGTGGGGACTATTCGGAGGGGGGTCCAAACGTCCCACAATAGTGTAACCATCTAGGAAGTTCAGTTACGCATAGAATGATATAGAAACAGAACTTCGATTAATTATACAAACCAACAAGGTTCTAGTACAACCCAAACTCAACACACGCACACAACGGGCCTATGGCCGTACATGTACAACCAAAAGACACAACTCTGCACCACAAGAACGGCCTGAGTGTAGAGTCGACCTAGAACTCGAAACCTTCGTCTTCGTCCCAATCCAGCGGATCGACGGCTTCCTTGACTTCACCTACAACTTCTTCCTGAACGGCTGGAGCCCAAAATATGCAATACTAAGTACACAAATACTCCATAAGCCATACAGGAAAACATATAGTGATGCAGGATATAACAAAGGAGGGAACTGGTTTAACTCTAAACCTTATCAGTAGTTCACAAACATCCCAATTTATAAACAAATTTAGTTTTTAAAGGGTTTAATTTATATGTCGTCATCTCTCAATTTAAACCATTATCACAATTCAATTTCATGCATTACTCTGGATTCACCCATAGACATATCTCCATTAACCGGGAGCACGGCGTATTCGAATACCAAACGACTCTACAGCATCTACCTAGCTTTAACCCGCACGATACCCACAGCTAGCCAGGCTGAAGATAACAAACGTGGTAGTTTGCCCCAAGCTCATCTCTGTTCTGCCTAGCAGGTTATAGACAAGATGCCTATTGGCCTCAACTTTTTGGCCTTGCTTAGCTGCGCAGAGGATGTGCACCAAACCCGACGACTCGTCCACCCTATTGCACGAACTAGGAGGAACACGCAGTCGTCAAAGACCGCAAAGGGCACCGCAGCACCCACACTTATTACAAACAAATAATTTATATCACTCAGTGGCCTGTTACACATGTTAAAAGCCTAAAAATGCCGATACACACTGAAAGGCTGCAGAAGTTCAATTTTCAACTGGGAGCAGTTACACACTGGGGCTCCAAATACTCCATCGTGCGAGATAGGCCGCTAACTCATGTCACTTATATTGGCACAAGGGGGTTATGGCCCTTGAAAACTAAATATATTTCATATACTTTCCAAAACTATCACAATAAAATTAACAGTTTCATATAATATTCAACATGCTTCATAAATAAGCAGCATTAACCTAGATTATCAAAGATATATATAGGCTCAACTCAAGGCATGGCACTTTAACATTTATAACAATATCAAATAAAAGGTGTTTATCTATTATCGAAATATTTTAGAAAATTCATCCATTGCACCTCCCTAATTTAAGTACTCTCTAGGTAGTACTCTACCCAAAATATGAACCTAGCTCCAAGATCAGGTTTCAATATTGCTTCAAAGACACAGCATGGACTTGCCTTCGGGATCGCGTCGTAGTCTGTACCAATCCGTTCTCCTCCTACGACTGCAGTAGGGCGTATGCATCAGCTGTGTTGTTAGTGAATATGCCCTAGAGGCAACATAGAGATGTTATACCTATAACATCTCACTCTCTTCTGGC